>CM050513.1:18112160-18517160 GCA_027563665.1 Antrozous pallidus
TTCTTGAAGCATATCCAAGCATGCACCAGGCACTGGTGGTATATCCAAACAGATTTCAAAGTCCACCTACTTCCCATATCCACAGCACAGATGACTGCAACCACTTCCTGACTACTCCACTGACACTGTCATTAATGCACTGGGCCACTACTCTTGTCACTGTCCCAGCACTGCATGTACATGTGCATGAGATAGCCTTCCTACCTTCATTGAGCTGTGGTTGAGTGGAAGTGGAGGGCACAGACATCTAACTAATGGTGTGAGAAGGACAAGAAAGAACAGCATGTAATACCAAAGAACAAGGGGAGAAGGAGCAACTTAAGTAGGGCTGTTAGCAGTGGCCTCTTCAAGGAGGTGACATTTCAGCTGAGATTCACAGGATTCATAGAAAGTGACGAAGAGAAGAGCTGGGAAGTGTTTTACAGACAGAGGGGACAACATGTGCAGGGCCTAAACCTGAGGAAGAAGACGGGTGTGAGCCAACCGACAAAGCAGGGAGCCTGGAAGTGATGGAGATGGCCTCAGGCAAAGGGGTGGAGAAGGCAGACCTTGGAGGCCACGGAAAGGAGTGTAGAGTTTAATAACCATAAAATTCTGAGAGGGTTTTGATAGAGGCATCATCTGAACATGTATATTCTCAATGGCATTGCTTCTGAGTAGGGGATGGAAACTGGGAGGATGGTGAGGACTGTGAATGATCACAGAGGGGGGCTGCCAGCAGAGAAAAGAAAAGGAAAACTGGATTCAGTATATTTTTAGGAGGAAATGGTGGGCGTGGTGATGGATGATACTAAGATGGAAGGCTGACTGACACTTTTCAGCTTGAACAGCTGGAGAACAGGTGGTAGTGCTGTTTCTTGAGATAGAAAGCCTGGTTGTGGGTCCTGGGGGCTCAGAGGAGAGGTGAGGCTCCCTGAGCCATCTGTCCTCTCTCTAGGCTCCCCCATTCTGACTCTCCTTTCCAGCCCAGTGGCTCCCTCAGTTCCTTTCAACATGCCAGGTGCCTTTGCACTGCTGTCTCCCTCTGCCTGGAACTCCAGTCCCAGAGATGCACGTGGCACACTCCTTCATTGCTCTCAGACTTTGTTCAGATGCCACCTGCACAGGGCTTGTCCTGAACAACTTGCTCAGATGCCAACACCACTTCTTCTCTCCCTTGACCGTCTATGATTGTTCCCTATAGGTGTCCATCACCATCTACAACAAATAAATAACAAATAACAAATTTTTATGTTTGTCTTCACCCACTAGAACAGAACTCCAGGGGAGCAGGAGTTTATTTAGTCAGTCTGGTCACTCCTGCAGCCTCAGTGCCCAGAGCAGCACCTGCAAATGATTGTCTTCAGAGGTTTATCAAATGAATGACTCACTTTGGAGCCTGGTGGTGTGTAAAGGAAGAGTGTAAAGGAAGGAGGGAAGTCCAGGACTAGAAGAAGGAGTAAGCAAGTAGAGGAGGACCACCTGAAGACTTAGGGAAAGCTCACCAAGAAGGGAACAATAAGATCAGCTAGAGCGATCCTTCCATGTTCTCCCTGCTCCTGTCACTTGTCTTCTCAACTCCCATAGTGGCGTCTTTCTCATTTGCCTCAGGTAATTCTCAGCTCCTTACCCCACCCCTCAACCTCTCTCCACCACTTTGAGTCACCAGTCATTCTTTGGTTTCCCACATGCTAAACTATTTGTCATTTACCGAAAGTGCCAATCCTGGGTTTCCTGACCTTCTGGACAGTTTCACTTCTTTTCTGGGAAATCCCAATACCTTTCCCCTGGTTGACTCCTAAGCCCCTCCAGGCCAGACCCTGAGTTTTAAGACTGAGCTAGGGACTCCTTCCAGTGTGTGAGTGTATGTGTACACACGCATGTGTGTGCATCGTATGTACATGTGAGCACATCTGTGCAATCTCCCTGTTCATCCCCAACCTTCATGCATGATTCTCCCATACGGCCATCTCCTCCTCCTCATTCTGGTCTTAGCTCAAATATCTTCTCCTCAGACTCCTGAGCTAAGTCTGCAGCCCAGCACACCCCTGCATTGCTCTGTTTCACCTTGTCTCTACAGTTATCTTCTGTGTGTGCCTTATTCATATGTTCAGTGGCTGCCTGCTCTTCCTGAGCATAAGCTGCTTGAGGGCAGGGCTATGCCTTTCCTGTTTTCTGCGGAAAACTCAGCACCTTATGCAGTGCTCAGTGCACAAGTGTTCATAAATATTTTTAAAATGCATTTGAACTGGAGATTGTGGCAAAAGGAAGTTGATTCATGTGAGCAACCAAGGTCCCCCTTCTCTTTCAGCTTCCTCTCATCTGTGATTTTCCCTCACCTTTTGTTCTTGTGTCGTTTCATGTCTGTTGATAAAACCATGCATGAATATGTCAACTGCCTATCAATATTTATATCTGGATGTCCCATGACAATTTTCAACATGGCATGACCAAGATGGAACCCCTGAGTGATTCCCCATGAATAGTACTCTCCCAGTCTTCTCCATCACAGCAAATGACAGGAGCATTAATCCAGCTGTTCTGACTAAAAACCTATTGGTCACACAGGATTCTGCTTCTGTCCTCACATCCAGTCCATCAGCAAATATTGGCTTTACACTTAGACCTTATCCTCATTACTACACTTCACAACCTTCATAGCTACCATCTTAGTCCTGCCACCATACACTCTGCCCGTGACTGCTTCATGGCCCCTAACTGGCCTCCCTGCTTCAAATCGAGTTGCCCTAGATCTTTTCTCTTCAGAGCAGCCTTTAAACACAGAAATCTGATTATTTCTCTCCCCAATGAATAGTCATTGCTCTAATAGTTTTATTCTTAGAATAAAATCTAAACCCTTTCTCCTTTCATTAAGACTTCTTATAATATCACCTTTACCTATTTTTCCACCCCAGTTGGTGACCTCTTTGACCCTTGCATCCAAATTGGCCTTCTTTTTCTATCTTGATCTTCTAAAACTTTCACTCTCCTGGAGCCTTGGCACCTGCTGAATGTGCTGTATGGAATTCCCTTCTTCCAGCTCTTACAACCTCCATCATATTCAAGTTTCCACTTGGGCATTCATTCTCAGAGAAGCTTCTCTGATCACTCTACCAAAAATGAATTTTCCACCATCCCCAGATCCTTTATAACATACCCATTTCCTGTTGCACTCTATAACCATCTTGTTTATTTATGTATTTTGGGGACCCTCCATCCACACACACACACACACACACACACACACACAAACTAGGTTGGTGCACAAAAGAACGTAATAAATCATGTTTGGTAAATGAATGTGGTTTAAGAAGGTTTTAGGGCTGAGGTACAGCTCATGACAGCAGTGTTGGCCTTTTAATTAGGATACTTAAAGAACTTTTTCATGAAAGAGACTGAAGCTATTATAACTTTTCTGGAGACCCAAAGCCTTATTGTTTACAAAGCACCTGCAATACTTTCCAATGTGATGATGACTCATCCATTTATTTATTTATTTGTTTGTTTGTTTGTTTGTTTGTTTGTTTTTAATAAATATTCATTGTGTTTCTACTGTTTGCTGGCATTTGCTGGACAGATGGTTCGTGAGATGGGTCCTCAGCTCATCACACAACAGGTCACTGCTTGTATTCTTCAGAGCAGACTTCCGAGGCCTGATACTTAGCCAAGTTGGTGCTAAATGAATATTTGTTGAATAAACAAATGAGCAGGGAGGAGAGAGACAGAATCATCTGGGAAGTTCAGGAGAGGCATTGAGGCTCAATGGCAGCCCTGACTATCCAGCTCATCTCTCCCTGGCCACCCCTGGAAAAGACAGGGTCCAGCATAGCCATAGCCCCAGGGAGCAGCTCTTGGTGTCTTTTTAGGCTGAGGCCCTGTCAGAATTCCCACATCTGACAGAGAAGCTGATTCCATGCACATGAGCTTTTTCTGCATGAAGAGAAGATCTGAACACACATGGATGTAATAGTTTTCTAGGCCCACCATAGCAGAATTACCACAGACTGGGGCTCAAACAACAGAGATCACAGTTCTCACAGTTTTGGAGGCTGGAAGTCCAAGATCAGTGTGGTTTGGTTTCTTCTGAGTCCTCTTTCCTTGTCTTGCCTAAGGACACCTTCTTGCTACGTCCTTATAAGGTCTTTTTCTCTGGGTATACATGTTTGCCTCCAAACTTCCTCTTCTTCCTTTTATTTTATTTTATTTTTTGTTGTTAATCCTTATCAGGGGATATTTTCCCTTTGAGTTTTAGAGATAATGTAAGGGAGGGGGAAAGAGATGTGAGAGAGATACATCAATCAGTCACCTCCTGCACATGCCCTTGCCAGAGATCAAGCCCACAACCGAGGTATCTGTCCTTGACCAGCATCGAACCCGGGACCCTTCAATAATGGGGGTGGAGGGCCAATGCTATATCCACTGAGCCAAACAAACTAAGGCCAAACTCCTCTTCTATAAGGACACCAGTAAGATTGGATTAAGGCCCATCATAATGACCTCATTTTAAGTTACTCATATCTTTACAGGTCTTATTTCAAAACTAGGGGCCCGGTACACGAAATTTGTGCACTGGGGGTGGGTGATCCCTCAGCCCAACCTGCTCCCTCAAACACTGGGAGCCCTCAGGGGATGTCCTACTAACCACTCACCCCACCCTACCCAAGGCCTAAAGCCTCTGGCAAAGCTTTAGGCCTTGTGCACCCAGCCATCCTGCAATGGGGCCAATGGCTGGTTCTGTCCCAGACACATACCACTCCCCTCCCCCCGCCAGCCTGGGCCTTCACCCCAGCCACCTCAAGACCAGATAGCATGGGCCTCAGCCCTGTCCCCCTGGGCCCAGGCCTTCTCCCTGGCCAGCGCGCACTGGCCGCCTCAGCTACACCTCCCACAGCCCTGGCCACTTTGGCCCCGCCCACCTGCGGCCCGTGCCACCTTGGTCCTGTCCTCCATGGCCTGGGGCACCTCGGCCCCACCCCACTGACCATGGATGCCACAACCCACCCCCCATGGCCTGAGCTACCTCGGCCCCACACCCCCAGCCATGGCCGCCTTGGCCTCGACCCCCTTGGCCTGGGCTGCCTCAGCCCCACTCACCTGTGGCCATGCTGCCTCAGCCCTGCCCACTCTGGACATGGTCACCTCAGCCCCACTTTCTCACGGCCATGGCTGCCTCAGCCTTGACCCCTGGCCATGGCTGCCTTGGCCCTACCCCCGCTCCTGATTGGCTAGTGGGCATGCCTGGTGGGCGTGGCTGGTGGGTGTAGCAAAAGTATGGTCAATTTGCATATTACTCTTTTATGAGATAGAATATAGTCACATTCTGAGGTTCTGGAAGTTAGGCCTTTAACATATAAATGTTTGGGGTCACAATTCAGCACATAACAATGGGTCATGGAAGTACCCCATGATCTGATCCCAAATTATAACAGGAGAGTGCTGCAGTCTTTTCACTGCAAGGGTTCAGGAATCTGAACAAGGGCTGTGCATAAATGAATAGAGACTCGACAAGAAATATAAATTTGGGGGAACCAGGCGGAGGCTTCACCATCTAGTGGGGTGGCTCCCTGAATCTTCAGACCTAGGGCTTTGTATTTATTGGCCCTTTAGGAATGCAAACAGGCATATCAAAGGTAAAGTTTGGTCAACAGGAAAAGATTATCAGGTTACAGGAAATGCCTACAGCTGGTCAGCAGCAGGTAAAAATATGTAGATTTTTAACCCTGCTGAAAATGTCCATCAGCCTTTTGACCAACATCTTGCATTTATTATGCTAACTACTATTCTTATCCTCCAACATATTCCTCTTTTTGATTTAATAAATTTAACAAGAATGTGTGTCATTTGCGGAGCTTGGGTCCTTTTAAGATTTCTAAATTCAGTGGAAAGGATTGAGTTATTTCTTGTCTACCAGGAACCAGCCATTACCTCACCGATAGAAAGGTGTGGACAAGGAATCCAAAAGGCTTAATCAACCTTGAAGCTCTGAAATGTCAGAGCCCACCACTCCCTACCTAATTGAGATAAGGGTGGCAAGGGCAACTTCCCCACCAGATAATCGTGTAAATCCTTCCTGATAAAATAATCTGCTTATTCCCTGCCTAAGGCCAATGGGTGTATTCCTAAAACCTAAATAAAAGGAATGGCAAGGCCAAAGCAGGAGGTAGTCCTTCCACTAGAGATGGGCTGCCAACTGGCCCCCATTTTTCCAAATTAATATTTTCCCCAGTCTCTTTATTTGTTTGCGTGCGGCCTTCTCCAGAACCCAAACCCTGAACTGGAACCCTGAACCACGCGAGACATGAAAAGGATTCCAACATATGTCCTTTTAAATTGCTGCCAGGCATCAAAGGAATCAGTCTGTAGTAAGCTCCTTTCTGGGCCAACAGTTCTTTCAGTCCCCTTTCCAATAACTGTCCAACAGTTTTTTATGGGTTCCCTCCCCAATCACTGTCCCCTGTGGCACGACAGCAATGATACTCTAGTTCTGGATGGTGGACAAACAGTGAGCAATGGCAATGCATGTCCAATCTTCTTTGGCATGGTCCTGGGAAACCTTTAGTGATGCACAGCTGATGACTGCTAGCATGGCAAGGCGTCTTTACCATCCCCAATTCTGGACTGTTTTTCCTTTGTCTCGTCAGCATGTTGCTTGGGACCACTGCCATCTGTGGCTGCAGTAATCTGGTCAGTTCCTCTCTCACATCCATTGTTGCAGGAATCCACACAGGTTTGGAGGATTTTTCTGGAAATATACAAGCATATTCTTGACCAAAGGTTAATAAATGGACCTTTCTATAAACTAGATTCTCGGGATATCTTCATTTTGCCAAACTATTTTCCTTTGACTTATTCTGACATCAGTGTAATTTTATGGTTGTCTTGCCATCAGCATTACAAGTGAAAAAATTTCAAAGTAAAATAATTTAAAGTAATTAAGGCTTGATGTAATTTACTTATAGGAGATTACTACGCTATCCCCCCCCCCTTTTTGTTTTAAATAGCAAGGAGGACATTTTTTGCTTGCTGTACAATATTTTGGCTTTTGAAAATCAAGCAATGCAGCCATGATAGCTTTTAATTCAATTCTTAGTACAGAAGTATGACTGCTCTGAATTTGTTGCATGATAAGTAGCTTTACTATGAAATGAACCATCAATAAGAAATAGTTAGCCCTGATTGATTTGGCTCAGTGGATTAAATACAGTTTATTAAATACAGCTGTATATTACGATTATACATTTCTGATATTTAAACTACTAGTGGCCCGGTGCACAAAATTCATGCACATTGAAAGGGTATTAATTAGAAGAAATAAGTTAATACTGCTATTTGCTTTTTCTCTATACTAGAAGTATCAGAGACTAAAGAAAATTAGTAAAATGTATATGAAAACCTTCCTCCTGTTAGAGTCTGGGGCGCACCACGTGACCCAGAGTCAAGTCCCCACTCACTCACATGTGGCTCAAAATCACGTGAGACCCAGACCCAGCCGTGCCCCCCCTGCCCACATTGGGGTAGATCCAGACTCAGCCAGTCCCACACTTGTCAAGCCCCACAGGGCAGGGGGTGTCCTCGGGTCACCTGGCCCAGCACCAGGATGGGGGGTGTAGCCTGTGGTCCCCCATCAAGTCCCACCAGATGGGAGACACAACCTGATATCCCCTGTCAAGCCCCGCTGGGTAGGAGACATGGCCTGAGGTCCCCCATCAAGCCCCACCAGGCAGAGGAGCACAGCCTCAGGTCCCCTGGCCCAGCACCAGGAGGGAGGTGCAGCCTCAGGTCTCCCGTCAATCCCCACTGGAACAGGGGCACAGGCTCAGGTCTCCTGTGAAGCCCTGCTGGGTGGAGGCACAGCCTGAGGTCCCCTGTCAAGCCCAGCCAGGCAGGAGGGGCACAGCCTCAGGTCACCTGGCCTGGTGCTGGGGTGGAGGGTATGGTCTGAGGTCCCCCAGCCTGGTGCCAGGGTGGGGGTGTGGCTTGAGGTCTCCTGTCAAGCCCTGCCAAGTAGGGGCACAGGCTGAGGTTCCCTGTCAAGCCTTACCAGGTGGAGAGAACAGTCTGAGGTTCCCTAATCCAGCACTAGGATGGGAAGTGCACCTTGAGGTGCCCTGTCAAGCCCTGCCGGGTTGAGAGTGTGGCCTGTCAAGTCCCCTGTCGAGCCATACCAGGTGGGAGGCACGGCCTGAGGTCCCCCAGCCTGGAGCTGGGGGGAGGGGGGTGGTAGCCAGAGGTCCCCAACCCCAGCACCAGGATGGGAAGTACACTTTGAGGTCCCCCGTCAAGCCCCACTGGGTGGAGGACATGGCCTCAGGTCCCCTGTCAAGCCCCTCTGGATTGGGGGAGGGTGTAGGCCTCCCGTCCCGTGCACTGAGGCCACATCTCCCGTTGGCCTCCCATCCCACTGCCATGACCACCTCACGCTCTCAGTGAGCAGGTATGCATAGGGAAGGCTGGGCCAGGATAATTGGGAGGGGGTGATGGGGTCCAGCATCCTGGGTGAGCTGGGCCTCATAGCCTCTCTGCTTCAGCTCCCAGCACCCAGACCTAAGGAGTAGTGCTTTCACAGGGGCCTGGCAGGCACTGGATATGGCGATGCCTTAAAAACAGAAGAAGCCCCCTTTAACTTTGGCTGGAAGTGTATTGGGAACTTATGGTTGGGGGAAGCAGCCCAACATCAGGGCTGAAATAAGACCTTGGGTAGCCTCTAGTGGGGTGACTTCAGTCCTTTGACACTGCCACGCCCCCCACCGGCCTCCCATCCTGCCGCTGCCCTGGCCTCCTGCCCTCCTGCCCTCCTGTACTGCCCCGCCCTCTCGCTCCTGATTGGCTGGTAGTGTAGCGAAGGTACAGTAATTTTCACATTTCTCTTTTGTTAAATAGGATAAATATTGCAAAATTATGGGTTTTTTTTCTCAGTGACACACCACTGGAGTTATGCTCTTTTTTTTTTTTTTTTTGGCAAATTTTGACACACCAAGCTCAAAAGATTGCCCATCACTGGGACAGAGTGTCAGCCTGTGGACTGAAGGGTCCCAGGTTTGATTCAGGTCAAGGGCATGTACCTTGGTTGTGAGCACATTCCTAGTACGGGGTGTGCAGGAGGCAGCTGATCAATGTTTCTCTCTCATTGATGTTTCTAACTATCTATCCTTCTCTCTTCCACTCTGTAAAAAATGCAATAAAAATAAAAAACAATAAAAAATAGTTGATGCTCCAGGAAAAGTTTCCTGCCTAGTATTACTAATTTCAACTTGCCAACAAATCAGTCCAAAATAAAGCATATTTTCTAACTTGATTTGTCCTTGGCTGTGGACAATAAATGATACTAATTGAATTTCTGCTATTACTCTTTAAGTATATCCACATAAGCTTTGCCAAGGGGGAAAAATGCAAATTATTTACTTTTCTTTTTGAGGCCTAATACACTGACTTTTAATTACAGTTTCCTAGATATTTGAAGGAAATCTCCCTTTATTTCCTCTCAGAATAATTTCTAGGCCATATTCAGGAAGTTTCTTCTAAAAACCTTTTTTCTTTTCTTTAAACTAAGCAGCACACATGGTTGCTTTTCAGATGTTGGCTAATACTTCTATGCCTATATTTTAAGTGACTCTCTTTTTACTTATGGTGATTTATTAATGACTAGAAGTCCAGTGTATGAAAATTCATGCACTGGAAGGGGTGTTCCTCAGCCCAGCCTGCCCCCTGTCACAGTCTGGGAGCTCTCAGGGGCGGGAGGCAACCTAGCAATCAGGGGAAGGCAATGCCCCATCACACCTCTGCTTCTGCCACAGCCAGCAGTGCAAGCCTTGGCTGGCCCTGGCTAACTGAGCCTCAGGCAGCCCTGGGTGCTGGGAAGCTGCCATCTGAGGCTTGCCTACACTTCAGGCCAGCCTTGGGCAGCTGGGCAGCCACCATCCAAGGCTTGCCTTCACCTTGAACTAGCCCTGGGCAGCTGGGAAGCTAATATCCAAGTCTTGCCTACACCTCAGGCATCAGCTTAACAGCTGCCATCCGAGGCTTGCCTATACCTCAGGCTGGCCCTGGGAAGCTGGGAGGCTGAGGAAACTGGGGGACTTGAAGGCAGGTGCACAGAGCAGCCAGGCCTGCCTGGGGGGTGGGCCCAGCCCTGCTGCACACCTGTCTCCCCAGCATGGCTGAGGGGACTGGGCACTACCATCTTGTGGCTGTGGGTATTGCCAGCTTTGAGGGCATGGCAGTCAATTAGCATATTCCCTCCTTAGTGGCTGTGGGTGCTGCCATCTTTGCAATAGCATGAAGGCCAATTAGCATATTCCCTCTTTATTATATTTAATACTTGAATAATAACCTTCAATTTAGTCTGTAAATAGTAGTGGAAGAGATTTTAAAATTTCTCCTTTTTATTAAGCTTAAAATTTACTTTTAAAAACCATTATTTTTGACTAGTGCTCATTTGCATACACAGAGGACTTTACTAGAATCAGTTGTTTAACATTTTGGCTTCTCATATAAGTGAAATTTTATGAGACCTTGATTATATTTTAAAAAGCTAATTTTAGTAATTAAAGTAGGCATCTTTATTGAAAAAGCAAAGCAAGAAAACTTATATGTTTGACCTATGAAGTACAGAGGATGTTCCATCACCCAGCCTATTTAAAGAGCAGGTTGCCTAAGGGCTTTAAAATTCCACCATAACTGGTTTGGCTCAGTGGATAGAACGTCGGCCTGTGGACTGACAGGTCCCAGGTCCAGTTCTGGTCAAGGGCATGTAGCTTGGTTGCAGGCACATCCCCAGTAAGAGATGTGCAGGAGGCAGCTGATCGATGTTTCTCTCTCATTGATGTTTCCTACTCTCTATCTCTCTCCCTTTCTCTCTGTAAAAAAAATCAATAAAATAAAATAAATTCCACCACTGAATGATCTGGTTCTACCCAAGAAATATTCAGCAATCTTGCCTTGCCTTCCCTTAGAAGTCAAAACCTTTATAACATTTAAAATATGTGTATAAAAAATATATGTATAGTCCTAACTGGTTTGGCTTAGTGGATAGAGCATTGGCCTGCAGATTCAAGGGTTTCAGGTTCAATTCCAGTCAAGGGCATGTACCTTGGTTGCAGGCACATCCTCAGGAGGGGGTGTGCAGGAGGCAACTGATTGATGTTTCTCTCTCATCGATGTTTCAAACTCTTTATTCCTCTCTGTAAGAAAATCAATAAAATATATTTAAAAAAATAAAAATAAAAAATATGTATATAAATAAAATATAGTTATTATTTTTTTATTTGATAAAGCTTTCCACATGATTTCAAGTATATGAAATTAGCTTGATTAAAAAATATTTCTTTTAAGAAGAGAGAATAAATACTTGAGTCATTCCAGGACCCTTGCAACATCTCAAAAGCCATTTCTTGACTAAAGTCTTGAAATTTAAATTGGAAAGATCATCATTTTATATATATATATATACACACACATATATATATGTCTCCACATATATATGTGTGTGTGTGTGTATATATATATATATCTCCTATCTAATAAAAGAGTAATATGCAAATTTGACCATACCTTCACCACACCTGCAAACGACATCCACCAGCCAATCAGGAGCAAATTATGCAAATAAACCCCAGCCAAGATGGCTGCCACCACTGAGAGCAGGAGGAAGGCTTGGGTTTCCCCAGCAACAGAGGAAGCCAAGCTTTCAGCCTCCCTAGGCCTCCACTCAATGTTACAAAGTTTCAATTATAAAAGATACAGAAATGGCAGCAGCCACTGAGCTAGAGAGAACAGAGACTTGGGTTTCCCTGGCAACAGAGGAAGCCAAGCTTTCAGTCTTCCATTGCTGGCCTAGGCCTCCACTCTAGGCTACAATGTGTCAAACAGAAATGGCTGCCACCCCCGAGCGAGCAGAAGGCTTGCCTCCGCTCCAGGCTACAAAGTTTCAATTGTAGATAGATTAATCCCAGATACCAGGGCCTCCGCTTGGGTTACTCGGGGGCATGGCCAGCCTGCAAACCTCCACAGGCCCCTCACCCAGGCTGCCCCTTGCCCCAAGGGAACCCCCACCCTGATCTGGGACACTCTTCAGGGCAAACCAGCTGGCCCCAACCCATGCACCAGGCCTCTATCCTATCTAATAAAAGAGTAATTAGCAGTTTGACCATCACTCCAACACATAAGAGGGCTGCCTCCATGTGGTCAAAGATCCTGCCCCCATGTGGACACAAGATGGCCACCACAAGATGGCCAGCATCGGAGGGCTGTTGGAGGTTCCAGGCCCTGCAAGGGAGGGCAGTTGGGGGTGATCAAGCCTGCAGGGGAGGGAAGTTAGGGGTGACCAAGCTGGCAGAGGAGGGAAGTCAGGGGCAAATAGGCTGTCAGGGGAGCAGTTAAACATCAATTAGACTGACAGGGTAATGGTTAGCAGGTGATCAGGCTGGCAGGCAGAAGCAGTTAGGGGCAATCAGGGAGGCAGGCAAGTGAGCAGTTTGGAGCTAACAGTCCTGGATTGTGAGAAGGATGTCCGATTGCCCATTTAGGCCTGATCCTACCAGGATTGGGCCTAGATGGGCAGTCGGACATACCTCGAGGGGTACCAGATTGGAGAGGGCTGGGGGCTGGGCTAAGGGACATACCCCCCACCCATGCACGAATTTCGTGCACCAGGTCTCTAGTGTGTGTGTGTGTGTGTGTGTGTGTGTGTGTGTGTGTCTGTATACACACACACACACACACACACACACACACACACACACACCACATCTGGTGCCCAAAATTAGTGTTGGGGGGTGTCCCTCAGCCCGCCTGCACCCTCTCCAATCTGAATCCCCTTGGGAGATGTCCAATTGCCAGTTTAGACCTGATTCCTGTGGACATCGCTCTTGCAATCTAGGGCCACTGGCTCCTAACAGCTCACCTGCCTGCCTGCCTGATTGTCCCTAACCACTTTGCCTGCTGGCCTGCTCACCTCCAACTGCTCCCCCTACCAGCCTGGCCCCCAACTGCCCTCCCCGACCAGCCTCATGGCCACCATCTGTTCCCCGCCACTGGCCTGATCATGCCACCTGCTTCCTCCTGCTGGCCTGCTCGCCTCCAACTACTCCCCCTGCTGGCCTGTTTGCCTCCCCTGCTGGCCTGCTCACCTTCAACTGCCCCCCCCCCACTGGACTTTTCACACCCAACTGCACTCCTTTCTGGCCTGCTTGCCTACAACAGCCCCACCTGCTAGCTAGCTTGCCCTCAACTGCCCACCCCCCTGCCAGCCTAGTTGCCCCCAACAGCCTCCCCTGCCAGCCTGATCTTCACCACCTACCCCCTGCCCCCACTGCTGGCCTGTTTGCCCCTAACTGCCCCGCCTGCCAGCCTGCTCGCCCCCTCTCCTGGCCTGCTTGCCCTCAATGGCCCCCCTTGCTGGCATGGTTGACCCCAACTGCCCCCTCTGACAGCCTGATCACCCCTAACCACCTCTTCTTCAACCCCACCACCATGGCTTTGCCCATAAGGTCTCCTATTTTAATTAGCATGTTATTCTTTTATTAGTATAGGTAGATTATATAGGATAGGACTGCTTAAATGGGGGTGGGGAGAAGCCTTTTTCAGCCAGAGGAGATGCTCTTGGCAGAGAAAAACACATAATCTCTATATCTGGACTGATGGTCAGCCATGTGCACTATACTGCCAAACTGTTCATTAAAAAATTCAATTGCTTTCTTACACCTTACACCAAAGAGCCCTTGCCTTTAAAACCCCTCCTCAGCCCACACCTTAAGTTCTGCCTTCATAGTTCACCAAGATGAGGTTCTAATTGGTTGGTTTCTATGTCAGTCAGCATCAAAAGCTCTGCCTTCTAGGCAGCCATTGGCCCCTGGCACTTGATCCAGATTTGGTTCTGATTGGATGGTTTCTATGCCAGTCAGCATCTCTGGGCCTATCTTTGGGCTTTATCAAAGAGGCAGGGCTGCCCTGACTGGTTTGGCTCAATGAATAGAGCATAGGCCTGTGGATTGAAAGGGACCAGGTTCGATTTAGGTCAAGGCCATGTACCTTGGTTGTGGGCACATCCCCAGTAGGGGGTGTGCAAGAGGCAGCTGATCGATGTTTCTGACTTTCTATCCCTCTCCCTTCCTCTCTGTAAAAAATCAATAAAATATATTTAAAAAAAAAAAAAAAGAGGCAGGGCTGATCAGCAGCCCTGTGGAGACTGGAGAGAAACAGAGGAAGGGCTGCTGGTAAAGCCGAGAGAAAGACAGAGGCAATGGTTGGTTGAAAGCTCCCACTGAGGCTGCAGATCAGACCCTGCCTCTCTCTAGGCCTAATCCTTAGCCCTCTTAGCAGTCAGTGCTGGGTCACCATGGAAACCCAGCATTGACTTCCAATGTTTGATGGTCCTAACCAGTAGTGACAACCCTAGGCTATTGTTAGTATAGATATATATAGCTATATAGCTATATATCTATATATGTAGATATCCTAAAGATTATATTATATACTTTTTATAATCATTCTAAAAGATATCAATAAAATTTAAACTGGATTTTATATTAAAAATTTAGTTCAGACCACAGAGTTAATCCTCTTTTTTAATTAGACCATATAAATATTATATTTTAGGTTGAAAATACACATAGAACACATAATTACTACAACATATTTTAAACTAACAATTTATCCAGAGAAAATACAAGAATTATTTTCTCAAAAATAAATTTGTATACTTTATGGACTTCGTTATCACAACTATATGATATATCCCAACTTAATTTAAACTTTAAACTTTTAGAAGTCTTAAATTTTAGGTGGCAAGTTACATACTTAGCATTTTCCAAATTAATAATAATTTCACATTTTTAAGAATATATTTCAAATAAAATACAAGATATATTTAATTAATACATTCAATTCTGTCCTCTAGATTTTTCATACAAGGCAAACGCAGATTAATATTTCAGTATTTTTTCACTTTAAAATACCTAGACATTTAATAATTTCTATTATTTGATTTAGCAAACTCCAAAGTTTTAAGTTACCAGAGACTTTGGAAAACTGTGTTTAGAGGGGGAGGGGAAGGGAAGCAAGCCTCCAGATCACTCTGCTTGAATGTAAAATTGCCACATTTTTTTCTGCTGGGGGAAATGAGGCCAGCCCCCTCCTTTATCAAAGAGCGAAGTCAATTCCCTCCTGGGCTACTGGGCCCCACTATCAATATACCCATACTTATTACTGGAAAGCTTTGCCGTAAATCCTTCATTTTAGTTACATCTATTTATCCATGTTTCAACAATTTTGAGATTTTTAAAGCCGATTATTATTATCCAAGGCATTTTCTTTGGCAAATTCTGTAATAGAGATAACTTATTGACTTTTAGTGCCCTTAGGGCTAACTTTGGAATGTGGCCTATTATTATTCAAAAACTACCCTTTATTATGGAAACACTGATCTTATTGCTCAAACCTAGATTGTATTTTTTCCCCTTGGGTCATCTTCACCATCTTTTTGAGAAAAAAATAACCTTGGGTTTATTCTACATCATCCATAAAGAGATTGAACGCAGCCCAAAACCCATTCAAGATCAGACGGAGCGTGCTTCTGTCTTAAGCCAGCCTTTTTCTCTTCATGAGTATAAAAATCCCACACGAGTCCCTTAAAATTATGCTAAATTTTATCTCTACCTCCCTTTGTCTCCTAGGACACCCTTGGTCATGGTGTCTCTCCATCCTCACATCCTGTTTGCTTTGGAGAAATTCAGTAAATGGTCTGGCTGTGTTTCTTTTCTTACCAAATTAAATTAAAGGCATGCTTAATAAACTAACAATGAACATATTAAACCAAACAAAAAGGATAGATCAACAAACATATAGATAAGACTTAATATATCACTGCTCTTTTCATGGAAATTTCATTGACTACACTTTACACTTATTTTGGCTGAACTCTGCCTGCCCCAAGGCATCATATGGTAATTTTTAAACAAAGCATCAGAGAATTCCCCTGTAAGAGTATTAACAGCTCCACCAACTCTAGTTGCCCAGCCTTTCCATACTAGAGGTAGAGGATCTGGTGGCTTTTTAGTAATTACAGACTTTTGACCCCAAATACGAATTAGGCATTTTGCAATTTGAACAAGGACCCACATCCACATAGTTAAATATGACAATGGCACTTTTTTTCCTTGAGCCTGATTTAAGAAAATGCCTTTTGACATTTTAATTTCTTTATAATTTTGCCTTTTAACAGAATTCTTCCCCATTATGGCCTGGCTTGAAAAAAATGTTCCTGCCCACTTCAGATCATGAATTCCAAAGCTTGGCGTGGGCTTTATGCTCAGTGCATCTCCTCACCAAATTTACTGGTGGACCTCTTCCTTCACTCAGGCAAATAGATTTCTCCAGATGTCCCTCACTGAGGTGCCATAAATGCCACAGTCTTTTCGATGCAAGGATTCAGGAATCTGGAAAAAGGCTGTGCATAAATGAATAGAGACAAAAAATATAAATTTGGAAGGCATTTGGGGGAACCAGGTGGAGGCGTTACCCACTAGTGAGGTGGCTCCCCGAATCTCCGATTGGCCCTTTAGGAATGCAAACAGGCATATCAAAGGTAAAGTTTGATAAACAGGAAAAGATTATTAGATTAGGGGAAATGCCTACAGCTGTTTAACAGCAGATAATAATATGCAGTTTTTCAGCCCTGTTGAAAATGTCCATCAGCCTTTTGACCAACATCTTGCATCTATTATGCTAACTACTGCTCCATTAGGAGAGGTATAGAATAGAAGACAGACCCAGATATAAACCTGAATTATATTTATTTATTTATCCTCACTTGACTGTATTTTTCCATTTCTTTTAGATAGAGTGAAAGGAAAGGAGAAACATCAATATGTCAGAGACATCAATTGATTGCCTTCTGCAGGTGTCCCAACAGGGGATCAAAACTGCAACCCAGGTACATGCCCTTGACTGTGAATTGAACCTGTGACCCTTTGGTTCAAGGGTGGATCTAAACACTGAGCAACACCAGCCTGGTGGCCTGAATTATTTTTGAGTAATACTATGTACAGCATTTTCAGATCCATGACTAAACTTGTAACAACAACAACAACAACAAAAACAAAGTGTAGCAATATGTCCAGAAAGCCTGTTATCTATTTCACTTCTCATCCCTGCTTTTTCCTCAGTTCAGGTCACATTTCCGCAGTCAGTAATTCACTAGGAAGCCTGTTCTCTATCCTTCCATGTTCCTGACTCTCTTGGGTAAGAGCTGAACAGGCCATGGCCCCTTTTCAGTCTATTCATTCAGCTCCCACTGAGCCTCTTCTGAGGCCAACCAAGAAGGTACTGTTGGAAATGGGGAAGAAATCTTCAGGGATGATTTCTCTGACAGTGGCCATTCTTCAGAGAAGAGGATTTTAAGGCAGGGGTTGATAAAGGCCTCAGCAGGAGTTTGGAAGACAGAGGGTGGGTGGTGAAGCTGTGGTGAGTATGGATGGAATGGGGTCAGCCAGCAGGATGAGTAGGAGAGAGGGAACATAGGTAAAAAAAACAATTTTAGGATTCAGTATTTTGATTGAACTCATTCTTTTCCAGACAAGAAGAACATGAATCTATGCACACATGTGATTCTTACCAAGTGCCAGGCTCTAGGGGCACAGAGAAGAAGACCCAGTCTTTTGCTTTGAGTAATACTACTTTGTTGGGAAGACATGTGAGTGAATACACAGAGCGTGATTCGCTGTGGTCAGAGCCCAGCCAAGCACCTGGCATGGGCAACATGCTTAATTCATTTAGTGAATCAGTGAGGTACTGTTGTGTAGAGGGGAAAACAGAGGGGTGGATTCCCTGAGATGAACAGAGCTGATCCCAACTGTGTTGGTGCTGAAAAGTACTTTGCTTGGTTGGCCATGGGAGATACAGACATCCTAAAGTGAAAGAGAGCGTTTTTGCCAAGGCAGGGAGCAGACAGTGGTGTGGGGTCCACATGCACATCCAATTGGAACACAGCATTTGTACACAAGTCCCCACATCTTTGTGGTCCACATCTTTCTCCAGCCTCCTACTGGTGTTTCAGGCCCCACGCATTCCAAACCTAATTGGGCATGCCTACTTGTATGCCCTTTATGGTGTGCACAACCCTGTCAAGCTCCCAAAGACGTGATTATGAATTTACTGTTAAGCTGTATTATTGAGTTCACAAATTCAACGTTCAAAAACCTAACCAAACAAGGGATTTGCAAAAAAAAAAATTTCAAGCAGAGCCGACTGACTACATTTCCCATGACAATCAGCTTGTTTACCACTCCAAGGTACACTCTAACTGCTGTTGACATGCTCATTTGCATGCCAATACTCAGAATGCTTTTCCAGCCTTACTGAGCTTGGGTTCTGCCATGCAGCTGAAAGGTTTATTTACACATACAATACGTGACAACTTTATTTTCTGAAGCATCTTTCTTACAAACCGTATCCCAAAAATGCCTTAAGTTAGTGAAGGAATTTCAAAATCCTTCAGGCTGGAGGGGAGTTGACCTAGCTTATGCATGCTCAAGTTAACATTTTAATTAAAATATACTTGAGGGAAATGAGATTTTTCTTATTAAACAACGCGTCATATTGTGTTTGGTATGTTGAACCAAGGTTGTGAAGAGAAATTGTGTGGCCACAGGTAGGTTAGTGGTTGCCCCTGTGCACCTCAGGCTGAACTAGGATCACTGAAGAAGGGCTTGTCACTGGGTGACTTTCTTACAGCTGGAATTGCTTTGCATTGTGGCCCATGAGGTTCCCTCTTAATATAGGGGAATCAGGCATAATGGCACAGTAATAGAAGCACAATTAGCTACGTGCAATTTTCTAATTTTAAGAATGTAATAGAAAACATTGATGTGACTTGATAGTCCTGTGACCTTTCAAGACAAGTTGGGCTGGGCGAGAACTGTTCTATAGTGAAAAGGGAGACTTTCCTGCCTGTTTGTCCCCAGAGAAAGGAAATGTAAAAAATCCTTTAGGAAAGCCAAGTTTGAAGGTAGCATGTAGGAATAGCCAGATTTTGTGTCAAATGCAACTTTTCAATTGGTTTGATATTTTATTTTTTCAATCACTTGTGCATCCATAGGTTCAGATATTAGGGTGGGTAGGAGAGGAAAGCCATGAAGTGAGACATCCTGATTATTTGAAACTAGATGCCCAGTGCATGAATTCATGCACTGGTGGAGTCCAGCCAGCCCAGCCCCAAGCAGGGTGGATCAGGGCTAGGCCTGTCAGGAGGAGGAGATGGCAGGAGATTGGCTGGCCCCAATCAGGATGGATCA
This sequence comes from Antrozous pallidus, assembly GCA_027563665.1. Taxonomy (NCBI): domain Eukaryota; kingdom Metazoa; phylum Chordata; class Mammalia; order Chiroptera; family Vespertilionidae; genus Antrozous; species Antrozous pallidus. The sequence continues at coordinate 18,131,429 of CM050513.1, forward strand.
GGGCTGGGCTGGCTGGGGGGAGGGGCCAAGGGTGACTGGCCAGTATCCTCATCAGCAATTGGGATGGGGAGACTGATCAGGGGTCAGATGATGGGGGAGGGACCATGGGAGGTTGGCTGGCCAGCCCCACCTCTGATTGGGGTAGTTGAGGCTGATCTGGCATGGGGCTGAATTGGGGGAAGGGCTGCAGGAGGTTGGCTGGCCAGCCCCACCCCTTATTGGGGTAGATGAGCAATCAGGGGCAGGGCTGGCTAGAGAGAGGGGCTCCCAGCTGATTGGGGGTGGTGGGGGCCCTGTAAGAGTTTAGCCAGCTGCCCTGTCCCCTATTGGGGGGGACAGTAAGAGATGGGGCATTCTAGGGGTAAGGGGTGTGGCTGATCAGGGTGTTGGGGGCCCATTGGGGACAGGGCCTGCTTGGGGGAGGGGCTGCAGGAGGTTGGTTGGCCATCTCTGCCCCCTATTTGGATAGCGGGGGTGGATCAGGGGTGGGGCCAGCCAAGGGGAGGGGTTGCAGGCCAGTTGGGGGAGAGAGGCCTATCAGGAGCAGGACAGCTGGGGGGAGGGGCCATGGGAGGTTGGCTGGCCGGCCTCACCTCCAGATCAGGCCTGTTCACTGGCTACCGTGGGCATCATAACAACCAGTCTTTCTGGTTGTTACAATGTTCTGGTCGCTGGCTTTTTATATATGTAGATGGTTATGGGTAGTCAGGCTATTACTTTGGATGGACAACAGATTAACAGCCTCCAAAGCTAGTTCATAGAGAAGAGAAGGCATTTTGAAGAGGTTAAGAAGGTAGATCCTGTCTCTAAATGTCAGTATCTCTGCAGCTAGCAGTATGACTCTGGTTAAGTTTCATTTAATCTCTCTGTGACTCAGTTTCTTATCTGTGGAATGACGTTTACAATAAGTGCTACCAGGGTTGTTAAGAGGATTAATAGGATCGATACATGTCAGGTAGTTAGTAAGCATGTTAGTAAATACTGAATTACTCAGTAAGTGCTTGCTGCTATTATTTTAATATATTACAATAGCCCTTCTCAAACATTTTGGTCTTGGGAATCCCTTACATTCTTTAAAAATATGCAGGACTTCAAAGAGCTATTGTGTACATGGGCTATTTCTATTAAGATTTATTATATTAGAAATTAAAACAGACAACTTAAAATATTAATTAATCAAATTTAAAAGACAATAATAAACGTATTCCCAAATGTTTATAATAAAACACTTCCTAAAATGTTTTATATAAAGTTTATGGCCGAAACCAGTTTGGCTCAGTGGATAGAGCATCAGCTTGTGGACTGAAAGGTCCCAGGTTTGATTCTGGTCAAGGCATGTACTTTGGTTGCAGGCACTTCCCCAGTACGGGGTGTGCAAGAGGCAGGCTGTTTCTCTCTCATCGATGTTTCTGATTTTCTATCCCTCTCCTTTCCTCTTTGTAAAAAAAATCAATAAAATATATTTACCAAAAAAATTGTATGTAAAAATAACTATAGAAGGGTGACACTGTTTGTTATTTTTGCAAATCTCTTTAATGTCTGGTTTCATAGAAGAAAGATGCATTCTTATATCATTTCCTGCAATCAATTTTTGTAGTATATTGTTTTGCTTGACCTGTATCAAGAAAATCAGCCTTATACATCTATGTAGTTAAAAAGTGGAGGGCTATTTTAATAGCCTTTTCATATGATTGCATATAGTTCTCTGGATGTTACACTGAAATTTGAAAAGTGGTTGTTTCTTGAATGTTAGTTATACTGTGGAATCTGCAATCATATCAATAAAGTTTTTCTCAATTATGCTGAAGTCTACTGGTCCACTTTTCAGTTTGAATGGATCTTATACCCACGCCTGATTTTTCAAGCACCACACGTTGGTCATTAGAAAATATTGGTTCACTGCGGGGGCGGGGGGGGGGGGGGGCGGCGCAGATATGGCAGGGATCCCACTTTTCGGGATCCAGCACAGAAAAAGAGATGAACCGGTTCTGAATAGAGGTGGCTGGGGATTGAGGAATAAAAGAAAAAATAGAAAGAAGATGCAAAGATAGAAGCAAAACTGGGAGCTCCGTGGGAAGCTGTCTTCTCTGACGGAGGGACAGGGACCCAGAGCCAAAGTTACACCAAAAGTTAGGATCAAAGGAGATTATTTGCATTCTTAAATAGGTGCTTGACTGGATTTACATATCTAAGTCCTACTACCCAACACCTGGGCAAAGGTGAAAAGTCAGTACTGATAAGCATCTGCCTTCTTGGCAAGATATGTATTCAAGACAGCTCTGCTTGTCACCTGGGACTCAGCTGACAATAATTAAAGAAATGTGCCTTCCTAGGTGCTGTCTACAGTTCACTGAGTTATGCATATGCTGACACATTTTGTAATATATTTTGAGAATGTGTTTGTTAATTTGTGAGGGGCACCCCAGGCAAGACACCTTGAGCATTCCTTAACTGTTTGTAGGCTAAATCCAAGGCGCCTGACTATTCCTTTTGTTAAGACTATGGGATCGGCTCATAGCCTTTAGCCAGGAAATTCCAACGACAGAAATATACAAAAACCAAACAGAGGTGGAAGCTGCTTTAACAATGTTTTAGCTCTGACCTTTCAGAGCAATTAAGTTTGTTTACCAGCCTTCCGGGCTTCCTATCCACATCTTTCTATTAGTGAGACTGGGATTGGTTTCTGGCACCTTTGTATTTTTGGAATATAAATAAACTGCTGCTGTTTGAGTGTCAGATGCTGTCTCTCCATCAGAGAGAATAGACATACCACCCAAGCCCCAGCTATTTTTTCTATTACTGCGTCTTTGTCTTCTATACTTTTATTTCTTAATCCCCAGCAGCTCTACTCAGAAACTGGACCCAATCTCTCCCTCCACGCTGGATGTGGAAAAGAGAGAAAAACACCCACAGTTAATGTCATCATCTCACCAGAAAAATTCAGGTACTAAGAAGATGTCAAGTTCACAGCGATGGAGATATGTATCCCAACATTTCAATTTTTGCTTGAAACCTCAAATTTTAAAATAGGGAATAAATGTATCAGTTGTTTCTCTTCAAGTAATTGGCTCACTTTGTTTTCAAAATAGGTCTGACAAATAACCAAGTCTGACTGGTTTGTTCATTAATCCTTCCTTCAAGTAAAATGGTTTTCCATGAAAAATGCAATGAGTTTAGCTAGCCACACAGCCAATCACCAAGTGTTTCTTCTGGAGACGACTACTATTTGGCATACCTTCAAAGTTGAATTTTAATGAAATTATAATTTTAACTTGGTACCAAGAACAGTATTTGATGCTACTAGAGTGTTTTTTTTTTATCTTGGTTGTGTGGGGGTCAAGAATACAGTGACCACTACCTTAGTTTCTCTCAAGCACTGGCAGTTTTACCCACCACTGCTTCTGCATCCCCAGTGCAAATGTCACACAGTAGAAAAGGAAGATCATGGCTTAGTATTATTATGAAAATAGCTTTGACCTCTTGGATCCCTTGGAGGGAATCAAGTATGCCCAGGGAGCACACTTTGTGAATCGCTGCTCTGTAACATGAGGCAGTAACTGGTGTTCAGAGTGGATATCTGTAGTTTTGTTTGCTCAGTAGCCCTTCTTTCAGAGACTCCAGCCCTCACTTTCTTTGTCTACTGAGGCCTCCAGTCACAATATCCATCCAAGTGCCATACCTGTCCACAACCACAGGATTGTTATGTGACTCAGGCAAAGCCAGTCTGTGCTTAGATTCAGACTTCTGGGGGAAATGTTGGGCCCAGGCCCTGTGCCTATGTCTGGCTTTCTGGGGAAAGTGCATAGCAGTAAATAGTCCTCAATGGATTTTGCAGTGAAAAGTGGGACCCAGATAGTGGAGAGCCCCCACTGTGTGCAAATGTTTACTTCAGTTGATGTTTGCTTTTTTTCCAGAACTTAACTTATATTTGACAAAACAAAATGTATATACTCATTAGAAAGAGGGGAAATGGATGTAGCAGTGCACACAGAGGGATGACCATGTGAGGACATAGGGAGAAGGTGCCATCTGAAAGCCAAGGAGAGAGGTCTCACAAAAAACAAAACACCTACTAATGTCAGTTATACTCCCTGACTTTAGAAAAGGGAAGGCTGAGATCCAGGAAGATCATGCTTTTTTCAAAGTTATGGAATTTGTTAGTAGTATAATCAGGTTCTTGATTCCCTGCTCAGAGCTCTTTTCTCTACAATCTTATATTCTTACATTACCATGGGGAGGGGGAAGGAAAAGGTGGTGTCTAGAGAGCTCTCAACAGATCAGAATTTGAATTAGTCTTCTGAGTTGCCATAAAAAATATGGGGAACTTAAACAACAGAAATTTGTTTTTTCTTAATTATCATGTCCACAGTGAATATCTGTAATTTTATTTGCTTAATAGCCTTAGAGGTCCCAGATCAAGGTGTTGGCAGGATTTGTTTTTTCTGAGACCTCTCATTGGCTTGCAGATAGCATCCTCTCCCTGTGTCCTCATTTGGTCATCCCTCTGTGTACACTAATGTGTCTCTTCTCCTGTTGTAAAGACACCAATCATGTTGGATTAGGATCCACCCATATGATCTCACTGAAACTTAATTACTTCTTCAAAGACCCTGTTTCCAAATACAGTTATATGCTGAGATCTTAGGGGTTAGGGCTTCAACATATAAACTCAAAGGGCACACAATTCATAACATCATGAAATCAAGGAGACAGACATCACTTCTCGGTGGCAGCTCTCTGTGAACAATGAGTCAGTGGAGTTGGCACCTGCCCTCAAAGATCCAAAAGCCTAAAACTCAATCTGCCCAGTGGGGAAGTTCCTCACTACAGGCTCAGATCCAGTCTGACCAGTTGCTCCCTGACTGTGGTGGCACGGGGCAAGACTCCTGAGTTCCTTCCTTATCTGCTTCTATCTGAACTGGATGCCAAGACACATGTCTCCCAGTGTACCACCTGGGGAAACTTCCTCCTTTGAACTGGAAATACTAACCTGACAGATGCTTGGATGCAGGGCTGGGATGTATCAAGTTGAAGGTCTTAGATTTCTTTGGTGGCTTCAAAGAAGCCTTCTAGAACCAGGACTTGAATTCATAGTGAGAGACCATCTAAAGCAGAGCACTTAACTTCAGGATAACCTGGTTTTCCTCCTAGACTCACCTACCTTCTTTCCTTTCCTTTTGTTACACACACAGACACACACACTTCTATCAGTTTGTTAGTATTATAAGCTCCTCTGTTTATCATCATATACAAGACTAGGACAATCCTGGGTTCATGAGGTTATTGCCTCATGTGGTCAGCTTATTCCTGACTTCGGGGATGAGTCTAATTCTGCAGTGCACTCTAATAAGTCTGCAGTAATCTAGTGAGCGCACGCAGTCACCCATACTTCAGGATCCAGCAGGTGCCCAAGGCAACACTGATTCATCCCAGTGAGACTTTGAGGACTCTCCCTCTCCACCTGCTCCATTTCTTGCCCTTCTATTTCTTCCACATTCCTAAATCCTCAGGGACCTTTTACTCCCTTGTCCTCCCAAGTCTTCTCTCGGAAAATGTGAATAATGTGTTCAATGGTTACTACTCTCAGGTATACCTATGTTTGAACCAAACATGAGAAGCCTTAGGCAAAAAAAATTGATTTCTAGTTTCAAACTTTCAGGCACTGACAGAAAACCATAAGGGTGTGAGAGAGAAAGAGAGAGAGAGAGGTTGGGTGGCAGGGGTAGTGGGGAATAACAGCTCTACAGGTCACAAGACAAATACTAGTATGCTTGGAAAGGCCCTAGTGTAAACTTTGCTCACCCAGCAAGCCTCCAACTGATCACTCTTTCAACCCAGATAATATATGGGTCTAAATCAGTAGCTCACAACCTAAAGTGATTTCCCCCCTCAGAGGACCTTAATGTCTGGAGACATTTTTGGTTGTCACAATGCAGGGGGGAGGGGTGCTATACTTGCATCTAGTGGGTGGATGCCACAGAAGCTGCTGAACAACCTGCAACACACAGGTCAGTCTCCCACGAAGAACTTTTTGGGCCCAAATGGCCATAGTGTGGAGATTGAGGAACTGGTCTAAGTGAAGATGGAAAGAGGACCCATGTTTGGACTTCAGTGGTTCCCAGCATCTGAGCAGTGCTTAGCAGAGGAGTGGTTTCTTACCCTCTGAGTGACTAACTCCAGGGGGTCCTTGTGTGTATTCTCCATCCTCTCCGTGGTAGAGGCTGCTCTAAGCCTGCGTGTGAGTGATCACTTTTCCGCATTCAGCGCCAACCATGCCCCAGGCACAGCGATAGGCGTGACAAGTAACAAGAGCAGCAACTTCATTGGTTAACATTTATTGAAACCTGGTAGGCATCGTGCTTAGCATTTTATGTGAAATCTATCCTACAATATTGCACAATCACCCTGCAAAGCAACCATTAACACAACCCCCATTTGCAGATGAGGAAACCAAGGCCCAAGAAGGCCCAGTGGCTTGCCCAAGGTTCCCAAGCTTGTAAGTTACCAGTGGAAATGGACCCTTAGGTGCTAAGGGACCAAACTTGGCCACTGTGCTGCATGGAGAAAAGGAAGAGCTGTCCTTGGAATAAACTATGTAGGTGGATTCATTACGCCTAATGATAATTTCCAGGAAATTTCATCCTGATATCCAGTTTGATTTTAACTTCACAATTTTCCTTGCAAGTCTCAAATTCCAGCTCAAAAGAGTAGGGGCTTGAAGACTGGCATCTCCGTACTTGAGAAGCTCCATTTTCCCGAGGCTTATCAATGCAGGCTCAGGCTCAGGCTCAGGCTCGCCCTTTCCTTCCTAGGGACGAAGGCAGCGGAGGAGCACTGTGGTGTGGCCCAAGGCCCGGGGGGGGGGGGGGAGGGGCAGGGAGAGGAATGTTTGAACCAAGGCGTGCTGGGACCCCAAAGCACGCCGCCGCCCCTCCAAGCTAAGGCTGGATGTCCAGAGCCCTGCACGCAGCAGCCGCTCCGCTCTGCTCCCACTGCTGCGCTCTGGTTACCACCTGGTTAACTGCTGGAGGCTGCGTTTTTCCCCACTTTGACGGCAGCCCACCAGGAGCGAAAAGGCAGGTCCAGGAGCGGGATGGGGAAATGAAAACTTGGGTAGAGAAAGCTGAGAGGAAGAGAGGCACGGTCCTGGGAGAACTGGACCCGCGCGGATCGGCGCGCAGCAGTGGATCTGCGGCTTTTGGGAGCAGGAGGTGTCTGCATAGGGTGGCAAAACTGAGGAATTGGGAAGGGGGTACGCTTTTGGTGGATGTTCAGCCTCTTCACATCACTCCAAGTTCCATTTTCATCTCTCCATCCTTGACACACCCCCACCCCAGCTTCCTGGCAGGCCCACCTCCAAACTGCCTTTCCAGTCTGTCCCCAGCACCAGCAGCAGGTAGCGGGCGAGGCCTGCCCCAGGGGCATGTGGTCACCCGCCTCCGCAATCCAGGGAAGGATCAGGTTCAGAACGAGCCCTCGGGTCCCTGGGAGCTTTGCTGCCTGCCCCACGAGTCAAAGACAGATTGGTGGTCGCGCTGCAGCTAAAGGATGCAAGACTTCACTTACCCACTCACCGAAGGGCTGGCTGGTAGAGCAGAGCCAGCGACACACAAAGTTGAAGAAGGGTCAGAATCACTGATACAAAATTAGTTGGGATTGTATGCCTTCAAGCACCTGGGCTTTCCTTGGGCATAATGCCCCTTTCCGGGAGGGTGGAGAACTGGTCCGCGCTGAGCCTGGGGTTCAGACTGCTGGAGATGGGGTCAGGTACCGAAAGGGAGGCGGGACAGATTATCATCTGTTTTGCGCGCAGCCCAGACGTCTTGCTCTAGGAAGAACCTGGAGCGACCTCTCAGTGGGGAAACGGGTGGTTCCTACCTTTATTCCTGGGAACTGGGAAGAGCACCCCGCACTTAGCTTGATGTGAAGGAGACCGAAGGTTTTAGAAATGAACCCAACTTGTGTTGAGCGAATCCAAATTAGAGCTCCTTTCTCCTGAGAAAGGCGTGGAATCCCGTGCTCCCCAGGGTGTATGGGCGGGTGGGTGGGATTTCTGGTAGGAAAAGAAGCGCTTCCAGTTTCCAGGACTCGTGAGAACACAAACGCCCTGCTTCCCACATCCAATGACCCCAGTGGCAAAAAGAAAGAAAGAAAGAAAAAAATACCTTCTTCGGGAGGCTGAGCGTTTCCTGTCTCTGAGAAGCACCTCCAGTTCCACACCTCCTCTTTCTACTAGCCCCGGCAATGACGCCCCCCCCCGCCACGTCCCGCACACCTCTGCAAAAGGAAGGCCAGGGGATGGATTCTAATTTGCAGGGGACTGTGGGATGGTAACAGGAATCCGTGAGAACATAAGGTTCTGGAGCCAGGCTCCGGCGCACAGGGCCTTTCTGGGGGATTCAGGCGCAGAATCGCTGTGAGTTCTCAGAATGGGACCGCTAGGTCTGCTAAAGAAATTTGTCTCAAAGCAAAGTGAGGGACCTTCCCGAGAGAAGGCCGTGCCATCCCGCAGGGAATCTGTGAGGGGCAGAGTTCTTGAGCCTCCGGGGAGTGATTTCTGCCTTTGGGATGGAGGTCGGGACAGCCAAACCAAGAGGGCAGGGGGTGAGGACAAGTGGTAGGTGGAGGGGAAGCTACAGGTGTTAAGTAGCACAACGGGGGGGGGGGGACACCCCACCTTCCCTGGGAGTTCAGCTCTCTGCCTTCCGGGTGCCTGTGAGCCAGGCCCACCCGGAGCTGGATGGAGACCAGGGAGCAAACGCGCCAGCTGGAATCTCTGCAGGGCACCGCGGGCGGAGATGCGGAGCAGAGCGCGCACCTGCCGCCCCCTCCCTGCTGCGCCCTAGGGGGAAACCCTAACCCAGGCCAGAGCCCCTCCAGTCCACTGTGGAGGCCTCGGGATCCACAGCCTCGTGGATTTCTAAGAAAAAAAGTTTATTTTAAAATTTTTACAGAAATAAATAAATAAATATCTTCTGGTATTACAGAGACGGTACAGTTACACAGCTAGGCCTGGGCGGGGCAGGGTCTGGGGTCTAGGGTAAGACAGGGATCTTCACAGGAGGAGAGCCAGAGCCTCGGGGGGGGGGGGGGGAGGAAGCAGAGCCCCTCAAAAACAAAATTAATTGGTTTTCCCCCGACCTGAATCGAGGGTGACATTTCTCTTCTGGAAGAGGAGCTGGGGGCACAGTAAGGACTGATTGAAGGAGAAGTGGGCTGGCTGAACTTGGAGGAGACCTCGAAGCCCTTCGAGGAGGGGGCGAGAAAGGAAAAGGAAAAAGCAGGGATTCATAAATGTGTGTGGGGTTGGATAAAGGACCACGAGAAGGAGGTGGGGAGGGAGAGAAAGAAAGAAGAGAAATAAAAGAAGAAAGGAAGGCAGGCAGGCAGGAAGGAAGCAAGGAAGGAAAGGAAAAGACATCCTGACATCCTAGGGGTGAAGGGCCCAGCTTGAGCCAGGGTGGGGAAGAGCCCTGAACCAGTTCAGAGAGGGCAGGCGAGGCGGTGCCGAAGGCCAGCAAGGCTCTGAGCCAGGCTGCCTGCCTGCGGAGGCCACCGTGCCGCGTGGTTGAGAAGGACTAGAGCTCTTTCAGTGTTCCCAGCTTGGAGTCCATTCTGAAGGGCCACGGGCCCTGGGCTGGGGACACCAGAGTCAGATCTCTGCCAAGCTCTTAGGGCCGGGGCCTCCGCAAAGCGTTGGCAAATTTGTGCGCGGTCGTCATTTGGCCGCGGAGTCCCAGGATCAGTCTTTGAGGCTGACGAAGGAAGGGCCTGGGGTGGGAGACCTGGGGAGTCATACGTCTAGGGAGTGACCGTTAGATCCCGGTCGTCTTTCCCCGAAGAAGACGGAGACATGGGCAATTCTTCATCATCCTCCGAGCACTTGGCCGAGGACAGAGACGCGCACTTGCAGCCTTGCGGTGCGCCCCCGCCGGCACCCGCGTTCCCGCCACCGCCGCGGGGGTTGCTGCCTTTGCCCTCCTTCTTGTGTTTCACCCTGCGATTCTGAAACCAGATCTTCACCTGCTTCTCAGACAGATTCAGGTAGGTCGCGATCTCAATGCGGCGCAGGCGGGACAGATACATGTTAGAGGCGAACTCACGCTCCAGCTCCAGCAGCTGCGTGCTGGTAAAGGCGGTTCGCATCCTCTTGCTGCTGGGCAGCTGGTTTGAGCTGCTGTCTGGGGGAGTGGGGTGAGAGAGGGAAGTGATCAGACCCTGCGCTGTGAGCCCGACCTTGTTAGGCGGTCTTTAGGATCCCAGGACTTTGGTCTTTCACCCACTTCTCTGCCCCTAACGCAAGGTACAGCAGCATGACTGCGGGTCTCTCCTTGTTAAGTCATGGGACCCTGATCCTCCCGGAGTCTCTCGGCCCTGGTACTCCTTTATGGAGTGCCCTGAACCCCAACCCTCACTCCTTCCTGGGCTCCCCCTCCAAGTCCCTGGCCTTCTGCTTTCAACCTCCCTCCGGCTTCCCGTTCTAGCCCTCCATCCCAACACCACCCTGAACGTCCCCCTCAGGGCCCCCACACGACTCTCACGTCCCCATAATGCCCAGGTTTCATCATTCCCCATCTGACTCGTCAACTTTCATGGGGCCACCTATGCGCCGTGCCCCGCGCGGCTTACCCACGGAGATGCAGTGGAACTGCCTGGGGTCGGGCAGCGGATAGGAGGTCTGGTAGAGCGCGGCGGCGGCGGCAGCGGCGGCGGCCGAGCCGTGAGCAACCCCGGGCGACACGGCTGAGTGCTGGCGGCCCAGGGGTGCATGGCAGTACTGCGAGCCGAACGGCTGGAAGGACGCCTTGAGCAGAGGCAGCGTGGGCGGCCCGGGGGGCCCGTGCAGCTGCGAGGCGGTGACGCAGAGCGGGCACACACACAGCAGCCCGGCCTTGCGCGCGTGGCAGGCGCCGGACGAGAAGCCGTGAAGCGCGTGAGGCGGAGGCACCGCATAGGGAAAGAGCGGCGGCGGGCTGCCCTCGGGCGCCTTCTTCTCAGCCGCCTCGCGCAGTACTAGCGAGTCCACCAGAAAGGAGCGCGGCATGGCCCTGGTGCGCTGTATCCCCGCCACCAGCTCGCTCTCTGCGCCCTGCTCACCTTGGGGCTCTCCACGCGCTTCCACCAGCGACGGCAGCGTGCACCTGCCTCTTCCCAGAGGCTGAAGGCGCCTCTGAAGCCGAGGCTGAAGCCGCCTCCGCTGCAGCAGTGGGCGCCGCCCAAAGAGCGCGGGGTGCTGGCCAGAGCTAGTGGTGCTGAAAGGCGCCGGCGGCGTTGCTTAAATAGGACTATTGCCATGTGATGGGCTACGCCAGGAGCGGCCCCGGCCTCTCAATAGGGTTTTTGTGCCTTTTCTCTTGGCATTCACTCTGCACGCTTCCTCATTATTTCACTTGTTAACTAAATGAACTGCATAATGTACTCTATTCTTGTCAACCCCACCCACGCCGCAACAGGCGCCCTCGCCCCCTCCTCTCCCTTTTGCAGGTTTATTTTCTCATTCTCCTGCGATTTAATATTCTTTTTTCCCTCTTTATTCCTTACTCCCCTTTGGCTTTGTATTGGCGACCGGCCCGTTTATCTTATTGGTTTTGCACGCCTCCCCCCAGCTGCCTTGCTTCCACAGATCTCCATGGGCGCTTACCCCTATCTTCTGTGCGCACTAGGTTTCCATCACCTTCCTTCTCACATCTCACCCGGACCCCCAAAATCATGCAGCGCGGTGAACCCTGAAGGCATCCCTACAGCCGGCCTCCGATTTCCACCTGTGGAATCTCTTTCCCTCTCCCCGAGTCTGGAAGCAGGAGGACCAGGGCTTCTTGCAGGGGCCGCTGGGCAAAAGGAGAAGGGCTCTGTATTCCTTCCCTAGCACTAGCCCCATCACTGTCCCACTTTTCTCTAATTTTGATGCTCTCTATAACGCCCCAGTCTTTGTTCAGTAGATGCTTGTCCACCAGCACTTTCGTCAGGGCCAGGGCCATCAATGTAAAGAGGAAATCAACGGCTGAGAGTCAGTGGCTAGAGACAAGAGATGGGAAATAAGAGCCTAGACCGCGAATGGAGATTTTGCAGACACCCCCCCCTCCCCCCGCCACCACCCGCGCGCAATGTGGCCAGTGTAGACTTTCGGCTGGCGTTCTCTCCACTCTTGCACACTCCATAGCCTCCTGGGTGCGCTGGCAGAAGCGGCGCAAGGGGCAGTTGTAGTTTCAGCTTCTGTTGCCCTGACCCACCCCCACCGAGCTCCCCTCTCGCCCAGACTTTCTCCTGCCGTGTCACTCTTATTTTGGTCACACAATGGTTAAACAACTTCAAACGCTTAGCGCTGTGTACACAGCTTCAGCTTTTAAAATCATCAGCGGGCTCAAAGCTTTGAGCAGGAGCCTTTTCCATACAATGGGAAATTAACATAAATATTTCGAATTTACAGCCAGGGCTTTCCACGGAAGACGTTTACTTTCGATTTTATTGAAGTCGCTGCAGTCACCTGCTCCCTGAATAGAATTGTGAGAAATGGAGAGGGAATCCGCGCAAGGGAAGGAGATCAAGACGTGCACGTGGAATCTCATCACCGATGAAATCTTTCAATAACCACAGCAACAAATTATAAGTGGTTAAAAAGCAGAGGGTTTGCGAGAAAATAACTGATTCTAGATAAGGAGAAGGGCAGTGGGGAAAATAACCTGTCACCTAGCAGGATGAGTAAGGGAGCAAAGCTTCTCTTTGGCGGGGGGTTGGGGAGTGGTGGGGGGGGAGGAAGCGCGGAGGTCACTGTCGCCCCAACTGCCATTGTCTGCTCCACGCTTCAGAGTGGTGCTTGGAAGCCAGAGAGTGCACCCTGGAGCCTCATGCCCGCTCTAATTGCTCTGGGGGAGATTTGGGCTGGTCTGGGCCCCTGAGACTGAGAGAGTCGAGAGAGTGGACTGACCGGGAGAGGCCTTCTGGCTGGGCAGAAGCGGATTGAAGAGGCATGTGGTGCGGGTGGCCCCAGAGGAGTGAAAGGGACCACCGCTGCACCCCGAGTCAGGAGCCCGGAGCCGCCTGCCTGCGCCCGGGGAAGAAAGGGTTAAGAGCCCCTGAAAGAGAGCAAGGCCAAAGAATATGGGGGGTGGGGGGCGGAATAACCAGTTTTTTTTCCCCCTCCAGCCTCAGGACCTTATTGAATGTCATTGAAGAAAGTTTTGAATGCCAGATAAAGAGAAGCGAATTAAAGTGTGTGACAGCGGAGGATAAGCGCACACAAAGAGAACTCTGTCACACTTTGGGGCAAAATCCGTGGGCTTTTTACCAAGTTTCTTCGCTATGATTGAATTAAGTAATAGGAAAACATTTTCTTTCAGTTTAGAGCCATTAGACAAAAACTTCAAAGCGAATAACACTTTTAAATGTGCGGCCCACAATGGATCGGTTTTGGGCTGAAATGTTTAAATGGTTTGTTCAGCAACTCGGCGCGGGAGAGATCCGGGCCCAGCGGAACGGCGCCGGCGAGAGGGCTGAGGGGAGTGTGGCCGGAGGCCTAGCAAGGACCGCCTAATCCGCGGGTTCCAAGCCCGGCTGCGGCTCTAAGGGGGCTCCGGGCTTGCGGGTCCCGGGCTGCAGCGTGCTTCCCGGCGCTTGGCGATTTCGAAATTTAGTTCTGTGCCCGCCTAGAAGGCCAGCTCAGCAGGTCGCGGGATTGAGCGCCGCCCGGCGAGAGGAGTGGGCTCAGCCGTCTGGGTGACCAGCGCCTGGGCTCTGCGGGCCCCCACCCGGTTTTTGGCGCTGCTCTCTGAGTGGGGCGCCGGGTGGGGGAGCGGCTCGTCGGGTACCCGAGGGAGGCTGAACTGGTGTCCAGTACAAAGCTGGCGGTTTCCGCGCGGTTTGATTACAGTCGCCAGAGCAAAGCCCCCTGGAGAGGGGTGGGGGTAGGCGGCGGGATTAGTCTGACAGCCCGGGAGAGGGGCCCTGGGAACCCCTCTGCCTGGTGGGCTCAGCTCTGCTCTCAGAGCGGGTTTTCAAGTGTCCATCAGGGAGTGTTCAACACGGAATAATTTCTCTTGTCCTGGTCTTTTCTTCCCTTTTCATACTGCCCCGTTTCCTGTTGGTAGCGAGAACACGCCATTTTTCTTTTGGAAATGTAGCTCAGACATTTGCAGCAACATCTGCACAAATGAGAGCGGGGGAGAGCGTCCTTGTTCCCTGACTTCCTGCACTTCTTTCTCCAAATGTCTTTTCTTCTCAGAGAGGCCAACGGCCCTATTTCAAAACATCACTCCTTTCCCCTCACACTCCTCAGTCTGGTTCCTTGTTTTATCAATACCTTGTAATTTCCACGACTTTTACTTATTTATTTTTTGTTTCTGATACCCACCTCATACACGTCTACACACACTGACATATATGCTCCATTGAGGACCAGCATATTTGTTCATCTTGTGCATTACTGTACCCTGACCCAGAAAAATTCCGCAGCATAGTAGTGTTCAGTGTATCTCTGTTGGATAAGATGCCTGACTCAGGAGGTAGCCTGGGTAGGAGGATCTCCTAGTTTGCCTCTTTAATACAACTAGACACTTAGGAGCATGGTGCAGGGTGACTGACCTGCAGGGTGACTCACCTGCAGGGATCCTTGGTCTCTCTCCCAGCCACTACACCCCTCTCAGTGACTGAGTCATCACAGGAGCTCAACAAGTGTGTTGAGTGAATAGCAGATCTGTAGGTGCCCATCCCTCTACAGGGAGTGTTCAACATGGAATGATTCCACTTGTCCCAGTCTTTTCTTCTTTTTTCATACTGCCCCTTTCCTGTTGGTAGAGAGAATAGGTTCCCTCATGAGTATAGATGGTCCGGTTCAAAGCAGTTCCAGTGTCCCATTCTTTAAAAAAAATTATTATATTTTTGTTGATTTCAGAGAGGAAGGGAGAGGAAGAGAGATAGAAACATCAATGATGAGAGAGAATTATTGATCAGCTGCCTCCTGCGCACCCCCTACGGGGGACTGAGCCCACAACCCAGGCATATGCCCTGACCGGAATTGAACCCATGACTTTTCAGTCCACAGGCTAATGTTCTATCCACTGAGCCAAACCAGCTAGGGCCCACTGTCCCTTTCTGCAGGAGTTGGATGAACCCATCGGTAGCTCAAGGCTAAGGGCTGTTATCTAGGTCTTTGCATGGTGTATGTATAGCAGAAGATTGATTAAGAAATGAAGAGATGTGACATATGTCCTGGAATTATCAATGACTATTTCTGCTCTTTCTGATTTAAGGAATTGGAGTGGGGATTATGTACACATAATTATATACACGTAAATTCCAAATCTCTCTCTTCATCTCTAATCCCGACTTTCAAATCAAACTTCCATTATGGGACATCAGCAGAAGGCCCTAAGGTTAAGGGTTAAAAAAAAAAGACACATCCAAATATGACATAATGTCACCCCCCCACCCCAAGCAGAAGTGGGCCCTGCTCTTGAGCCCTCTGTCAATGGTGACCAGGACAGTGGTGACTCAGACAACCCCTCTCCCACCCCAGGAGAGAGTGGCTGTTTAATTGAGTAGAGAGGTAGGAGGGTACCTGGTTTGCCAGGGCAATGAGGACTGCATCTGGAAGTTGCTCCTTAAAAAAGTGGCTCTTTAAAAGCATCATATTAAAAAGTGTTATTTGCTTTTAAGTTTTTGTATAATGGTTCTAACTATTACTTAATTGAATAATAGCAAAGAGACTTGGTAAAAAGCCCACATACTTTCCCAAAGTGTGAAAGAGTTCTCTCTGTGTCTGCTGTCAAGACCTCCCTCCAAGATCTGGGAGTGAAGGGTGCCTGCAGGATGAGTGTGTGTGTGTGTGTGTGTGTGTGTGTGTGTGTGTGTGAAAGAGATGCCTAGATGGAAGTATGAGCAGGAAGTGAAGGTCCAGACATGAGGTGCCACGCTAACAGATTTGTACTTGATCCTCTTCAGAGATTTTAAAGCAAGGAAAAAAGCCGATCAGATTCGAACTTCAGAAACATAACTGGAAGCAGTAGAAGGTTCTGCTGGCAGGACAGAGAGAGGCCAGAGCAGGGTTCAACATAGCTTGTAAATGAATGTTTATTGAACTATTGAATGAACAAATGTAGAGACAAGCAAGAAGATTGTATTAGTTCAAGTGATGGACAATGACCATCTGAGCTGGGGCAGGGCAGGAGGATCAGAAGAAGGAAGTATTTGAGAGAATCTGAAGAGAAGATGAGTATGACCAATTAGCTGTGTGTGTGTGTGTGTGTGTGTGTGTGTGTGTGTATGGTGTGTGTGTAAAAGAGGGAGTGAAATACATTGGTAATTTGAGGAAATTGGTGGCTGGTGTACTGAAGGCAGAGAATGCACTCAAAAGCAGAGCCATTTCTTGTAAAGGTGTGACATTATGTCAAATTTGGATGTGATTAGAGATGGAGAAAGATTTGGAATCTATGTGTACAAAAATGATAGCGTTTGTCTTAGGATGGATGAACTTGGGTATTCCTAGGAATACCCATATTTAAAGAGGTGAGTGGAGGGCTCCTTATAAGTCAGAGAAGCAATTTCAGCATTTTGTTCTTGGACCACTAGAAAGTACTTAAGATGAAAGCTTCATATGGAAAGAGTGGAGCAGAAAGAAGAAAAGAACCACGGCCACTTAAATCAAGGAGCTGCCTAGTATTTTATGTGAGTGGAAGAAAAATACCTTTATTATTATTGTTTGGATATTCTATGACATGCAGCTGTACCTATCATAACTAATATGGTCCCCAACCTGTGATTCTTCCAGATAATTTGGAATCACATCAAATGATGGAATCAATGGTAATCATGTCATAACTGTTGGGATAGCCTATTGTTCTTTCCCAATTAGATTACAACCCTTAAGGGCAAGGATTAAGACATACATTTTGGTTTCACTAACCTTTCTCACAGTGTTTGGCATATGACATATATTTAGTAAATGTTTAATGTCAGTGCTAATGGCTGTAAAGAGCTGTTTTTTCTTCTCTTCTAGTCAGTGCATCACAGTTGCATCTGGATGAGCATCTCAGGATTTCAAATGCTTTATTTTTCTTTTCCTTTTAAATAATTTTTGATTTTTCAATTACGGTTAACATACAATATTATATTAGTTTTAGATCTACAACATAGTGATTGCACATTTATACCCTGATAAATCTAGTACCCACCTGATACCATATAGTTATTACAATATTATTGACTATATTCTTTATGCTATCCTTCATATCCCCATGACTACCAATTTATACTTTTTAATCCCTTTTACCTTTTCACCCATTCCCCCAATGCCCCTTCCATTGGGCAGCTGTCAAATGTTCTCTATATCTATGAGCCTGTTTCTGTTCTGCTTATTCATTTACTTCATTTTTTTTTTAAATTTCACACATAAGTGAAATCATCTGGCATTTGTATTTATCTGTCTAACTTATTTCACTTAGTACAATACCTTCTAGGCCTATCCATGTTATTGTAGATGGCAAGATTTTATTTTTTTATGGCTGGATCATATTCCATTATATATATGCACTATTGTTTTTTTATTCATTCATCTATCGATGGACACTTAGTTACTTTTTTATTTTGGCTATTGTGAATAATGTTGCAATGAGTATATAGCTGTATATATGTCTTTTCAATTTAGTGTTTGGGTTTCTTTTCCTTTTTAAAATAAATAGCCAAAACTGGAATTTCTGGGTCCTTCTTTGTCTCTTGTTATAGCCTTTGTTTTAAAATTCATTTTGCCTGGTATAAATATTTATACCCCAGCTTTTTTTGTTTTATTTTTATTTTCATGAAATACATTTTCACCTCCCTTTACTTTCAGTCTTTGTGTGTCTCTAAGTCTGAAATGAGTCTCTTGTAGACAGCATATGTAAGAGTCTTATTTGTTATCTGTTCAGCCACTGTACGTCTTTATATTGGAGCATTTAATCCATTTGCATTTCAAGTAATTGTAGATAGACATAAATTTATTGCCACTTATTATTCATACTAGAGGCATGATACATAAATTCATGCATGGGTGGGGTTCGACCACCTTTCCCATTGGGGGCCGGTCAGGGCCTGGATGTCAGGGAGGAGGGGACGTGGGATGTTAGCTGGCTGGTCTCACCCCTGATTGAGTTGGGGAGGGCAATCAGGTGTGGGGTTGTCCAGGAGGAGGAGCAGCAGGAGTTTGGGAGAGCTGATTGGGGCCCCAATTAGACTGGTTGGTCACCAGAGTGCACATCATAGCGACTGGTCATTTCAGTCATTACGGTGGCTTGGCTTTTATGTATATACTAGAGGCTCGGTGCACGAAATTTGTGCACGGTGGTGGGGATGTCCCTTAGCCCAGCCTGCACCCTCTCCAATCTGGGACCCCTCGAGGGATGTCCGACTGCCCATCCTTCTCACAATCCAGGACTGCTGGCTCCAAACTGCTCACCTGCCTGCCTCCTTGATTGCCCCTAACCACTTCTGCCTGCCAGACTGATCACCCACTACCCACTACCCTGCCAGCCTAATTGATATCTAACTACTCCCCTGCTAGCCTGTTTGACCCCAACTTCCCTCCTCTGCCAGCCTGGTCACCCCTAACTGCCCTCCACTGCAGGCCTGGTCCCTCCCAACTACCCTCTCTTGCAGGGTCTAGAACCTCCAATGGCCCTCCCCTGCTGGCCATCTGGTGGTGGCCATCTTGTGTCCACATGGGGGCAGGATCTTTGACCATATGGAGGCAGCTCTCTTGTGTATTGGAGTGATGGTCAATCTGCATATATTTCTTTTATTAGGTAGGATAGAGGCCTAGTGCATGGGTGGGGACCAGCTGGTTTGCCCTGAAGGGTGTCCCAGATCAGGGATTAATCTATGTATACAATTGAAACTTTGTAGCCTGGAGCAGAGCCAAGCCTTCTGCTTGCTCAGGGGCAGCAGCCATTTCTGTTTGAAACTTTGTAGCCTAGAGTGGAGGCGTAGGCACCAACAGCAGGCTGAAAGCTTGGCTTCCTCCATTGCCAGAGAAACCCAAGCCTCTGTTCTCTCCAGCTCAGTGGCTGCCGCCATTTCTGTATCTTTTATAATTGAAACTTTGTAACATTGAGTGGAGGCCTAGGCAGGTGGAAAGCTTGGCTTCCTCTGTTGCTGGGGAAACCCAAGCCTTCCTCCTGCTCTCAGTGGTGGTAGCCATCTTGGTTGGGGTTTATTTGCATAATTTGCTCCTGATTGGCTGGTGGGCATGACTGTGGGCCTGGCTTGTGTGTGTGGTGAAGGTGTGGTCAAATTTGCATATTACTCTTTTATTAGATAGGAAAGATTTAAAATAATTCTTCTTCTCTTCCTCCTCCTCCTCCTCCTCCTCCTCCTCCTCCTCCTCCTCCTTCTTCTTTTAGTCCCTTTAACATTTCTTATATTATTAGTTTGGTGGTGATGATCTCTTTTGTTTTTTTCTTCTCTAGGAAGCTCTTTATTTCTCCTTTGATTCTAAATGATAGCTTTGCTGGGTAAAGTAATCTTAGTTGTAGGTCCTTGCTTTTCATCACTTTGAATATTTCTTGCCACTTCCTTCTGGCCTTTCTGTTGAAAATCAGCTGACAGTCTTATGGGGGCTCCCTTGTAGGTAATTAGCTGTTTTTCTCTTGCTGCTTTTAATATTATCTCTTGGTCTTTGGCCTTTGGTATTTTACTTATTTATTTTTAAAATATATTTTATTGACTTTTTACAGAGAGGAAGGGAGAGGGACAGAGAGTCAGAAACATCAATGAGAGAGAACCATCGATCATCTGCCTCCTGCACCCCCCCTACTGGGGATGCGCCTGCAACCAAGGCACATGCCCTTGACCAGAATCGAACCCAGGATCTTTCAGTCTGCAGGTTGATGCTCCATCCACTGAGCCAAACCAGTTAGAACTGGCCTTTGGTATTTTATTTATTTATTTATTTATTTATTTAAATTTCTTTATTGATTAAGGTATTACATATGTGTCCTCATTCCTCATTACCCCTTCCAACCCCCGCCCCTCACTACTCATGCCTTCACCCCCCTGGTGTCCATAACCATTGATTAGGCTTATATGCATGCATACAAGTGCTTTGGTTGATCTCTGCCCCTTACCCCCACCCTCTCCTACCTTCCCTCTGAGGTTTGACAGTCAGTGCTTCTCTGTCTCTGGATCTGTTTCTGTTCATCAGTTTATGTTGTTCATTATATTCCATAATTGATTGAGTTCATGTGATACTTATCTTTCTTTGACAGATTTATTTCACTTAGCATAATGCTCTCCAGCTCCATCCATGCTCTAGTTTGAAGCAGCCACCTTTTTCTCCTTCTTCCTCTTCTTAAAAAAATACCTTTCAGCAATTGATATAATATTGGTTTGGTGATGATGATACCCTTTAATTCAATTCTGAATGATAGCTTCACTGGGTAGAGTAATCTTGGTTGTAGGTTCTTGCTATTCATCACTTTGAAAATTTCTTGCCACTCCCATCTGGTCTGCATGGTTTCTGTTGTAAAATCAGCTGACAATCGTATGGGTGCTCCTTTGTAGGTAATTAAGTGTTTTCTCTTGCTGCTTTTAATATTATCTCTTTGTCTTTTGCCGTTGGCATTTTAATTATGTGTCTTGGTGTGGTCCTCTTTGGATTCCTTTTGTTTGGGGTTTTGTGTGCTTCCTGGACTTGTAAGTCTATTTCTTTCACCAGGTGGGGGAAGTTTTCAGTCATTATTTCTTCAAATATGTTTTCAGTATCTTTCTCTCTCTCTTCTTCTGGCACCCTCATAATTCTGATATTGGTATGCTTGAAGTTGTCCCAGAGGCTTCTTACACTATCCTCAAATTTTTGGATTCTTTTTTTCTTTTTGCTTTTCTGGTTGAGTGTTTTTGGCCTCTTGGTATTTCAAATCTTTGACTTGATTCTTGCATTCCTCTAGAGTGCTTTTAGGTCTCTGTAAAATATTTTTTATTTCAGTCAGTGTATGTTTAATTTCTAGTTGGTTATTTTTCATATCCTTGAGGGTTCTCTCTGAATTTATCAGCCTTTTCTAGGAACCTCTTGAAAAATCTTATAATCGTGGTTTTGAACTCTATATCCAGTCATTTGTTTTCCTCTCTTTCTTTCATTTGTGATCTGTTCCTTTGTCTCTGCATTTTCATAGCTTCCCTGAGATGGTAGAGTAGCTTTGTGTGCTAGGTGTCTCGGCCTCCCCTGTTCCCTGAGGTGGACACTCTTGGTGCACCCCTTTGTGGCCTGTGTGCCCAGACTTGTTGCAGTTAAGTCTTGATTGTTGTTGGTATCACTGGGAGGAATTGACATCCAGGCCAATTGGCTGTGAGGATCAGCTGTGTTTACACTGGGAGACAGCCTTATGTGACAAGAGTTGGAAAATTGCACAAGCCTCTGTGCTCAGCTGGGATAGGGCAGAGTTTCAGGGTGAAGCCAACAGCCTTGGCTTCCAGTCAGCCCCTACCCCATGAGATTCATGGATCTCAGTGTCCACAGGCAATCACTGCAAGCACCTCTGAGAGAAAGGCACCCTCTAGTTTTGCTTGCTGCCAAACAGTCCAGTTTCTCCCCCAATGAATCCAGACTCCCAGATTTTCACCAAACCCTGGGTTTCAGCGTCATCTGGAGCTTCTATCTCTCTCCCACCAGATCAAGCTAGCAGCACAGTCAACAGTCTGTCCTCTCTGTGCACACTAGTGCACGTGCCTCCGGACCTCTGCCTTTGGCTGTTCCCCTGAGATTCCGCCTTAAAGTCCAGATTTACCCCTATACCCCCATATGATCCTGGGTCCCCCGGGTCTCACCCAGAGCTGGGGTTATATGCAGTTGGAACTGGGGTTCAGCACAGTCTGGAGCTTTTGTCTCCTTCCTGCTAGAGCACACCAGCCAGATATTCAGACGCCCCATCTTCTCCATGTGCTTGTGTCTCTATACCTCAGGCTTTGCAGCTGCTCTGACTCTTTGTGTTGGTTTCTGTTTCCTTCTAGTTGTAGAATTTCCAGTCAACCAGCTTTCCTGTGGTTCTGGATGATGTCTATTTTGTCTTTTCGTTGTATTTTTGAAATTGTTGTCTGAGGCAGCAGTTTAGGTGTTTACCTATGCCACCATCTTGGTTTCTCTCTGGCCTTTGGCATTTTAATTATGATGTGCCTTGATGTGTGTCTGTTGGTTTCATCTTGTTTGGGACTTTCTGTGCTTCCTGGACTTGTATGTTTAGTTCCTTCACCAGGTTAGGGAAGTTTTCTGTTACTAATTTTGCAAATAGATTTTTCATTCTTTGCTCTCTCTCCTCCTTCTGGCAGCCCTGTGATAAGAATGTTGATATGCATGAAGTTGTCCCAAAAGCTCTTTACACTATCCTCACTTTTTGGATTCTTTTTTCTTTTTGTTGTTCTGACTGTGAATTTTCTGCTTTCTTATCTTCCAAATCTCTGGCTGACCCTCTACTCCATCTACTCTACTGTTGATTCCTTGTAATGTATTCTTCATTTCAGTTAGTGTATTCTTCATTTCTGACTGGTTATTTTTGTTTCCTACCTCTTTGTTGAGGTTCTTACTAACTTCTTTTACTATTTCCTAAGTTCTTTGAGCACCCTTATAACCAGTGTTTTGAACTCTGCATCTGGTATATTGCTTATCTCCATTTTGTTTAGTTCTTTTCCTGGAAATGACTCCTGTTCTTTCACTGGAGACATATTACTTTGGCGACCTCCCTATGTTTGTTTCTATGTATTAGACAGAGCTTCTATATCTCCTGGTCTTGGTAGAATGACCTTATGTAGCAAGTGCCCTTTTGAGCACAATGGAGCAGCCTCCCTACTCACCTGAACTGAGCACTACAAGTGCACACCCTATGTGGGTTGTGTGCACCCTCTTGTTGTAGTTAAGCCTCTATTGCTGTTGGCACATCCATAGAAAGACTTTACCCCCAGGCCAACCAGCTATAAGGACTGGCCATAAATACTGTGAAATATCTGCTATGCTGGGGATGACCCTACAGAGCAGGACTTACTTCAGAGGTGCTTTGGTGTCTGCTGAATCCACCCCTTGAGTGTGTCACTTGTGGAGGTGGTTGAGTGGTCTAAAGCTGTCTACCAGGTGTCCTGGGAGGTGCAGGCCAAGGTCAGTTGTCACCTGTGCCCTGCCTGGGGTCTCCCAGCATGAGCTACAAAGCAATCTGCAGATGGCTGCTACTGGTGCTGGGTTTGCTACAGTTTTCTTAGAGTCAAATTGGAATAATACCTCACCTTCCTTGTAAAGATTAAAGATGATGTGCCTGTAACCTGAAAGTCATCAGGCTTTCTAGTCAATGCACGGAGGTGAAGGAAATTAATATCAACAACCTAGGGTTTCTATTTGAACTTTGCAGGACTTCTGGCCTTAGTTGTAAACTTCCTTCCTTTCCCATGGTTTCCTGGAAGTTCTTCATGGGCTGCCTTACAAGTGCCCACAGGCATTCTACAAGCTGGCACCCACAATGACACCCATCATGTGCTTCCTTTCCAGAGAGTTTTCTCCTTAGCCATTTGCTCAGCCTGGGGTAAATATACAGCTTCCTCCCCCAGCTCACTCTGGGACCATGGTTTATTCCTTGTGCATTCATATAGCCCCAACCTAAGCATACTGTCCAAGACAGGGTGCCCTTAGTAAATGTAAACTATGTTTTCTTTCCTAGATGACAGAATGCAGAAATGTTGGTGAGGCCTTCTCTTTTCATGGATTGTTCAGCTCAAGTAATTCATACCAAACCTTCTCTTTTGCTCTTCCATCTTGTCATCCCTGGAAGTAAAAATAACTTCTGGGGGGATGACAGTGATTTCCTACTAAGAGACCTTAAAAATGAGTATAGAGCATTTACTAAGGATTTCATTAGGAAGTGTTTATAAATTTAAAGAAGAAGAAAACATGATGGACTTGAAACAGATAATTATTCTCAGTTCAAGTAGCTTTCCATTAGTCCCCTCCCCCCTATGGATGACAGTGACTCTTGAGGCATAAAGCTGAACATTATTGCCTATGGTCTAAGGTGAGATTCCCATCAGAAAACTTCATTTTGAGACCACTTAGTGTAAATGATCCATGTCTGGTCTGTCTTTCTCATCAAGAGCTTACAGCTCACGATCAGCCAGATAGCAGCATAAAACAATAAATCCATGGATGGTGAGATGTTTTTGGCTGTTCATTCTTTTCCACACACACTCCTCCTTTCCCATTTTTCTAGAGCAGACCCAGGACACATCACCTCCTTCAACCTCCCATTCTCTGAAAGCCTTTGACTCAAAAACACTCAAGAAAGCAAAGACAAGCTGCTGGAAGAGAAAGGGCTGGAGCTGTTTAAGGCTGAAATTCTGTGGTATGTCATATAGACCAGAGCAGATTCTGTGACCATCGCCCCTTCCCTGACCCCCAAACTAACACAGCCAAGTTCCAGTTTTATTCAGCAAAGTACTTGGATTAGCAATTTCTCAGAGCCATAATGAGTAGGTGATTAATGATGGCTGGGAGGCATTCCCAGGGAAGGCTACTGCCAAGAGACCTTGGTTCTTGCAGGAGCTGCTCTGGGATTTTCTTAGTGATGCCCTTAACCCTGGTGGGGAGCTGAATATTTCTGCCCTAGTTGGCATAGAAAAGCCAATGAAGTACTAATGGATTCTTCTGGGGCCATGTTATCTTGTAGTCATGTATTTTTCCAAAGGGTAATATTCGCACTAGTTGGCTGGTGTTCCTCATCCTTAAGAACCCTAGTTCTTAATTCCCACAAGGAACATTACATCTATCATCATTACTTGAGTGATTTTAACTGCACAAATCTCTGTCATTTTGGAGTACTAGGATAGGTACAACAAAAGCAGACCCTTGTAAAAAGGAAAAAATATTTGAACAGTTAGAATGCATGGAGAATGATTTATTAGTGGATCTTCTCTGAGTAGGCCTTGTGCCTCTGAGAGAAGTCCTATTTCCAGCTAATGATGCAGAGTTAGTGAGCAAACTGAATCTCTGAGAAAATTTACTTTCTTTTACTTCTCTAGCTATGAAGTAAAAGCTAATACCACAGGACAGTTCTTACCAGCTAATGGAAAGCTAAGTTTAGCTGACTCTGTCTTGGACATACCACCCTTCACATATCACTCCTGTCTTGTCTAGCTTGTACAGCAGACACAAACACTTTTCTAAGCTTTCATTACTCATTAAATTTCAAAACATAAGTTGGAAACAATCTGATAGGTCTCTCCAGCGTAGGCCCTCTTGATAAGTCTCCTGACCTTGCAGGAACTTCACTCTAGAACCACACTCTGGCAGTGGCACTCATCTTATTAATAAAGAGGGAATATGCTAATTGACTATCATGCCCTCACAAAGATGGCAGCATCCACAGCCATTTAGGAGGGAATATGCTAATTGACTGTCACACCCCTCAGAAGACGGTGCACATAGCCATAAGATGGTGATGCCCAGTCCCCTCAGCCCCACCTGGGTGGCAGGCACATGGCACAGCTGGGCCCACTAGCGGCCCAGGCAGTCTGGCTGCTCTGTGAGCTTGCCTTTGGAGTCCTCAATCTCCTCAGCCCCCCAGCTGCCCACGGCTGGTCCGAGGTGCAGGCAAGCCCCAGATGGTGGCTGCATAGCCGCCTAGCTCAGGTCTGAGGCTCAGGTAACCAGGGCCGGCTGAGACTTGCACTGCTGGCAGTGGCAGCAGCTGAGGTGTGATGGGGGTATCACCTTCCCCTGATTGCTGGGTCACCTCCCACCCCTGAGGGCTCCCAGATTGTGAGAGGGGGAAGGCCAGGCTGAGGGACCCCCGACCAGTGCATGAATTTTCATGCACCGGGCCTCTAGTTTATAATACAAATAGTTTCTGTTATGGTACAGACACTTCCTTACTCATCCCCATCCCAACTTCAGGCATCATTAATGGGGCAGGTTGTAAAATTATCAATACCAACTGCCAATGTCTTTCTTAATTCTATTATTGCTGGAAGCTGATCATTGTTTTAATGATAAAGAGCTGTGGATAGGGAATTTGAAGGGTTGTTCCACCTTAATTGTCCTGAAGGGTTGGAGCTAATTATTGAACACTACAGGCTCGATGCACGACATTTGGGCATTGGGAGGGGGGAAGGGCAGGGCGGGGGTGTCCCTCAGCTTAGCCTGCACCCTCTCCAATCTGGGACCCCAAGGGATTGAGCCTAAACAGGCAGTCGGACGTCCTTCTCACAATCCAGGACTGCTGGCTCCAAACTGCTCTCCTGCCTGCCTCCCTGATTGACCCATAACCACTACCCTGCCAGTTTAATTGATGTCTAACTGCTCCCCTGCCAGCCTGTTTGCCCCCAACTTTCCTCCTCTGCCAGCCTGGTCACCCCTAACTGCCCTTCCCTGCAGGCTTGATCACCCCCAACTGCCCTCCCTTGTAGGCCTGGTCCCTTCCAACTGCCCTCTGCTGCTGGCCTGATCACCCACAACTGCCCTCCCTTGCAGGCCTGGAACCTCCCAACTGCCCTCCCCTGCTGGCCATCTTGTGGTGTCTATCTTGTGTCCACATGGGGGCAAGATCTTTGACCACATGGGGGCAGCCCTCTTGTGTGTTGGAGTGATGGTCAATCTGCAAATTACTCTTTTATTAGATAGGATAGAGGCCTGGTGCATGGGGGGGGGGGCAGCTGGTTTGCCCTGAAGGGTGACCCGGATCAGAGTGGAGGTTCCCTTGGGGCATGGGACTGCCTGGGCGAGGGGCCTATGGTGGTTTCCAGGCTGGCCATGCCCCCCAGCGACCCAAGCAGAGGCTCTGGGATCTGGTATTAATTTATGTTCTACAATTGAAACTTTGTAGCCTAGAGTAGAGCCAAGCCTTCTGCTCACTCTCTGTAGACAGCCATTTTTGTTGGCATTTATTTAAATTCTATAATTGAAACTTTGTAGTCTGGAGTAGCAGCCTAGGTGCCAGGGCTACTGAAGCTTGGCTTCCTCCATCTCCTGGGCAACCCTAGCCTCTGCTCTCTCCAGCTCAGTGGCTGTCGCCATTTTTGTTGGGATATATCTTCTATAATTGAAACTTTGTAGTATTGAGTGGAGGCCTTAGGCTGGCAAGGGCAGGCATAAAGCTTGGCTTCCTCCATTGCCGGGGAAACCCAAGCCTCCATCCTGCTCTCAGTGGCCGCAGCCATCTTGGTTGTGGTTTATTTCCTCATGATTGGCTTGTGGTCATGGCTTGTGGGTGTATCAAGGTACAGTCAATTTGCATATTATTCTTTTATTAGATAGGATTGGTGGTTGGAGCAGCCCCCACCTGTTAAGTAGATTCACTGATTGGCTTTTATTGTTGTTTTCTGCCTGGGGGATACAGGTGTATCTTTTTATCTTAATCTTAATAAAAGGGAAGGTAAAGTCAGAGCAAGCAGTAGTTTTCCTACTAGAGTTGGACTACCACCTGGCCCCCATTTTCCAAATTAATGTTTTTCTAGGTCTCTTTATTCATTTGTGTGCAGCCTTCTCCAGAAACCCGAACCCTGAACCGGGGATCCTGAATCACACAGATGTGAAAAGGGGTTCCCACATTTGGCACCCACCCAGGGACACCACATTTGGCGCCTGACTGCAGGACATCTGGAGATGATATTTTTCGCCTAGAGTAAAGCAGGAAGGATACACCAAAAAAAAGGTGTGGAAAAAATTCACCGAGAGAAAGGTGAGGGAGGTTCACAGCAAAGCCCACGGACTAACTGCAGAGTCGAGATCTGTAAGAAGGGTGGGAACGTCTTTTTCAACCAGGCTAATGGGGAAGCATCAGGTTATAAAGTAAATTTTATTATAGACTTTTGGCTTGTATGCTTGAAGAATGTGGTTTCTTGTTCAAATTGAAATCTTGATTGGTATTTGGAATTTAAAATCTGTAATAAGTGAAACTCCACTGATGGAACTGCCTCTGTTGTGGAGAAATTCAAAGGTGGCAGGAGAGGGCAAGGCTCTCTGTTTTCCGCAATGAGGTTGCTTAAGGTGTTGTTTAAAAATTATAAAAGAACTCGCAGGAAAATGCAAATCTTGGCCAATTAGGTGTTAGTTATTGCTTTGGAAAGTGAAAAAGAAAGAAAAAATTTAAGATCTGTCTTTATACAAAAAAAAAAAAAAATTGACAGCCAGTTTGAAGTTGAATTGCCATGGCCTAGAATAAAGAATATTCTTACATGATATTATTCTACCATGTCATTATAATTTGATATTTTACAACAGCATATTGTACAATTATTCCACACAAACTTACAAACTAAATTTTTGAATGATTGGTAGCAAATTTAAAAGGGATATGAAAGAATTTAATTCCTTCCACTGTGTGGAAGACTCCTTGGGAAGGCACCTGGGCATTCCATATTGGCTCCTCTGGTTTTGTTTTGTTTTGTTTGTTTTTGTGTTTTTGCCAAGAGGGACCCCTTTCTTACAATCTAATTGCCTATGGCTGTTGTTTAAGCTTTCTGTTCATGCTGAGGTTGAAACCTTGTAGTGGCTGGTACCATAGATCTGTCTCTTGCCCAGTGGTATGAGCTGAACCCTCTCTGGAGAAGAAGATTCACCGCAGAGTTCTGAAGAAGAATCCACTGAAAAACCTGAGAATCATGTTGAAGCTAAACCCATATTCAAAGACCTTGTGCCGGAACACCATTCTTCATCAGGCCAAGAATCACAAGCTTCGGGTGGATAAAGCAGCAGCAGCAGCAGCAGCAGCAGCACTAGAAACCAAATCAGATGAGAAGGGGGTTCCAGGCAAGAAGCCTGTGGTAGGGAAGAAAGGAAAGAAGACTGTTGGCCCTAAGAAGCAGAAGAAGCCTTTGGTGGGGGAAAATGCTGCAGCTACCAAGAAACCAGCAGCTGAGAAGAAGCCCGCAGAAAGGAAACCCACCACAGAAGAAAAGAAGCCCATGGCATAAACTTAAATTTGTTTATTCCATAATGTTCAAATCACTTTGGACAGCTAATTTTGAATAAAAATATGATCAAAGGCTAACAAATTAGTTTTCATTTGTGATGTTAACAGCAAGACAGATATGAAGAACACACATGGTGTCAAAATAGGTTAAGGGAAAATCGTTTGGGCAAGGACGGAAAGAATTCCAAGTCAAATTTGCGAAAAGGATTCTTCCATTAATTTTTGGTTGAGAATATGTTTGTGTATTTTCAGAAAACAACTTCAAGACCATGTGGATGGAAGATGCTGACGGTGCCTTGCCATGTTAGCAGACAGCAGCTGCACAGGTTACCCAGGACTAAACCAGAGAGGGTCGGACCTGCACTGCCACCATTTGTCCACCATCTAGATATCATTACTGACATGTATACATGGAAACTGTTGGACCTCGAAATTGGGACTTACGCATTTTGTTCTCATGTGTTTATTTCTGGGTCTGCATACTTTTTTAAGGAAAGAAACGGGGAAATGCCAGAAGCTAATCATTGTTTTAATGATAGAGAGCTGTGGACAGAAAATTTGGAGGGCTGGTCCACCTTAATTGCTCTGAAGGGTCAGAGATAATTATTGGATACTAGAGGCCTGGTGCACGAAATTCGTGCATGGGGGGGGGTGGTGGAGGAGGATATCCATTAGCCCAGCCTGCACTCTCTCCAATCTGGGACCCCTCGAGGGTTGTCTGAATGTTCAATTGGCCTAAACGGGCAATCAAACATCCTTCTCACAATTCAGGACTGCTGGCTCCAAACTGCTCACCTGCCTGCTTCCCTGATTGCCCCTAACTGCTTCTGCCTGCCGGCCTGGTCACCCGCTAACCACTACCCTGCCAGCCTAATTGATGTTTAACTACTCCCTGCCAGCCTATTTGCCCCCCCAACTTCCCTTCTCTGCCAGCCTGGTCACCCCTAACTGCCCTCCTCTGCAGGCTTGATCACCCCCAACTGCCCTCCCCTACAGGACTGGTCCCTCCCAACTGCCCTCCCCTGCTGGCCTGATCGTCCACAACTCCTCTCCCTTGCAGGGCCTGGAACCTCCAACGGCCCTCCCCTACTGGCCATCTTGTGGTGGCCATCTTGTGTCCACATGGGGGTAGGATCTTTGACCACATGGGGGCAGCCCTCTTGTGTGTTGGAGTTATGGTCAATCTGCAAATTACTCTTTTATTAGGTAGGATAGATGCCTGGTGCATGGGTGGGGGCCAGCTGGTTTGCCCTGAAGAGTGTCCCATATCAGGGTGGGGGTTCCCTTGGGGTGAGGGACGGCCTGGGCGAGGGGCCTGTGGAGGTGTGCAGGCCAGCCACAACCCTCAGTGACCTAAGCGGAGGCCCTGGGATCTGGGATTAATCTATGTCTATAATTGAAACTTTGCAGCCTGGAGTGGAGCCAAGCCTTCTGCTCGCTCTGGAGCCATTTCTGTTTGAAACATTGTAGCCTAGAGTGGAGGCCTAGGCCAGCAAAGGCAGACTGAAAGCTTGGCTTCCTCCATTGCTAGGGAAGCCCAAGCCTCTGTTCTCTCCAGCTCAGTGGCTGCCGCCATTTCTGTATCTTTTATAATTGAAACTTTGTAACATTGAGTGGAGGCCTAGGCAGGTGGAAAGCTTGGCTACCTCTGTTGCTGGGGAAACCCAAGCCTTTCTCCTGCTCTCAGTGGCAGTAGCCATCTTAGCTGGGGTTTATTTGCATAATTTGCTCCTGATTGGCTGGTGGGCATGGCTGTGGGCATGGCTTGTGGGTGGTGAATGTATGGTCAAATTTGCATATTACTCTTTTATTAGATAGGATTGGTAGTTGGAGCAGTCCCCACCTGTTAAGTAGATTCACTGATTGGCTTTTATTGGCGTTTCCTGCCTGGGGGATATGGGTGTATCTTGTGATCTTAATCTTAATAAAAGGGAAAGTAAAGCCAGAGTGAGCTGTAGTTCTCCCACTAGAGTTGGACTACTGCCTGGCCCCCATTTTCCAAATTAATGTTTTTCTAAGTCTCTTTATTCATTTGTGTGTGGACTTCCCCAGAAACCCAAACCCTGAATCGGGGACCCTGAATCACGTGGGTTTCCACATTTGGTGCCCACCCGGGACGCCACATATTATAGGTATAATTTTTTTTAACCACACTGAGCAGCACTAGCAGGCCTCAGAAGACTCATCAAGCTGGTTTCTTTCAGAGGGAGGGACTGGTCTGTTGATCCGTTTTTCAGGAGCACTTTAGGAAGATGGTGATGGAAACAGATGCTTTCCCTGTGAATATTGCTTTAGGTGGCAATTAGTTTATGAGCGGATGTATTTCTAAAATATTTAAAAATCAAGTCTAATAGATTGTTAATCAAAAACTATCTCAGATCATAACATCTAATAAAATTTTATATTCTTAACTAGTAGTTCACTTTATTGTTAAAATATGTTGTAATTATGTTTTATGACAGAGAATCTAAAGTGTGGACATTTTTCTGGTGTTTCTAAATTCTCTGCTGAGAGACACTATCAAAATAGTATTTGGTTTAGTTAAATTAATTGGTCAGAATTTAATACTTATGTGCCAAGAGGATGTACAAACTTATTTAATCCTCATGATCAATAAAATGAGCTACAAATTAGGAATTAAAAGTATGCATTTTGTTGGTCTGATATTATTATTGGGGACAGTTTTTGGTTAGTAATATATTTTACTAGAACTTCATATACTTGAGAAGCATATGAGATAGGTACTATTCTTATTTTTATTTCACAGATGTGGAAATTGAGGCATCCTATCTAATAAAAGAACAATATGCAAATTTGACCATACTTTTGCCACACCCACAAGCCATGCCCACAGCCACGCCCACCAGCCAATCAGGAGCAGATTATGCAAATAAACCCCAACCAAGATGCCTGCTGCCACTGAGAGGAGGAAGGCTTGGGTTTCCCTGGCAACAGAGGAAGCCAAGCTTTCTGCCTGCCATTGCAGGCCTAGGCCTCCACTCAATGTTATAACATTTCAGTTATAGAAGATACAGAAATGGTGGCAGCCATGGAGCTGGAGAGAAAAGAGGCTTGGATTTCCCTGGCAATGGAAGAAGCCAAGTTTTCAGCCTGCCATTGCCGGCCTAGGTACAAAGTTTCAAACAGAAATGGCTGCCACCATGGAGCGAGCAGAAGGCTTGGCTCTGCTCCAGGCTACAAAGTTTCAATTGTAGAACATAAATTAATCCCAGATACCAGGGCCTCCACTTGAGTCGCTGGGGGGTGTGGCTGGCCTGTAATCCTCCACAGACTCCTCGCCCAGGCTGCCCCTCACCCCAAGGAAACCTCCACCCTGATCTGGGACACCCTTCAGGGCAAACCAGCTGGCCCCCACCCATGCATCAGGTCTCTATCCTATATAATAAAAGAGTAATTTGCAGTTTGACCATAACTCCAACACACAAGAGGGCTGCCTCCATATGGTCAAAGATCTTGCCCCCAAGTGGACACAAGATGGCCACCACCAGATGGCCAGCAGGGGAGGGCCATTGGAGGTTCTAGGCCCTGCAAGGGAGGGCAGTTATGGGCCATCAGGTTAGCAGGGGAGTACAGTTGGGAGGGACCAGGCCTGCAAGGGAGGGCAGTTAGGGGTGACCAGGCCGGCAGAGGAGGGAAGTTGAGGGCAAACAGGCTGGCAGAGGAGCAGTTAGACATCAATCAGGCTGGCAGGGTAGTGATTAGGGGGTGATCAGGCTGGCAGGCAGAAGCAGTTAGGAGCAGTCAGGGAGGCAGGCAAGTGAGCAGTTTGGAGCCAGCAGACCTGGATTGTGAGAAGGATGTCTGACTGCCCATTTAGGCCCGATTCTACTGGGATCGGGCCTAAACGGGCAGTTGGACATACCTGGAGGGGTCCCAGATTGGAGAGGGTGCAGACTGGGCTAAGGGACACCCCCCCCCACCCCCCGCACGAATTTCGTGCATCAGGCCTCTAGTAGAGAAATAACTGGCTAAGTCGGAAGAGGCTCAGCTAAAATCTTGAATGACAGTTGGGATAATTATTACTAAGATGAAGGAAGAGTGGGTAATGGGGAAATCAGCAATTTGTGTCACTTTTGTTCTAATTCATTGAACAAATATTCATTTGAGTAGGATAACATAGTTGTTAAGAGAAAGGCCTCTGCCAGGGCCTGTGTGACTTAGTTGGTTGTTGGTTTGATTCCTGGTCAGGACACATGCCTGGGTTGTGGGCTTAGTCTCCAATAGGGAGCATGCAGGAGTCAGCCAATTGATGTTTCTCTCTCACATCGATGTTTTTCTTTCTCTCTCCTTTACTCCCTCTCTAAAAATCAATAAAAATATTATCTTGAAAAAAGAGAAAGACCTTGAGGTGGGGCGGGGGGGGGGCGGGGGGGCGAGGAGTCAATTAGGGGAAAAGGAGACATATGTAAAACTTTAGACAATAAAAAAAGAAAAGAAAAGAGAGAAAGACCTCTGAACATATCCTGGCTATGATCTTGGTACATTGTTTCATTCTCTAAGCCTCAGTTGCCATATCTGTAAAATATGAAGCATAATAATGCCTACTTCTTAGAATTGAAATGGCTTGACAAAGCTGGAGTAGTTAGTCCTGTGTAAACCACTACACAGTAAGTACTCAGTAAATGTTAGCTATTATTAGACACACACACATATGGGCAATCTCATGCAAGTCCCAGAGCCCACCCACCTGCATTTCTTAGGAAAGGCAAATCCTGCCAGACCCTGAGAAAAACTCTAGAATAGCACAATGAAGTGCAGAGGAACGGACAAGTCCGAAGGTAGTTCTGAGAGAATCACTTACAGAAGTTTCTTCTTAAGATGAGAGGATGACCTTTCTGGTCACCTTTAGAGAGCAGGACAGGGTGGAAGGTTCCAAACTCTCTGTTGGGAGTGACTCAGTCAGCCAGAACCCACATTTCAGGCAAAACTCCTAGACCATGATGTAGACTAAAGGCATAAATGTCTCCTTTACTTTCCATGTCCCTTGAGATGCCCTGGCAGGTATGAGAACCACTTTGAGACCATGAATTGAGATCAGGCTTCTCTGTGATCCAGCCAAAGGTGTGACCAGCTCAGATGAGAGAAGCTGAGAAACTCACTTGTGTCACAGAGAAATTAGAGGAAAATTAAAATTAAACAAAACAGAACAGGGGCTCTAATTAGTGGTGCTAGGGTTCTAGAAATGAGAATGTTTGCTTCTCCTTTCAATAACTGCAGTACATAGAGATTCAAAAAATCTTTCTTTTTGGAGAATATGTAATATTTTGTTAGGAGAAGGAGGAGAAAAATAATTATTCCCACCCCTTCCTACTTCTTCTTTTTTCCTGCTTTACTCTACCTCTCCTGCTTTACCTTTTTCTTTTGCTTTCTAATTTTTTATCATCATCATCATCATCATCATCATCATTATCATCATGTTTACCAGCTTTCTAGTGGAAGGCACTCGAGCTTTGGAGAACCATGAGGCTTAAGACTCTACTTATATTAGCACCACTGGAAACAAACCACATCAACTATTTTAAACAGTGAAGGAAGAATTTAATACAGGAAATTCTGAGTTTTCAGAACTAACTCTTGGAAGTGATAGAGGAACATACTATAGAGTGGGAACTTAGAAAGTTCAACAACACCTAACTATCCATCACAATTAAGAGACAGGAGAGTCAGGAGGCTGCCAGTTCCACAGCTGAGCTCAAAGATCACAGTCATAGTTGTGATCTGGGATTAGGGATTGGCTGTTTCTATAATTTCCTTTTGACACTATGAAGCTAGTGACTAGACACTTGAATGTTGCTCTAGAAAATCCCAAATCTCGACAATGATCCTTGCCAGAAGCAACAGCTGACAGAAGGAATAGAATCTTGTTGGGAGACAATTTTCCATGGTCTCTTGTGTCTATACAACTTGCAGATGTAGAGTCTGCTTTGTTCTAGAGTAACTTTTTAAGGATGCTTGCATAGAAAATTGCCTTGGAGATAGAGATAGGATCTCCCTTTGGATAAAAAATCAGGCATGTCTACTATCCCATATAATAAAAGAGTGATATGCAAATCAACCAAATGGCTAAATAGCAGAACAGCCATCCGGACGACCATCCGGGACCACCCTATGACATCCACTGGCATCAGGCCAGCCAAGTTGGGTACGAAGATGCAATTGGTTGGGGCCGGCCATCGCCTGATAATCACCCTGCAGAGGGAGGCCCAGGCCACTAGCTGGCGGGCTGTGGCGGATGGGTGGGGCCTCCCTCTGCAAGGGAAGCCCATCCCAGCAACAAGGGGGAAGGAAGGCCAATTCTTGCATGAATTTTGTGCATTGGGCTGCTAGTTCATTATAAAAAATGTGAGTTCTGAGGGAGAAGCAAGATGGCGGCATAGGTAAACACCTATTTTGCTGCCATACACAGGAATTTCAAAACTACAACTTAACGAAAGAACAAACAGCATCCAGAATCACCGGAAAGCTGGCTGAGTGAAAATTCCACAAATAAAACTGAAGATAAGACACTGTGACTCAGAGGAGCGGCGGCAGACAGCGTTGAAGATATGCCCAGAGTCAGAGGTTTGGAGGAGCCGTGCGCACCAGCGGATAGGGCGGGAGGCTGAAAACCGGCCAGTTTTCTTGAACGGAAGAGACAAAGACGTTTCACTGGACTGATTCTCCAGCTCTGGGCGAAGTCCAGGGAACCCACTATCATACGGGGTAAAAACTGTACAGTGGGAGGGCACGCCGAAGCTCGGGTGCAGGCTTGTGGAGAAGGCGAGCTTATGTGGAGTGCGCATGAGCTTGGGAACAGCACAGCTGCATGACCATGCATAGAGCACTCATGACTAGCTCTTTCATTTGGGAAACTATCAGACTGCATTGTTTTGTGACCCTGGGTGAGACGTTGGGTGTGCAGACTCATTTGGGGAGAGGCTGAATTCTCCAGCAGCTGGTGGCGCTCGGCATCGGCTCTCTCTCAGAGACCCTGGGGCCGCATAGGGTGGAGCTGACGCTGTCTGCTTAGCCCGAAGACTCTGCCCATCCAACCTGAGCACAGCTGAATGTCACAGACAATTGGCCTGGAGGTCAACCCCTCCAAGTGCTAACAATGATTAACCTGAGCTTAACTTCAACAAGACTGTGCAACCCATATCCACCTCAGGTAACTGGGGAGGCTGAGCCACTGTCCCCTATAGGACATCTACCACACAAAGCTAATTGACCAACTCAGGGAAGCAACCACCATGCAGAGACATGGAAAGAAATCAGATGTGAAAGAAATGGAGGGGAAAAAAACGACTGGATATGAAATTCAAAACCACAGTTATAGAGCTTTTCAAGAGGCTCCTAGAAAAGGTTGAGACCTATAAGGAAATAAACAAGACCTATGAGGAATTGAACAAGACCTGCAAGGAAATGAACAAGACCTACAAGGAAATGAATGAGACCTACAAGGAAATGAATGAGACCTACGAGGATATGAACAAGACCCTCAAGGATATGAAAAAGGACCAACCAGAAATTAAGCATACACTAACTGAAATAAAAAATATTATACAAAGACCTAAAAGTACTCTAGAGCACCCCAAGAACCAAGTTAAAGATTTGAAATACAAAGAGGTAAAATCCACTCAGCTGGAAAAACAAGAAACCAAAAGAATAAAAAAAATTGAAGATAGTGTAAGGGGCCTCTGGGACAACCTCAAGCATACCAACATCCGAATTATAGGGGTGCCAGAAAAAGAGAGAGAGCAAGACAATGAAAAATATTTGAAGAAATAGTGACCGAATATTTCCCACACCTGGTGAAAGAAATTGACTTAGGAGTCCAAGAAGCGCACTGAACCCCAATATATAGGAACCCTAAGAGGACCACACCAAAGCACATCATAATTAAAATGCCAAGAGCAAAAGATAGAGAGAGAATATTAAAAGCAGCAAGAGAAAAACAGTTAGTTACCTATAAGGGAGCACCCATACGATTGTCAGCGGATTTCTCAACAGAAATGATGCAGGCCAGACGGGAGTGGCAAGAAATATTCAAAGTGATGAATTGCAAGAATCTACAACCAAGATTATTCTATCCAGCAAAGCTATCATTCAGAATTGAAGGTCGGATAAAGTGCTTCACAGATAAGAAAAAGCTAAAGGAGTTCATCACCACCAAACCAATACTATATGAAATGCTGAAAGATATTCTTTAAGAAGAGGAAGAAAAAAAAGGTAAAAATATAAATTATGAACAACAAATACACATCTATCAACAAATGAATCTAAAAAACAAGTGAATTAATAAGCTGATGAACAGGATAAACTGGTGAATGTAACAGAATCATGGACATAGAGAGGGAATGGACTGACAATGCTTGGGGAGAAAAGGGGTGTGGGAAGTGCAGCAAGAGACTGGACAAAAATCATGCACCTATGGGAGAGGACAGTGGGTTGGGGGGTGAGGGCGGAGGGTGGGATGGGTACCAGGTGGAGTGGAGCTATAGAGGAAAAAAAGGGAGCAATGTAATTAATAAACTGAACAATAAAGATAAAAAAATAAAAAATATAAGTTCTTTAAGCTCAGGTTTCCTCTCCTTTACCCAAACACACTGTGTGTGTAAGTATTTCCTGGGCCTCTTCATGTTGTCCTATAGGAATTGGGGTTTGTGGAACCAGCACAAAAAAAAAAGCTGATAGTCTGGCCACTGTTGTTGTTGGGAGTAATTATATCCTCTGTCTATGACCCAGGAATTTCATGCCTTTACCAGCAACTATGCTGTTTAATATTGAACCAGTACATCTAATTGTTGGAACCTTATGAATAACCTAAACCTTAGTGGAGACATGTAAGTTTAACTTCCTTTTAAAAAAATATTTCTTTACTGATTAAGGTGTTACATATATGCCCTTCTTCCCCCATTACCCCTAATTCCCCAACTCATGCCCTCACCTCCCTGTTATCTGTGCCCACTGGTTAGGCCCATATGCATCCATACAAGTCTCTCCCCCTCACCCTTACCCTCACTCTCCCCTACCTTCCCTCTGAGGTTTGATTATCTGATCGATGTTTCTCTGTCTCTGGATCGGTTTTTATTCATCAGTTATGTTATTCATTATATTCAACAAATGAGTGAGATCATGTGATATTTATCTTTCTCTGACTGACTTATTTCACTTAGCCTAATGCTCTCCATTTCCATCCATGTTGTTGCAAATGGTAGGAATTCCTTTTTTTAGTGCAGCGTATTCAATTGTGTAGAGGGACCACAGTTTTTTAATCTGCTCATCTGCTGATGGGCACTTAGGTTTATTACAAATCTTAGCTATGGTGAATTGTGCTGCTATGAACATAGGGGTGCATATATCCTTTCTGATTGATGTTTTAGCTTCTTTTAAAAAATATATTTTATTGATTTTTTTACATAGAGGAAAGGAGAGCAATAGAAAGTCAGAAACATCAATGAGAAACATTGATCAGCTGCCTCTTGCACACCTCCTACCGGGGATGTGCCCTGCAGTCAAGGTACATGCCCTTGACCAGAATTGAACCAGGGACCCTTCAGTCTGCAGGCCAACACTCTATCCACTGAGCCAAACCGGTTTCGGCTGTTTCTAGCTTCTTGGGATATATTCCTAGAAGTGGTATTACTGGGTCAAATGTGAGTTCCATTTTTAGTTTTTTGAGGAAACACCATACTGTTCTCCATAGTGGCTGCACCAATATGCATTCCCACCAGCAGTGCACCAGGGTTCCTTTTTCTTCAAATCCTCACCAACATTTGTCATTTATTGATTTATTGATGAAAGCCATTCTGACAGGTGTGAGACGGTGCCACATTATTGTTTGGATTTGCTTCTCTCAGATAATTAGTGACCTTCAGCGTGTTTTCATACACCTCTTGGTCTTCCTTCTGTCTTCTTTTGAAAAGTTTCTATTTAGGTCTGTTGCCCATTTTTTAAATGGATTGTTTATCTTCCTTTTGTTGAGTTGTAGGAGATTCCTGTAAATGTTGGAGATTAAACCCTTATCAGTGATAATATTGGCAAATATGTTCTCTCATGTAGTGGTCTTGTTGATTGGTTGACAGCTTCTTTTGCTGTGCAGAAGCTTTTTATTTTGATGTAGTCCCATTTATTTATTTTCTCTTTAGTTTCCATTGCTCTAGGAGCAGTATCAGTGAAGAAGTTCCTTTGGCATATGTCTGAGATTTTGCTGCCTGTGGATTCCTCTAGTATTTTTATGCTTTCCTGCCTTATGTTTAAGTCCTTTATCCATTTTGAGTTTATTTTTGTGTATGGTATAAATTGTGGCCTATTTTTATTTTTATTTTTTTTGCATCTATCTGCCCAATTTTCCCAACACCATTTATTGAAGAGACTGTCTTGACTCCATTTCATGTTCATGCCTCCTTTGTTGAATTTGGGTCGATTTCTGGATTCTCTATTCTATTTCATTGATCTATATGTCTATTCTTGAGAACAGTGGCTTTGTAATACAGCTTGATATCTGGAATTGGGATCCCACCTACTTTGTTCTTCTTTCTCAGGATTGCTGCAGCTATTCGGGGTCTTTTTTAAAATTCCAGATCCATGTTTGGAGAGTTCTTTCTAGATCTGTGAAATATGCTGTTGGTATTTTAATGGGTATTGCATTGAATCTATAGATTGCTTTGGGTAGAATGGACATTTTGATGATGTTGATTCCCCCAATCCATGAACATAATATGTTCCTCCATTTGTTTATCTCTTCCTCTAGCTCTTTTTTCAGTGTCCTGTAGTTTTCCGCGTATAGATCTTTTACTTCTTTAGTTAAGTTTATTCCTAGGTATCTTAATTTTTTTGGTGTGATGGTAAATGGGATTGTTTATTTAATCTCTCTTTCTGTAAGTTCACTATTGGTGTATAGCAGTGCCATAGATTTCTTGGCATTAATTTTGTATACTGCTACCTTGCTGAATTCATTTATTAAGTCTAATAATTTTTTGATGGAGTCTTTGGGGTTTTCTATGTACAGTATCATGTCGTCTGTGAATAAGGGCAGTTTAATTTCTTCTTTTCCAATTTGGATGCCTTTTATTTCTTTTTCTTGTCTGATAGCAATGGCTAGTATTTCTAGCACTATGTCAAATAGGAGTGGTGAGAGAGGGCCCATCCCTGTCTTGTTCCTGTTCTTAAGGGAAATGGTTTTAGTTTTTATCCATTGAGTGTGATGCTAGCTGTGGGTTTATCATATATGGCTTTTATGATGCTGAGGTATGAAACCTTCTATTCCAACCTTTATTTTGTCAAGAAA
This sequence comes from Antrozous pallidus, assembly GCA_027563665.1. Lineage (NCBI taxonomy): Eukaryota > Metazoa > Chordata > Mammalia > Chiroptera > Vespertilionidae > Antrozous > Antrozous pallidus. The sequence goes on from CM050513.1 coordinate 18,171,620, forward strand.
GAGTGTTGGGTTTTGTCAAATGCTTTTTCTATGTCAATTGATATGACTATGTGATCTTTTCTCCTTCAATTTATTTATGTGATGTTTCACGTTTATTGATTTGCAGATAATTGTACCATCCTTGTATCCCTGGTATAAATCCTGCTTGGTCATGGTGTATGATCTTTTTGATATACTGCTGGATCTGATTTGCTAGGATTTTGGCATCTATGTTCATGAGGGATATTGGCCTGTAATTCTCTTGTGTAATTGTGTTGTCTTTATCTAGTTTTAGTATTAGGATGATGTTGGCTTCATAGAATGAGTTTGGAAGTGTTCCTTCCTCTTGAATTTTTTGGAATAGTCTGAGGAAGGTAGGTTTTAGTTCTTCCTTGAATGTTTGGTATAACTCTCCTGTGAAGTCATCTGGGCCTGGGCTTTTGTTTGCTGGAAGCTTTTTGATGACTGCTTAAATATCTTCCATAGTTATTGGCCTATTGAGATTTTTAGAATCTTTCTGATTGAGTTTTGGAAGGTTGTATTTTTCTAAGAATATGTCTATTTCCTCCAGGTTGTCTAGTTTGTTGGAACAGAGGTGTTCATAATATTTTTTAACAATCCTTTGTATTTTGGTGGTATCTGTTGTTATTTCACCTCTTTCATTTCTTTATTTTCATTTTATTTTTAAAATATATTTTATTGTTTTTTTACAGAGAGGAAGAGAGAAGGATAGAAAGTCAGAAATATGTTTGAGTGTTTTGGGTTGTTTTTTATTGTAGTTTATTTCTAATATTATGCCATTGTGGTCTGAAAAGATGCTTGGTCTGATTTCAATCTTCTTGAGTTTGGGGAGGCTTTGCTTGTGACCCAGTATCTGGTCTATTTTTGAGAATGTCCCATGTGCACTTGAGAAGAACATATATTCTACAGCTTTGGGGTGAAATGTTCTGAAGATGTCAATTAAGTCCATCTGATCTAGTGAGTCATTTAGGATTATTATTTCTTTGCTGATTTTTTCTCTAGAGGATTTATCTAGTGATGTCAGTGGTATATTAAAGTCCCCTACTATGATTGTATGGTTGTCTATCTTTCTTTTGATATCTTCCAGGAGATTTTTTATGTATTTGGGTATTCCTGAATTGGGTGCATGTATGTTTACCAGGGTTATATCCTCTTGTATCGATTCTTTTAGTATTATGAAGTGGCCCTTTTTATCTCTTGTTATGGTCTTCACTTTGAGGTCTATTTTGTCAGATATAAGTATTGTTACCCCAGCTTTCTTTTGCATTTCCATTTGCCTGAAGAGTATTTTTCATCTCTTCACATTTAGTCTGTATGAGTCCCTTATTCTGACGTGGGTCTCTTATAGACAGTATATATATGGGTCATATTTTTTTTTATCCATTCAGCCACTTGATGTCTTTTGATTGGAGCATTTACTCCATTTACATTTAAAGTTATTATTGAAAGGTACTTGTTTGTAGCCATTTTTATTTTTTGAGGCTGTGTTCCTTCTTACCTTTTGTTTCTTTTTTTACAGCATTTCTTTTAGCATTTCTTGTATTGTTGTGATAAAGTCCCTCAGCCTTTTTTTTTTTTTGTCTGTGAAGCTCCTGATTTCCCTTTCAATTTTGATTGATAGTCTTGCTGGACAGAATATTCTTGGATTGAGTCCCTTGCTTTGCATGACTTCATATATATCCTTCCATTCCCTTCTAGCTTGATGTGTTTCTGTTGAGAAATCATTTGATAATCTGATGGGGAATCCTTTGTAGGTAACTCTCTGTCTCTCTCTTGCAGCCTTTAAGATTCCCTCTTGTTGATAACATTTGCCATTGTAATTATGGCATGTCTTGGTGTGGGTCTTTTGGGATTCATCTTACTTGGACTCTTTGTACTTGAGTAACTTTTTTCTTCCACATATCAGGGAAGTTTTCTATCATTATTTCTTCAAATAAATTTTCTAATCCTTGCTTCTCTTCTTGTCCTTCTGGAAGCCCTATTATATGTATGTTATTTCATTTTGCATTGTCCCGAAGCTCCCTTAGACTCTCCTCCTGCTTTTTAATTTTTTTTCTCTAGTTGCTGTTCAGATTGGGTTTGTTTCTGTACCTGATCTTCTAACTCACTGATTCGGTCCTCTGCTTCTTCTTGTCTACTGTTGAAGCCTTCCATGGTGTTTTTAATTGTAGATATATAATTTTTCATTTCTTCCTGATTTTTGCATAAATTGTTGATTTTCTTGTTCATCCGGTGTATGAACTATATGACCATTATTCTGAATTCTTTTTCTGTCATGTTGCATGCTTCCATTTCACTTATTTCCTTACTTGGCAATTCCTCCTTTTCTTTCATCTGGGGATTGCTTCATTGTCTCCCCATTCTGACTATCATCAGAAAGTTCAGATGTCCAGTTGTGGGGGTCTGGACCATATGCAGTGGGAGTTTTGCACCCCCAAGTGTCACTGGAGAGCTCTGATACCAAGATGTGCAGTTGCTGTGGGTTGGTGGGAACCACCTTCTCCCTGGGTCAGAGTCACAAATGCTTAGTGTGGCCTTGTGTGTGCACCTAGAATCAGGGACCCTGCCTAGCCACATTGAAACAGAGAACCCACTGGCGTGTGCCAAAAATCAAAATCCCCTATTGCATGTCAGGAGTCAGAAGCTCCCTGTGTCCATGCTGAGAATCTAATATAAAAGTTTCTGTTTCTTGGTGCTACCTCACACTGAGAATCAGGTCCCTGTGTGCACATGCACCAAGAATTGCAGTTACTGGCTTTTAGTGTGAATGTACTGGGAATCAGGGATCTCAGGCACACGTAATGAGGAATGGAGTCTAGTCACTGGTGGTCAATGCTGCCTTTTGTGTGGAGATTCAGGGTCCCCAATCTGCCCAGGAGACTGGGTTCCTCAATCACACTCTGTTGGCAGGAGGTCCACTTCTGCCCTGTGGTAAACAGCCTTTTGTGTGTGATTGCCCTGAATCAAAATCAGGTGGCACTGCCCCTTAGTGTGGGTGTGGGGTCTGGTCACGTGGGTGTGCACTGTGGAAAACAAACTCCCTGTGTCCATGTACCCAGGTTCAAATTCAGCACTGCCTTCCTGTGTGGGCACATGATCTGGTCGTGAAGAACAATCTCCCCAAGACAGCACATCCAGGTTCAAATTCACCACAGCCTCTCTGCTAAGGTGCAGGGTCTGGTCATGGGAAACAAACTCCCCGGGTTTGCACCCCCAGGCTCAAATTCAGTGCTGTGTCCCTGCATGGGTGTAGGATCTGGTCGCAGAAAACAATCTCCCCAAGGTCGTGCACCTATGCTCAAATTCAGGACTACCTTCCTGCCTGGGTGTGTATATGAGTTGCAGGAAACAAATTCCCCGAGTTCACAAGTCCAGGGTCAAGTTCAGAGCTTCTCCCTGCCCTGCATGGCACAGGATTTGGTAGCAGAAGACCACCTCCCTGGCCGTGAGCTGCCATGCTTGAATTCCACTCAGTCTCCTTGCCTGGGCGTGGAGACTAGTCGCGGGAAACAAACTTCCCATGTCTGACATCAAGGCTCAAAGTCAGGCAGAGTCGCCACTGCTTTGTGTGTTCAGAAAGCCTTATTGTGCAGCTGGGGTCTGGTAGTTTCTATGTCGCTGCTGTGGGGGCAGTGGGGGAGGGGGATTGGCTTTGTGACTCACAGAAATCTGCGTCCCAGTGCCTGGAGTCCTGTTGTCCCTGGGTCTGCAGCTGTGGTGGCAGGTCTTCTACCAGAGTGGCTGTAGGGACCTGGTTTGCTTCGGAGACCAGACTGGTTGGTGGTGAGACTAGGATCCTAGTCTTAAGCAGTTTTGTTCTTCAAGATGGTGTGGTCTCTGTCTAAGTTTAACTTTCTATACTTTTCAGTATAGAAAAACACCATATTCACCACACATCAATTCAATTCATGTGTATTGTCTGTAATGAAAGCAATATTGTCTGCTAATGTGAGCTACATTCTGGGCTTTTTTTTTTTCTACTTTATTCTAACGCCATCTTGGTCCTGAACTGAAGAATTTGTCATCTGATTGGGACATACAACAATGGTAATCATTTATTGAGCTCCCACATCATCTGGAAATTACAATAGACGGTTATATACGTTACTGTTAATGCTGACAACAGCCATATAAGTAGGTATTATTTCATTCCTTTTCCTTATGGAGAAACTTCTACAAGAATCCAGTGACTGCCCAGGGCCATCTAGCTCTAAGTTTCTGAGTCAGATTCAGACTGAGGTCTGCCTGACTGCATTGCCTGACTCCTCAAGGCTACTTTCACAATGTAGTACAAGGTAGTATGTACCACACAATCTTGGGGAGAGTTTTATTTCTGGAAGCATTTTAAGAAGAGCACTTGGTGCCTTGGGGCAGGGAAAAGATGCTTTTGAGGAGGAGAGACTTGACCTGGCCTTCAGGGAAGGAAAGACTTAGATTAATGGGATGCAAATGGAATGAATGGAATGGGTGAAGAGAAAAAAGCTGGAAAGGACAGTGTGAAAAGATAAACAAAAGTATGTGTCAGGAATATAATAAGCTTTGTGGGGATAGAGGAGTAATGTAGAAAGGAGAGTTTTTTGTAAGGACCTGGTGTGTAAAAACTGTTGAATTCCAGAATAAAACTGGGTCCTATAGATAGTGGCAGAAATACAAAATTGCCATTACATTCTCCCATTACCTTCTTTTTTTTCACTGACTGTTTTTCAACCAAAATAATCCTCCTGGGGGAAAAAGAGCAACTCATAATTTGTATAAAGCCAGGAATTTCAGAAGGGGAAGTGGCTGCCACTCACCACACCCTACCTGGGTGACAGCCTCTTCCCCAAATTCTCCAGTTCAGGAACAGGATGGCACCAGCATAAAGTAGAGGAAGAGCCCAGAATGTAGCTCACATTAGCAGACAATATTGCTTTGATTGCAGACAACACACATGAATTGAATTGATAAAAGAATCTCCCATCAAAGCCAGAAATGAGTGGAAATTAACTTTAACAAAGTAAGTAACTATGCTCAAGAGATGATGGAAGAAACCCACACTTACTTGGTGTGTGTCAGAGATGCAGAGGAGCAAAGTGTTCAGACCCATCAGTGAGTGCGAGAGTGATTAATAAACACTTACGTGGACATTCATCCAACAGGCGACTGACAAAGCCCCACAATGATGGGGAGAAGGGGCATTTTTTCTTGATAGATGTATGCGAAATGCTCATTTACTCCTTTTTGATGGATTTAAATGTCCAGGTATTCTCTCCATAGAAATTGATTCTGAAATGGTGCTGGGTTAAAAATAAGGGCTAGAGATACAACTATATCAACGTGCCAGGAAATAGATTCGTCCTAGTCATCAATGCGTAGAATGAAAATGTGCTGTAGATTAACAGAGGTCTGCAGGGGTGGTGGCGGCGGCGGTGGTGGTAGTTACTCTTTTTCAAGTGTAAAGTAAAGTAGACGGGTACATAATCACTCTGCCTAAGATTCTATAAGTAGCATTAGAGACTAAATACCAGCCTTTTTCTCCTCAGTCTGAAACAGTTTAAAAATTACCTACTGGAAACCAGTTCTCAAATAATAGACTTAAGTTTGGACTTAGTAAGATTGCATTGGGTCTGAATTTTCCAATGGAGGGGGCATGAATGTGACCTCAGAAGACTGGTTAACATGGCCCCCATAGGCAGGAAGCCATCAGGCCTCCTCCACTCTTTTCTTCACAGATAACAAGGCAGGGTTTGGTCTGTCAGGGTAAATTACCCACCATTGACCACACCAGTCTGTGGCATTCGAGCTGGCATTCTCCTGTGCCCATTCAGGTGAACCATTGGGAAGTGTGTGACTGAAGGGAAAGAGTCCTGTTTGTGTGACTATTGAGCAATTTCTGCCCACACCAATGGTATGAGCCACAAAAGGTACTCCTGGAATAAATCTCCTAGGGATACAAGATGTGTCTTCACCAGTCTCTAGATTAAGGCAAGGGAAGTCTGTCTTTGAGGTTCTAAATAGAACAACTGTAGTTGAACCCAACTTTATCATTCCCAGAGACCCAGATAACACATACATGGTCTCACAAATCTTACAATAAAACATCAGAGGCATTCCCAAGACTATTTTTTTTTTTAATGTATACCAGGACACCAAAACACAACTCATGGTCCCTGCCAGGTCCCCTCTGTTCCTATCGGGGCTGAATAGGCTGTGGTGAGCAGGGCAGCCTTCCTTTGGGTATTCCTCCCTGAAGAAGTCAAAGAATGATCAAGTAAGGAACACTTTCCAGGGCTCTGTAGGGTGGTCCTGAATGTATTAGGATTTATCCCAGTTGCAAATGACATAAACTTTGGCTAACAATGGTTGAAGCACATAGGAAAATATTCCCCCTCCCACACACACCTAAAAACACTGTGCGGTGCGCTAGGTAGCAACACTTTGAGAGGGCCCGGGCTTTCCCTATCTTTCTCTCTGGTATCCTGGATCTGCTGTCTTTTGTCTTCATGTGGGCCCTCTGGGGGTGGGCAGAAGGCTGCTGCATGCTAACCCTCACCATGTTCCAGGCAGGGAACAGTAGAAAGAAGATGGATCAAAGATAGGCCACGGGCTTTTCATCAGGGACCAGAGCTTTCTGAGAGGCAGAAAGCCAACAGAGTGGGTTGGGGTGTGACTGGGCCAGCCAATGGAGGATGTGTACCACACATACCGATGGCAATGGCCACACAAAAGAGAAAAGGGGGCACCTCTGGGATGGAAATTGTGATCAGGAGTATCTCAGTCAGCTGGGCTGCTATGACAAACACCACAAATTGGGTGATTTAAACAATCCACACTTATTTTCTCATGGTGCTAGAGGCTAGAAATCGGAGGTCAGGGTGCCAGCAGGGGTGGGTGCTTGGCGAGGACATTCTGCCTGGTTTACAGACAGCTACCTTCCCATTATGTCCTCACAGGACATGTTTCTCACTTGAGCAGAGAGAGAAAGCAAGCTCTCTGGGATCTCTTTGGAAGGGCACTAATCTTACCCAGAGAGCTCCATCCTCATGACCTAATCCCTTCCCCTCCTAATACCACCACATTTGAGATTAGGATTTTAACACATGAATTTAGGGAGATGCAAACATTCCATCCATAAAGGAATGATGGGGATTATAGGGTAGAATTTTAAGTGAGGTTGGCTCAAGTTTTGATACCTGGGGTCTTAAAACTCTGCAGCCTATCAGGCTCATCTTTTAAAAAAAAGTATTGAAATATCTTGTTTTCCCATCCCATCCCAGAAGCCATGCAAAACCCAATACCCTCCCAAGGTTTCTGTGTGTTTTTTGCCATCTGCTTCCACTGAAGCCCTTTTCTGCTTCCCACAGAAAATTCCCTCACTCCATCCTCTCGCAACCATGGTGTTTCTTTTTCAGCTCATCCAAACCAAGAGTCCACCCTAACCGGTTTGGCTCAGTGGATAGAGTGTCGGCCTGTGAACTGAAGGGTCCCAGGTTCCATTCTGGTCAAGGGCATGTACCTTGGTTGTGAGCACATCTCCAGCGGGGAGTGTGCCGGAGGCAGCTGATGAATGGAGTTTCTGTTTAAAGGTCTCGGCTGCCATGAATGAGGATAGTGAGTCTGGATTTTTAAAGAACATTTTCTGAAGAATGACTTACCTTTTAGCATCTGTGATCTAATTCTCAAGGGCCTTTCAGAGCAGACTCTTCTTTTCCACCTTGTGATAATTTTTTTCTTTTCATAGAGTTGTTTAGGCTGTTGTTTTTTATTCTGAACTAAATACTTAAGTGAGCACTAATTAGTCTCACCTATTTTATCAGACTTTAAGGTCATTTGTTTCCTAAGATCCAGTAGTCATATTTCTTTACCAGAGAGAAAAGAAGCTGAAGTCTTTTTTGCCACCCATCACAAATATGAAAGCAAACTATTTTATTTTCTTTAGTAATAAATAGCCAAAGACAAAGACCACAAATTAACCTCCCTCCCTTAAGCCAATCAATAGAGATCTGGACTTTTCGCCCCTGGTCTGGACTCCTGTTTGAGAACAAATGTTAGAGTGAGGCACATTTCCTGCAAAAGCCCAAGGATTAAAAGGACCTGCTGATTGGCATCCAGATGACTCTGGGAAATGCCACGCCTGGAGCTCAGGTTTTGGACTGTCACCTGGCAGGAGGCAGTGATGAATGGAGTTTCTGTTTAAAGGTCTCAGCTGCCATGAATGAGACAGTCCTACTGTGCCTGCCAGGGACTGAGTTTCCTCAGCAGTCACTCACAGCTTGCTGTGAAATTCTGTGCTGTTCCTCGGACAGGCAGAGCCAGGAGCTGCGCTTGCCCAGCATACTGGGTGAGCACAAGCCACCATGTCTGGGCAGTGGCAGGGCAGGCAGTCAGAGGCTGTTCAGAACCAGGCTATTCGGGGTTTGGTGAGGTTCTAGATTGAAGAGGGCTCATATCACTGCTTCTCTTTTGGCGGTTCCTCCAAGGCAGCTGGGAACTCATCTTGGGCAGTTGGAAATACAACCCAGAAAGCTGTCACTTCTATGCCTTCCAGTGTAGCCCAGGCCTCAGCAGAGTCCCTTCAAAGAGGAAACTTGAAGTGAAAACATGAGGTGCCCTTGGGAAGACATCTCTAGGCTAATTCACAGAAGAACAGATCATTCAAGACTGGGGTCATCTGCGTGGCATGGGGAAGGTGTCCTTCAGCCCCAGGAACCAGAAAGAGGCAAGTGCTTCTCCCAAGGGACTGCGGGAAAGAGAGAGGGCTGGGGAAGTTGGGAAACCAGGATGGCACCCAGAGTTGAGAAGGTCAAATTCATATGCCATGCTTCCTCTTCATTCACTTGTTTGATGGCCAATCATTGCACTGTGCTAGAAGCTAGGGTCATGTAGGGGTCACTAAGACACCAACTTTGCTGCACTGGTAGGTTTGCCTCAGTGGATAGAGTGTCGGTCTGCAGAGCGAAGGGTCCCAGGTTCGATTCCAGCCAAGAGCATATGCCTGGGATTTTGGGCTTGGTCCCCAGTGCAGGGTGTGCAGGAGGCAGCTGATCGATGATTCTAATCATCGATGTTTCTATATCTCTCTTCCTCTCACATCCCTTTTGAAATCAATAAAAATATATATATTAAAAAAAAACCCACTATCTCTGTTGACACAGAACCTTGCATACATGTAATAAAGGCAGGATGTCCCCACACGGAATACTGAGAGCCAAAGAAGGACTTGGGGAGCTTGTCAGAGGAGCTCAGGTTAAAGCAATGAGAAGGGTTTGTTCAATGGACATTAGGGGAAGGTAGAGGGGGTGCCTGAGTGAGAGCACAGATCAGACAGCTTACATTCTGGAGGATATGCAGGGAGTTTTGTAGGACTGGGGTACAAGGATGAGGCCAGGGAAAAGGTAAGGCCAGAGAAATCACTGGGGTCATCTGGGTGGCATGGGGAAGGTGATTTTGACCAGTGCTTCCCAATGAAAATATTATGTGGGTTACATATATAATTTTAAAATTTATAGTAGTCATTTAATTTTTTTAAAGGAGGTGAAATTAATAATATATACTTTAAAATTTCAAATATCAATTCAATATATAACCAAGTATTAAAATTATTGAGATATTTTCTATATTTTTTTCTGATTTATCAAAATCTGGTGGGTATTTTGCACTCACCATGACTTGGATGTGCTCTGTAGCCATACTTGTAGCCTATTACTGGACAGTGCATGTCTACACGAAGGGGCTGTCGGGCAGGCTGGGGCCTGAAAGTAAAGAGAGGGTCATTAAAGAGTTTCAAAGAAAATAGTGGCGTGGTCAGTTTTGTGTTCTGGAAAGTTGTCTAGCTGAAGTGGGACAAGAAACCAATTGGGACAGAATTACAATAGAACAGGCAGAAGGAAATGCCCTAAACTGGAACAGTGTGAGCACATTTGTATGTGTGAGTGTGTGAGAAAGAGAGGGAGGAGTATGTGCCCAGCTTTCTTGGGAAATGGACTGCATAGCAGGATTAGAGAACAGATTTTCCATAAGAAATGTGGATGATTTAACCACATTGTGTGCGTTTTGGTTTTCCATGCAGATGACACTCTCAGGCTGCTACAGACCTCCTCCTGTCCCAGCCCAGGCAGAGGGCTCTCTGGTCTCAGCGTTGCCATGCCATGTTTCCACTCTGGAGAAGACGAGCAGCCCTGGAGGGGGTGTCAGGCCTGGAGTCCCATGAGCCCTACATCACTCGCTTTGAGAACCACCCTGGACACAAAGGGCCTCTGGTACCCTCTCCTGTGACAGAGTAATGAATAGGCCAGGGCTCACACCTCTGAGCTCCACTGCACCCCGACCTCACCCAGGCTCAAAGATTTCCCCAGAGTTTCAGGACTGTGTTTCCACACATGCATGGTCGTGAGCAATTTCTCTGAGCCTTGGTTTTCTTATCTCAGAACAGAAATCATAGCTTACCCAATGGGGCTGTTTTGAGGAAATGATGGGACAATACAGGTAACGGCCTGAAACAGAGCCCTGCCAGTGAGCAGCACTCAGTGGGCACTTGCTCTTTCCCCACCACGGGGGTTTTCCAGGACTCACTCTGCCTCAGGCTCCCACAGTCGGACCTCCCACACCTGCTGTGTCTGGCAACATAGTGACCCTTTGCTGTTGGGCTGGCAGGTGACAAAGGAACCAGGGGGAGAGCACTGTGCACGTGCTGGCAGATGCTCCCTAGGTAGGAACATGCTTCTTCCCCTTCCTTCTGTTTCCCATTATTCCAACTCCCTGTCCTTTCTCCTTGCTTCCAGAACCTGGACTCTCTGTCCATATCTCTCAACTAACTAGCCTTAGTTTTTTCCCTATTCAAATAAACACAATCACTGTTCCTCCTCTAGGTTTATTGAGACCCTCACAAAGTCAGGCCAGCGAAAACTCTTCGTTTATTGTACATCGACAGAGAAAACCTCTTCTGCCAATCCTGTCCAGCAAGGACATGCAGGGGATGGCACTGTCTTGTCTGGGCAGGGTTGAGTATGCTGAGAGGTGGGGAATTTAGAGAAAGTTGGAGGGGCTGAGGTCTGAGGGGGAGAGAAGAATTGGAAGCAGTGAAGGCAGTGCATTGGCCACTGTGCATTATGGGTGTCGGTGTTTAAGGATGGCGGAAAGCTGCTTTGGTATGTGCGACACCTGTTCCTTAGTTCTCCCCTTGGCTGGGTGAAATCAGTGATCATTACTGTGCTTGTTGGAAGCATTGTTCCAGTCAGCTCTTGGTGCCACATGGTGCCCTGGACATGCAGGTAAAAGAGAGTCCGAAGGAAGCCTTCCTGAATACCAAATTCTGCCCGGAGGCAGTTTCCAACATGATCTGCTTACAGGAATGCCTGTGGGTATGGGAAAGATGCAAATCCTGTCTCCTTCGCCAGCTGGGGCTGTGGGCTATCCTGGCAGAAGCCGGGTCCTATTTAATCCTCTGTAGGAACAGGTGTGCAGTCTCTCCCTGAAACGCAACTCAGGGGCTGACCTGCTGTTTGGGCACCCTGCTGTGAGCCCTCCTGGCGTAAGCAGCAGCTGGAGACACATGAAGAAGCCTGGTCAGACTGCTCTAATTCCAGACAGAGATTGAATGGTTTTAGGACTTTTCTTTTTCTAATCGTCAATGGTAGACCCACCTGTTTTCTCTTGGCATTTATCTTTTTAACTGAGGTTCACATTCGATCAATCAGGTTACAGAGGGGTCCTGCGGGCCTGGAATCCATTGAGTTTCCGTGTCTCTCTTTGCCTCTACCCTGTGGATTGCACAGTTTCTCTCTGCAAGGTTCCTATTCCTTATCTCAAACACTTTGGTAAAAGAGGCAGGTGGAAACTAGGTTCGCTGGAGTGTGATGATTTTAGGAGACCTGTCCGACGTGGAAGAAGATGCCCAGCAGCAATGAGGGATACTGTGTGCAGGACTTAGCCCCTGACAAAAGCTAATTAATCTAGGGGGGCAGTCCGGCAAACAGCTGAGTCAGGGCTCCAGTGCCAGTGGAGCTACTTGACACTAGCCAGGAAAGCAAGGCAGAATCCCAGTCCTAGAGACTGGCAGACCAAGGCAGGTGATGAGAGGAAGGGTATAGACAATGGGGTCTTGGTTCATCCTGTTTGCCACCAGGGGCCTCCAGTTATTAGCCAATGCCAGATGCCACATGCTGGCGGGAACTAGTTTGGGTTGGCACATATACTGTAGAAGTGGTCCTTGCACACAGGTGGGTCTGAGGCCTGCAAAGGCCTAATACCCTCAACTAGGTGGCACCAAGCCTAGCAGAAAAAGTTGGAGAGCGGGTGACATTGGCAAATGGAGGAAGAACCAGTGCTAGTCTTGAGGCCTAAATAAAAATGTTCTGATGTCTTTGGGAGAGCTATTTGCCAGGCCAAAGTGAGCTCAGACCTGCCTGATGATCATCTCCTCTCTGCCCTGGGCTCATCCCTAGCAGCTCACTTTGGGGACAGGCTGATGGGACCCTTTCCCAGTCCATGAACTACCAAGTGTCACTTTTATCCTCACTGTGAGTCAAAGGTTCACTGAGAAGCTAAGTGGTTACAAGCAAAGATTTCTGAGAGGGACAGTCTTTGTTTGAATCCCAGTTCTGCCACCTGCTGGCTGTGGGACATTGTGCAAATCAGTTAACCTCTCTTAAAACTCAGTTTCATCACCAGTAAAATGGGAGAAATCATTTTTACCTCATTGTTTGTTGAAGACTAAATGCCAGAGCTTGCCCTAGCTGATTTAGCTGGATAGAGCATCAGCCTGTGGACTGAAGGGTTCCGGGGTCGATTGCAGGAAAGGGCACATACCCGGGTTGCGGACTCAATCCCCAGTAGGGGGCATGCAAGAGACAGCCAATTAATGATTCTCTCTCAACATTGATGTTTCTATCTCTCTTTCCCTCTCCCTTCTTCTTGGAAATCAATAAAAAATATATATTTATATATATACTAGAGGCCTGGTCCATGAAATTCGTGCACGGGGGAAGGGGGATGTCCCTCAGCCCAGCCTGCCTTCTCTCCAATCTGGGACTCCTCGAGGGATGTCCAACTGCCTGTTTAGGCCCGATCCTGGTGAAATCGGGCCTAAACAGGCAGTCAGACATCCCTCTCACAATCCAGGACTGCTGGCTCCCAACCACTCACCTGCCTGCCTGTCTGATTGCCCCTAACTGCCTCTGCCTGCCAGACGAATCACCTCTTAACCATTCCCCTGCCAGCCTGATCAAAGCCTAACTGCTCCTCTGCGGGCCCGATTGCCCCTAACTGCCCTCCCCTGCTGAACTGGTTGCCCCTAACTGTCCTCCCCTGCAGGCCTGGTTATCTCCAACTGCCCTCCCCTTCAGGTCTGGTTCCCGCCCCCCGCCAACTGCCTTCCTCTGTAGGCCTGGTTCCCCCCAACTGTCCTCCCTTGCAGACCTGGGTCCTCCCAACTGTCCTCCCCTGAAGGCATGGTCCCCTCCACTGCCCTCCCTTGCAGACCTGGTCCCTTCCAACTGCCCTTCCTTGCTGGCCATCTTGTAGTGGCCATCTTGTGTTCACCTGGGGGCAGCCATCTTTGACCATATGGGGGCGGCCATCTTATGTGTTGGAATAACAGTCAGTTTGCATATTACTCTTTTATTAGTTAGGATGTCAGTCAGTGCCTGATATGAACAGACTCTCAACCAGTATTTATTGATTGATAAATTGAGATGGTGCTTGTAAGATCCTATGGCAGTGACTGATATATTGTAAATGTTCAATAATAAAAAGTGGTATTAACATTACCATTTGTAGAATTGCAGAGCTCCACATGGCTCACACAGCCATTCAGAGGAGGGCAACATTTAGAGTCCCTCAACAGGTGGCCATAGTATAAAACAACCTCATACAGCTATGAAGCAATTTAACATTTGGATGGTTTGTTTAAAGTGTTCCTGGAACCCACACCTACCCAGGGACATCGCCTTCTTTTCACTCCCCTTTGGATAGGCATGAAAGTCCACAAGAAGGCACAAGCCCTTGACTTATTTCTCCCTCAGAACCTGGCAGCTCCTGACTGGCACCTGCATTTGCTCCCTCACAGAAGGGGCAAGAAAAGGAGTCCACATAGTTTCTTCTTGTGGCTCAAAGGGTAGAAGCACACACCTTCTCTCAGTGTTGCTCAGAGAGCCTTGGGAGCTTCTGTCAAACAGTCATTTCATGCCCTGCTGAGGCCTCATCTCTTCTGGGAACTGGCATGCATGGAGCCCACATAGCAGTTCTCAGGATAAAATGGAAGGCTACCACTTGCCTAAGGGGTAAATTTATACACTGCCCCCCTTTACTCCACCTAAGGGTCTAAGACTTGGCTTCATGTGGAAGTCCCTACCACATTCTCAAATGGTCTTTTGGCCTGAGAACCAGCAGGGCTGAAACAGATGCAGCTTTGGGGTTTGCAGGGCCTGTAAGGGGGAGAGAAAGGCAGGTGCTCTTTCTCTCCATCTCACATCCTAGCCTTATGTCATTCTGGCCTCCTCTGCCCAGTTAGACTTTCTCTGAGGGAGCCATAAGATCATGGCAATAGCTGCTGTTTAGAAGACATGGGTACCCGAAGGCTACTTGGTCCCTATTCTGGTATAAGTCCATGGCAAGCTCAGAGCTTGCTGGCTTTACACATTTTCTGTTGCACAGTGAGGAGAATTTTAGAGATGATTTCCTGTTGGAAAGCAACATTCTTATAGTTCCAGGCTAGAAATTAAACACACAGACACACAGACACACACACACACACACACACACACACACACACGCACGCACACATGCACACGCGCGACATCAAGTGTCCAAAGGAGATGGCAGGTGTCATTGAAGGGGAACTTAGGCAGGGGTTTTTCTGTTCTACCTCTACTCCCAGTCTCTGACCCAATGGAGTTAGGAGTATGACTGAAAATAGTTTTGAAAGAAGTAGTTATAAGAGCCATCTCATCATCAAGCAGGACACCAAGCAGATCAAAGATTATTATTACTTTGTAATGTCCAGCAAATAGATGTTTCTGTTCTCTGGTTACTTCTAGAGGGGCGGGACCCTAAAAGTGATTCAATTATAATTATTTTTTTCAATTGTTTTGTCAACAGTGTCATTCATTGTTTTCCAAGAAACCACATTTCCCAGACCTGGCTTTGCAAAGGATGCCGGAAGAAGCCACCACTTTCCCCCTGATATCTGTGCCTACCAACATTAAACGCCACTCAAGACTTATGTCATCATCAATTACAATAACAGCAACCTTGGCACCTAGTGAGTTTCCATGATATGTGGGCTCCTGTAGTCCTCATAGTAGTCCTACAGTTAGCATTGGTCTTCTTCTTTTAAAAAATATATATTTTATTGATTTTTTACAGAGAGAAAGGGAGCAGGAGAGAGAGAGTTAGAAACATAGATGAGAGAGAAACATCAATCAGCTGCCTGCTACAACCCCCTACTGGTGATGGACCACTTAGCAAGAGGTAGGAAGTACACAGATGCTGTTCATTGCTAAGTGGCCCTAGGCTCTGCACCAGTGGCAGTAAACCCTGGTTCACAGCTTGGCCTTTCCTGGGCACCTATAAGCCCAACACAAGTAGCTACAGATTTCTCTGTACCTCATGCTGGATGGCCCCAGACAGAATACAGGCAGATTTTGTACCTCCAGGGAGGTCCCAGAACAAGTGCACCTGGTAGATAGCTTTGTACCACATCAGATTGTAACCCTACCACCTCCACAAATGACACACTCAAGAGATGGACTTATGGAGTACCAAAGCCCCACTGAAGCAAGTACTGCTCCATAGGGATAACTCCTGCACAGCAGCTCCTCTGTGGTCCTCACAGCCATTGGCCTGGAGTCAATCCCTCCCAGTGACACCAACAGCAATCAAGGCTCAACTACAATAGGACAGTGCACACAGCCTACACAGGGGTACACTGGGAATGCCCAGCTCAGTTCAGGTGACAGGGAAGCTGAACGACTGGGAGGCTGAGCCACTGGACCCTGTTATACAAGGTCTCTCTACCAAGTCCAGGAGACATAGCAGCTCTACCTAATACAGAGAAACAAACACAGGGAAGCGGCCAAAATGCAGAGACAAAGAAATATGTCACAACTGAAGGAACTGGAGAAATCTCCAAAAAAAAGAACTAAATGAAATGGAAGTAAAAAAACTACCAGATACAGAGTGCAAAACAATGGTTATGAGGATGCTCAATGAATTTACTGAGAACTCCCAGGAACTTAGTGAGAACATAAATAACATAAAAAAGGGCCAGTCAGAAATAGAGGATACACTAACTGAAATGAAGGATATCCTACAAGGGAATCAACAGTAGATAAAGAAGCCAAGAACCAAACCAGCAATTTGGAATGTGAAAAAGCGAAAACACCCAATTAGAGCAGCAAAAAAGAAAAATAATCCAAAAGTAGAAAGATAGTATAAGGAGCCTCTGGGACAACTTCAAGCATAACAACATTTGCGTCATGGAGGTGTCAAAAGGAGAAGAGAGAGAGCAAGAAATTGGAAATATTTTTGCAAAATTAATGATAAAAGAATTCTCTAACATGCTGAAGGATCTAGACATATAAGTCCAGGAAGCACAGAGTCCCAAATAATATGAAATCAAAGAAGCCCACACCAAGACACATTATAATTAAAATGCCAAGGGTTCAAGCCTAAGAGAGAATCTGAAAATCAGCAAGAGAAAAGCAGTTAGTTACTTACCGGGCATTCCCATAAAACTGTCGGCTGATTTCTCAATAGAAAATTAGGCCAGAAGGGATTGGCAAGAAATATTCAAAATGATGAAAAACAAGACCTACAATCAAAATTACTCCACCCAGCAAAGTTATCAGTTAAAATTAAAGGTCATATAAAGAAAGAGCTTCACAGACAAGAAAAAACTAAATAGTTCATTACCACTAAACCAGTCGTACATGAAATGTTAAAGGTTCTCGAAGAAGAAGAAGAAGAAGAAGAAGAAGAAGAAGAAGAAGAAGAAGAAGAAGAAGAAGAAGAAGAAGAAGAAGAAGAAGAAGTAGAAGAAGAAGGAGGAGAAGAAGAAGGAGAAGAAGGAGAAGAAGGAGAAGAAGGAGAAGAAGGAGAAGAAGGAGAAGAAGGAGAAGAAGGAGAAGAAGGAGAAGAAGAAGAAGAAGAAGAAGAAGAAGAAGAAGAAGAAGAAGAAGAAGAAGAAGAAGAAGAAGGAGGAGGAGGAGGAGGAGGAGGAGGAGGAGGAGGAGGAGGAGGAGGAGGAGGAGGAGGAGAAGAAGAAGAAGAAGGAGAAGAAGGAGAAGAAGAAGAAGAAATATGAAAAATAAAATGGCAATAAATACATATCTATAGCCGAAACCGGTTTGGCTCAGTGGATAGAGCGTCAGCCTGTGGACTGAAAGGTCCCGGGTTCGATTCCGGTCAAGGCATGTACCTTGGCTGCGGGCACATCCCCAGTAGGGGGTGTGCAAGAGGCAGCTGATCGATGTTTCTCTCTCATTGATGTTTCTGACTTTCTATTCTTCTCCCTTCCTCTCTGTAATAAAACAATAAAATATATTAGAAAAATACATATCTATAAAAAATTGAATCTAAAAAATCAAAATAGATTAACAGCATAACAGAAACAGCCTTATAGATAGGAGAACTTTTTAACAGTTGCTTGATGGGAGTAGGGATGGCGGACTGGGGAAAAGATGAAGGGATTTAGAAGTACAAATTAGTAGTTACAGAGCAGTCATAGGGGTGTAAAGTACAACATAGAGAATATAGTCAATAATCTACCTAATAATAGGATAATATGCAAATTACTTTATATGTCGTCATGTAACTACCAAACAGGAGGGACTTGAGAGTGCATGGTGCCTGGCTGTACCCCCCACCCAGCAAGACTTGATGGGGGACATCAGGCTGCACCTCCTGCACTGGCCCCAGGCTGGGAGACCTCAGGCTATGCCCCCATCCCAGCACCAGGTTAGACGACCTCAGGTTGCACCCCCTACACCAGTGCCAGGCTGGGAAACCTCAGGACATGGCCCCTGCCCTGTTGCCAGGCTGGGGAACCTGAGGCTGCACCCCCCCACCTGGTGGGGCTTGATGGGGGCCCTGAGACTGCACCCCCTACCAAGGCGCTGGGCCAGGGGATCTGTGGCTGTGCCTCCCGCCCAGTGGTGGGCTGGGGGACCTGAGGCTGTGCCCCTGCATGGAGCGGCTTGTTGGGGGAGGGGCCGGCTGAGTCTGGGTCTCCTGCAATTTTGAAGCACAGGCAGATGGGCGGGGACTTGACTTTGGGTCCCATAGCATGCCCAAGACTTTGACAGGAGAGAGATTTTCATATACATTTTATTAATTTTCTTTCATCTCTGACACTTCTATTATAGAGAAAAGAAAAATAGCAATATTAAAATATTTCCTCTAATTAATTCCTTTTTAATGTGCATTAATTTCATGCACCAGGTCACTAGCATTCTAATAACTATGTATAGTGTTGGATGGGTATGAGATTTATTGTGTGATTAAGTTTTATAATGCTTAATCACTAGGGCCGTAATGGCGAACCTATGACACACGTGTTAGCACTGACATGCGTAGCCATTTTTGATGACACATGGCAGCATGCGGTCGCATACAGAGAAGTATGGAGCCACATGCTGAGAAGGATGTTTCATCCTCAGCTACTGCATGGCCAGTAGCTGAGGATGAAACATTTGCTGTAGTGTAGTGTAGACACTCTGTGCCGGAGGTCTGTAGGCCAAAACAACAGAACTCTGGCACAAAGCATCTAGTTCTGGGACTTGCGGTTAGGCCATTAGGGGATCTTTGACTTCACTTCCAGCTGGCAGAGCAGGGAGCAGCGAATGCCAGTGGGGACACAGCTCTGGGGGCCCTGTGATCACCATCACCAGCAACAACATAACCACAGCAACCATCATCCAATCTACTGTTCTGGGGTGTCATGGATTTCTAATTGACCATCATTATTGAGTTAAGTGAGGGGGAGGCTGAGAGAGGTGAGGGCCTGTGCTATGGGTGCCATTTCCGGCCATTATAAATAGCGGCAACTATCTTAATTTATATAAAGAATGTCATTTTGCAGCATAGTGCAGACTGCATTTCACCACTATTACTGTTGTGCATCCTTATTAATCCCTATTTCTGCTTATTAACCCTGCCCTTTCCTAAAAGACAGTTACATATGCCATCTTGTGGTGAGATAGGCTAGTTAACCCCTAATTGCCTGCAGGGCTATCAGGCTATCTATAATTCTATCTTCTGCCACTGTCCCCCTAATGGAGAACCCAAAAAATAAAAAACCAAGGTTAAGTAAAGGTAGTGGTAGCAGCAGTAGCCGACCCTTTCAAGAGACATGGACTGAGATGTACAGCATTATATAAAAAAAATAGCAGATGATTTTGTGTTCTATATACTGAAACGGTAGTAAGCAGAACATGAAATATAGACATTTTGAAACTAATCATTCCCAGCTCCTGAAAAAAAGTGAGGATGAAAGGAAGGAATACATTTCCAGGCAGCTATACCTTTATAAGAGGTAATCTAATTCCATCCTTAAATTTATAAAAGGCTCTACAAATTTAACATCTGCAAGTCTGAGCATTGCTCACTCCACAGCTCAGCATGGAAAAGCACTCAGTGAGGGAGAATTTATTAAAGAAACTCTCCTATTTCATGATAAGCAGAATAAAGATGCAATTATTAAGAGAACTAGAGGCCCAGTGCACAAAATTCGTGCATGAGGGGCAGGGGATGTCCCTTAGCCCAGCCTGCACCCTCTTGGATCTGGGACCCCTCAAGGGATGTCCGACTGCCCGTCTAGGCCCGATCCTGGGATTGGGCCTAAACGGGCAGTCGGACATCCTTATCAAATCCAGGCCTGCTGGCTCCAAACTGCTCACCTGCCTGCCTCCCTAATTGCTCCTAACCGCTTCTGCCTGCCAGCCTGATCACTTGCTAACCACTACTCTGCCAGCCTGATTAATGTCTAACTGTTCCCCTGCCAGCCTATTTGCCCCCAACTTCCCTCCTCTGCCAGCCAGGTCACCCACAACTGCTGTCCCCTGCAGTCTTGATTGCCCCCAACTGCCCTCCCTTGCAGGCCTCGAACTTCCCAACTGCGCTCCCATGTGGCCTGAACGCCCACAACTGCTCTCCCTTGCAGGGCCTGGAATCTCCAATGGTCCTCCCCTACTGACCATCTTGTGGTGGCCATCTTGTGTCCACATGGAGGCAGGATCTTTGACCACATGGTGGCAGCCCTCCTGTGTGTTGGAGTGATGGTCAATCTGCAAATTACTCTTTTATTAAATAGGATAGAGGTCTGGTGCATGGGTGGGGGCCAGCTGGTTTGCCCTGCAGAGTGTCCCAGGTCAGGGTGGGGGTTCCCTTGGGGCAAGGGGCAGCCTGGGTGAGGAGCCTGTGGTGGTTTGCAGACTGGCCACGCCCCCCAGCGACCCAAGCAGAGGCCCTTGGATCTGGGATTAATCTATGTCTACAATTGAAACTTTGTAGTCTGGGGGGGGAACCAAGATGGCGGCTTAGGTAAAACACCTATCTTGCCGTCATGCTCAACAATTTTAATACTACAACTTAACGAAAGAACAAACACCTTCCAGAATCACCAGAAAGCTGGCCGAGTGAAAACTCCACAAATAAAAGTGAAGATAAGACACTGTGACTAGGAGGAGCGGTGGCAGACAGTGTTGAAAGATTCGCCCAGAGAGAGGTTTGGAGCGCACGCCGCGGAGAGGGCGGGCGGCTGAAAACTGGCCAGTTTTCTCCAACGGGGAGACAAAGACGTCCCACTGGACTGATTCTCCAGCTCTGGGTGAAATCCAGGGAACCCACTATCACAAGGGGTGAAAACTGGACAGTGGGAGGCCACGCCGAAGCTTGGGTGCTGCCGGGTCTCCCAGCTTGTGGAGAAGGCAGCTTGCGTGCGAATAGCTCGGCTGCGGGACCACACAGAGAGCGCTCTGTGACTTGCTTTGTCATTCGGGAAACCGTCAGACTGCTTTGTTTTACGACCCTGGGTGAGACATTGGGCGTGCAGTCTCATTTGGGGAAAGTCTGAATTCCCCGGCAGCCGGTGGAGCTCGGCAGCGGCTCTCTCTCAGAGGTGCTGGCGGCCATTGCCCCCAGCACAGAGTCCCTGGGGCTGCATAGGGCGGAGCTAATGCTGTCTGTTTGGCCCGGAGACTTCGCCCATCCAACCTGAGCACAGCTGAGCTTCACAGATAATTGGCCTGGAGGTCAACCCTCCAAGTGCTAACAACGATTAACCTGAGCTTAACTTCAGCAAGACTGTGCAACCCATACCACCTCAGGTAACTGGGGAGGTGGAGCCACTGTCCCTAGTAGGAAGTCTCCCACACAAAGCTAATTGACCAACTCAGGGAAGCAGCCACCATGCAGAGACATGGAAAGAAATCAGATGTGAAAGAAATGGAGGAAAAAAAACGACTGGATATGGAATTCAAAACCACGGTTATAGGGTTTTTTAAGAGGCTCCAACAAAAGGTCGAGGCCTATCAGGAAATAAGCAAGACCACAAAGGAAATTATCAAGACCAACGTGGAAATGAATGAGTCCTATAAGGAAATGAACAACACCCTCAAGGATATGAACGAGACCTGCAAGGAAATTATCAAGACCAACATGGAAATGAATGAGTCCTACAAGGAAATGAAGGAGACCCTCAAGGATATGAAAAAGGACCAACCAGAAATTAAGCATACACTGACTGAAACAAAAAATATTATACAAAGACCTAAAAGTGCTCTGGAGCACCCCAAGAACCAAGTTAAAGATTTGAAATACAAAGAGGGAAAATCCACTCAGCTGAAAAAGCAAGAAACCAAAAGAATCCAAAAAATTGAAGATAGTGTAAGGGGCCTCTGGGACAACCTCAAGCATACCAACATCTGAATTATAGGGGTGCCAGAAAAAGAGAGAGAGCAAGACAATGAAAACTTATTTGAAGAAATAGTGACCGAAAACTTCCCACACCTGGTGAAAGAAATTGACTTAAAAGTCCAAGAAGCGCACCGAACCCCAATATATAGGAACCCTAAGAGGACCACACCAAGGCACATCATAATTAAAATTCCAAGAGCAAAAGACAAAGAGAGAATATTAAAAGCAGCAAGAGAGAAACAGTTGGTTACCTATAAGGGAGCACCCATACGATTGTCAGCTGATTTCTCAACAGAACGATATGCAGGCCAGACGGGAGTGGCAAGAAATATTCAAAGTGATGAACAGCAAGAATCTACAACCAAGATTACTCTATCCAGCAAAGCTATCATTCAGAATTGAAGGTCAGATGAAGTGCTTCGCAGATAAGAAAAAGCTAAAGGAGTTCATCACCACCAAACCAATATTATATGAAATGCTGAAAGATATTCTTTAAGAAGAGGAAGAAGAAAAAGATAAAAGTGTAAATTAGGAACAACAAATACACATCTATCAACAAATGAATCTAAAAATCAAGTGAATTAATAAGCTGATGAACAGGATAAACTGGTGAATGTAACAGAATCACGGACATAGAGAGGGAATGGACTGACAAGTCTTGGGGAGAAAGGGGTGTGGGAAGTGCAGCAAGAGACTGGACAAAAATCATACAACTATGGGAGAGGACAGTGGAGGGGGGTGAGGGCGGAGGGTGGGATGGGTACCAGGTGGAGGGGAACTATAGGGTGAAAAAAAAACGGGCACAATGTAATTAATAAACTGAACAATAAAGATTAAAAAAAAAAAAGAAACTTTTTAGTCTGAAGCAGAGCCAAGCCTTCTGCTCGCTCCGGGGCAGCAGCCATTTCCTTTTGAAACTTTATAGTCTAGAGTGGACGCCTAGGCCAGCAACGGCAGGCGGAAAGCTTGGCTTCCTCCATTGCCAGGGAAACCCAAGCCTCTGTTCTCTCCAGCTCAGCGGCTACCACCATTTCTGTATCTTTTATAACTGAAACTTTGTAACATTGAGTGGAGGCCTATGCAGACAATGGCAGGCAGAAAGCTTGGCTTCCTCTGTTGCCAGGGAAACCCAAGCCTTCCTCCTGCTGTCAGTGGTGGCAGCCATCTTCGTTGGGGTTTATTTGCATAATTTGCTCCTGGTTGGCTGGTGGGCATGCTGGTGGGTGTGGCTTGTGGGTATGGCGAATGTATGGTCAAATTTGCATATTACTCTTATTAGATAGGATATCTGTGTTACCACTCAGTTCTATTTCATGATATGCAGAATAAAGATGCAATTATTAAGAGAATATCTGAGTTACAACTCAGTAGAAATATCATAAAAGACTGAATAATGAGCCTGAACACAAACATACAACATCAGTTAAAGAGAGACATAAGTAATTGTAAATTTTTTTCAATCTCTCTTGATGAAACTACTGATGTCACATCACATGCTCAGCTGGCCATTATTGATCGATATCCTGATGGTCTCACAATGAGAGAAGAGTTGATAGAGTTGGTATCAGTGCCAATAAGTACATCAGGAAGCAAAATATGTAAGGTTGTTATACAAACATTCTGTGACCTTAGCATTGATATCTCTAAAGTTGTGTCAGTGACAGCAGATGGGTCACCAAACATGGTGGAGAAAAAAGTCGAATTTGTCAAATTGGTTACGGAAGCTGGACATCCGACTGTGCCTTTTCATTGTATTAGCCATCCCGAGGTTTTATGTGCAAAGGCAGGATTCACCGACTTAAATGACTTAATGTCAGTTGTTACAAAATAGTTAATTTCATAGCTGCTCGCCCCCTTCACAAGCGAGAATTTTCTGCACTTTTGCTGGAGATTGATTCCACCTACAGTGGACTGCTGATGTACAATAATGTAAGATGGCTGAGCCAAGGCAAAGTTCTTGAGCACTTTGTGGAGTGCTTTGAAGAAATTAAGGTATTTCTTGAGGATAAGAATCTGGGAAACTTTTTGCAGCTCAATAATGGATGATAAATGGGTCAACACCCTGATATTTTTTATAGATATCTCTGTTCATATTAATGAACTGAATGTAAAGTTACAAGGTTTTGGCAAAAGTATTGACATTATGTTTGGATACATAAAAGCTTTTGAAAGTAAACTTAAAATTTTCAAGCGAGATGTAGAAACTAAAACTTATAAGTATTTTCCTCGAGTAACAAAGTATTTTGAGAAGGCCAGTGCAGCTGTACAAAATGAAATGGAACCCTTGCATATAAAGTACCAGTATGTTTTAGACTCATTACTTGACCAGTTCAGTGATAGATATAATCAATTTAGAAGCCTAGAACAGACCATAAAAACAATTAAGTATTCTGATGTAGTAGTTTACAGTAATTTGGAATTAAATGATTTCCAATGAATGCAAATTGATGATTTGGAGATGCAACTTGCAGAATTTCAAGATAGCATCTGGGCTCAGGTATTTGTCAACTTGAGGTCAAAGCTTGAGAATCTGGAAAGATGCCGCTTGGAGAATCAAGAGC
The DNA here is from genome assembly GCA_027563665.1 of Antrozous pallidus. Taxonomy (NCBI): domain Eukaryota; kingdom Metazoa; phylum Chordata; class Mammalia; order Chiroptera; family Vespertilionidae; genus Antrozous; species Antrozous pallidus. Next base: position 18,196,072 of record CM050513.1, read on the forward strand.
AGTGTCACTATGAACAGGAAATTTGGAGTGCCTGGAACCGATGACTAGACACTTTTAGCACCCTGAAAAATATAGCAATGGCTTTACTCACAATTTTCCCTCTACATACTTTTGTGAGACCTTATTCTCAGCGTTAAGTAATATCAAAACCAACAAAAGAAACAGATTGACAGATGAAGTTAGTAGCGCTTGCTTGGGCTTGAAGTGTACAAAATACCAACCTTCAATTGAAGGTTTAGCCAATGACATTCAGCAACGAAAAAGTTACTAATAGGCAGGTTAGTTAAAGAATTCCCCCTCCCTGCCGAAACCGGTTTGGCTCAGTGGATAGAGTGTCAGCCTGTGGACTGAAGGGTCCCAGGTTCAATTCCGGTCAAAGGCATGTACCTTGGTTGTGGGCACATTCCCAGTAGGGGCTGTGCAGGAGGCAGCTGATCGATGTTTCTCTCTCATAGATGTTTCTAACTTTCTATCCATCTCCCTTCTTCTCTGTAAAAAAATCAATAAACTATATTTTAAAAAAAAAAGAATTCCCCCTCTTCCTCACTTATCTTAGTTCACGGCACCCCACACAAGTTAAATACTATCAAGACCAACAAAAGAAACCAACTGACAGATGAACAAAGAAGTCACTAAGCAGGTAAGTTAAATAATTAGTTTTTGGTTTATTAAATACAGTTATATATTACAATTGTACATTTTTGTTATTTAAACTATAAATATTGCAAAATTATTATTTTTTTCTCAAAGTGACACATCACCCAAGTTATGCTTAGTTTCTTTGCAAATTTTGACACACCAAGCTCAAAAGGTTGCCTATCACTGCAGTAGGGTGTATACCTGAAACTAATATAATATTGTATGTCAACTGTAATTGAAAAATGAAAAAGATTATTTTAAGGGAAAAAGAGAGAGAGAGAGAGAGAGAGAGAGAGAGAGAGAGAGAGAGAGAGAGAGCGCCTAAGCCTAGAGAACAGTCCTTCCTTATTGGAACAAGTCAGAGTTTCTCAGGAACATGAAATTTGTAAACCATTCAGGTGACTGAACATGTTAAGAAGAGATTTCACAAGGAGTGAAAAGTTCTAATAAGTAGAAAAAATATGCTAGACAAATTAAAAAATATACTAACACCAGGACAACTAAAAGTGATCCCTCCAACTTTGTTCCTCTTTCTCAAGATTGCTGCAGCTATTCAGGGTCTTTTTTGGTTCCATATAAATTTTTGAGAATTTGTTATAATTTTGTGAAATATGCTGGTGGTATTTTAATAGGAATTGTGTTGAATCTATAGATTACTTTGGGTAGCATGGACATTTTGATGATGTTAATTCTTCCAATCCATGAACATATCTGTATGCCCTCTTTAGAGAAGTGTCTGTTCAGGTCCTTTGTTTTATTGACTTATCCAGACTAATTTCAAGGAGTCTACTGACATTTCTTGTCAATTGCACTATATTCTTGTTTGCATTTTTTATTTTATTTTATTTTATTTTTTAAAATATATTTTTATTTATTTCAGAGAGGAAGGGAGAGGGAGAGAGAGAGAGAGAGAGAGAGAGAGAGAGAGAGATCAATAATGAGAGAGAATCATTGATCGGCAGCCTCCTGCACGCCCCACTACTGGGGATCGACCCCACAACTTGTGCATATGCCCTTGACCGAAATCAAATCAGGGACATTTCAGTCTATAGACTGACACTCTATCCACTGAGCAAAACTGGCTAGGGCTGTTTTTATTGATTTTAGAGAGAGAGAGAGGAAAGGAGAGAAAAAGGGAGATAGAAACATAGATGCATCAAAACCAGTAAGTTTTTGTCACAAACTTAATATCAAATTTCAGTTTAGTCTTTTATTTTATTTTATTTTTTGCCTTTTTAATCGTTCAGTTTATTAATTACATTGTTCCCTCTTTTTATCCCCCTATAGCTCCCCTCCACAAGGTACCCCTCCCACTCTCCACCCTCACCACCCGCCCCCCACTGTCCTCTCCCATTGTTGCAAGATTTTTGTCCAGTCTCCCACACCCCTTTTCTCCCCAAGAATTGTCAATCCATTCCCTCTCTATGTCCATGATTCTGTTATATTCACCAGTTTATCCTGTTCATCAGATTATTAATTCCCTTGTTTTTTAGATTCATTTGTTGATAGATGTGTATTTGTTCTTCATAATTTATATTTTTACCTTTTTCTTCTTCATCTTCTTAAAGAATATCTTTCAGCAATTCTTATAATATTGGTTTGGCGGTAATGAACTCCTTTAGCTTTTTCTTATCTGTGAAGCACTTTATCTGACCTTCAATTCTGCATGATAACTTTGCTGGATAGAATAATCTTGGTTGTAGATTCTTGCTATTCATCACTTTGAATATTTCTTGCCACTCCCATCTGGCCTGCATGGTTTCTGTTGAGAAATCCGCTGACAATCGTATGGGTGCTCCCTTATAGGTAACTAACTGTTTCTCTCTTGCTGCTTTTAATATTCTCTCTCTATCTTTTACTCTTGGCATTTTAATTATGATGTGTCTTGGTGTGGTCTTCTTTAAATGCCTATATTTTTGGGTTCTGTGTACTTCTTGAGCTTTTAAGTCAGTTTCTTTCACCAGGTGTGGGAAGTTTTCAGTCACTATTTCTTCAAGCAGGTTTTCATTACCTTGCTCTCTCTCTTTTTCTGGAACCCCTATAATTCGGATGTTGGCATGCTCAAGGTTGTCCCAGAGGCCTCTTACACTATCTTCAATTATCTGGATTCTTTTTGTTTCTTGCTTTTCCAGCCAAGTGGATTTTGCTTCTTTGTATTTCAAATCTTTGACTTGGTTCTTGTGGCCCTCTGGACTGCTTTTAGAACTTTGTGTAATATTTTTTATTTCAGTCAGTGTATGCTTGATTTCTAGTTGGTCCTTTTTCATATCCTTGAGGGTCTCATTCATATCCTCGTAGGTCTTGTTCATTTCCTTGTAGGTCTCATTCATTTCCTTGTAGGTCTTGTTCATTTCCTTGTAGGTCTTGTTCATTTCCTTGTAGGTCTTGTTCATTTCCTCATAGGTCTTGTTTATTTCCTTGTAGTTCTCGGCCTTTTCTCAGAGCCTCTTGGAAAGCCTTATAACTGTGGTTTTGAATTCTATGTCCAATCGTTTTTTCCCCTCCATTTCTTTCACATCTGATTTCTCTCCATGTCTCTGCATGTTGGCTGCTTTCATGAGTTGGTCCATTAGCTTTGTGTGGTAGATGTCCTCTAAGGGACAGTCGTTCAGCCTCCCCAGTTACCTGAGGTGGGTACTCTTACTGCAATCCTTTATGGGTTGTACAGTATTGTTGGAGTTAAGCCCAGCTAATTGTTGTTAGCACTAGGAGGTTTGACCTCCAGGCCAATTGGGTGTGGAGGGGAGTTATAGGGGGATAAAAAGAGGGAACAATGTAATCAGGTTGGATGGGCGGAGTCTTTGGCTGAGCAGGCAGCATCAGCATCAGCTAAGTCCTATGTGGCGCCTAGGTCTCTGTGTTGGGTGGTAATGGCTGCAGGCACCTCCAAGAGAAAGCTGCAGCTGGTCTCCACCCATTGCCAGACAACGCTGCCACTCCCCAAATGAATCTGCACACCCAAAGTCTCACCCAGAGTTGTAAAACAAAGCTGTCCGGTGGTCTTCCGGACGAGGGAGCACGTCGCACATCTGTGGTGTCGTGCACTTTACGCGCACAAACTGCTGTTCTAAGCTACGCATACTCTCCTCAAACTCAGAGACCTCTGCTGCACCTGGCTTTTAGCGTGTGTACCTCGGACCTCGCCTAGCACTGGGGAATCTGTGCAGTGGGATGTCTCCACCCTCCCCATTGCAGAAATCCAGCGGGATTGCTGCTACCAGCTCTATAGCCTGCACGCGCTCAAGGCTCCTAACCTCTGATTCCGTTCATATCTTCAAGGCTGCGCTCTGCCGCTTTTCTGCGTCTCAGTGTCCCACCTTTACTTTTATTTATGGAATTTTCACTCAGCCAGCTTTTCGGTGATTCTGGATGATGTTTGTTTTGTTGTTATGTTGTAGTTTTGGAATTGTTGTGCGGGGCAGCACAATAGGTGTTTACCTATGCCGCCATCTTGGTTCCTCCCATTCCTCCAGTTTAGTCTTTTATAATATACAAAGGATAGCTGCTTCAAAGAGTTATGAATACTAATAGTGCATACTGTGTATCAGGACGTAAAAATGACTAAGTAGAGAACAAACTCTCTTTGCCTGTCTACAAAAGCATCTATCACCTTTCTCACCAGCCTGAAACTCTTGAGAGTGGATTTTTATATCACTCTCTAGCAGCTAGAGAGTATAGCTAATGGCCAATGCCTCCTAAGTGCATGAAAGATCGTCTCAATGGCCAGCCTGGTCATATCTACTTTGTCCTCAGAATGTCATTTATAAAAGGGCAGGAACTGGTCTTTCAGACCCCTTAATAATTTGTATGTGATCAGTAAAATTTCTCAGGTGAATTTATGAACTCAGGCCATCTGACAGGGGATTATATATTTCAAGAAACACTGCCTTCATCACTGTAGCACAGGTTGCTCTCAACCCCTGCAGAAATGTGATATTGTTTTGAAAATAGAGAGGATTGGCCCAGAGTCTGATTCTGTGGAAAACCAACCTAAAGGCAACATACTTCCCAGGGAACATGTCAGGAACATTGTTATCCTTTCCAAGTACAGGATGCTGGCCTCAGCTGTTTATTATTATTATTATTATTATTATTATTATTATTATTATTATCATTATTTAATACAATTCTTAATATATTTCCTCAAAGCACTTAGTTTTTATCCCTGAGACAGTTTTGTGGGCTTTGCATTTTTTTCCCTTGAACTCCATTCTAACTAACACCTTATATTACTGCTATATTTAGAGTCCCAAGTTGAACTCCAGAACCTAACAAATAGCTTGTGTTCTACTTAGAGAAACCCTGATATACTAAAATTCAAGTTTATAAAATACATGAATATATGCAAGGTTATGAATGCCACAAAGGTCCTGAACTTGTAAAAGGAATCATCTCTGAATTCTAATAATAAAAGCCAACCTACTGGTATACTTAGCATATTATTCAATTTGCAAAGTCTTGACTTTTACTCACTGAGGGCCTGTACAGTGGGATGTACTCCTATGCATATTTCATGCGACTGTTTGTATTCGTGAACCAGCATGGCTACATCACTCTTATTTCAGCATCTCTTATTATACAGCACTGAAATTGCCATTTTTAACTTTTTGCAGATCCTTTAAGTTAAGGAAAGGGAGAGAGAAAGGAATACAAGATGAATGGTTTGGGTTCAAGTTGGCTCCCTCCAGGCCAGAGTTTATTGTTTGTATGAAAATCCCTTCGTGTTGGCCAGGAGTTCTCAAAGGCAACTGCCAGGCTGCTGGCGCCATCAAAGGAATTAACCCCGAAGAAAGCCAACACACAGGGAATTCCATCAGAGCTCCTCTGGTTGGGCTTCACAGGGGCAACCGGATGAACCCTGGCTTGGATGGCAAATCCTCACCTGTGCCAGCATCTTGAAAGGGCAGGAAACATTTCTGACCTGCTACTGGGTCCGATCTGCTGGCAAAAGCTATTTCCCTCATCCTATCATCTAAAATTTGGTGGTTCCTGCCTGTGGGACTCCTAGCATGGGTGATCACAGAATAGGGCAAAACTTATCAGCCTGGGGAGTGGGGAGAAGGTTGCAAACCATTTGTCTTCTTCAGACCTCATCCCAGGTGTATATTGTGCAGGCTGATTCGCTATCCCTTGATGCTTGCTCAAGCAATCTGCTAGGTCATGATCTAGCCACAGTCAGGGAGCTCCTCTGACCTCAGACTTGAGAGAATTGCTGAGCTTCTATGTTCCTCTTCTCCTCTCTGTCAGTGGACATAATAATGCCACCCCTTTTCTGAGGTTGTTCCGAAAGTTGATAGTGATGCAGAACAGCAGAAACTGTTGGGGGAGGTCACCTTGAGTAGGTGTTAGGACTTTCATGGGCTCTAGACACTTTTGCCTTCATGACCTCTTCCTCCAAATTTTTTTAAAAATGTATTTTTATTTATTTCTGAGAGGAAGGGAGAAGGAGAGAGAGAGAGAGAGAGAGAGAGAGAGAGAGAGAGAGAGAGAGAGAGAGAGAGAGAAGGAAACATCAATGATGAGAGAGAATCATTGATTGGCTGCCTCCTGCATGCCCCACACTGGGGATTGAGCTCACAACCCAGGCATGTGCTCTTGACTAGAATCCAACCTGGGACCCTTCATTCTGCAGGCTGACACTACTTTCCACTGAGCCGAACTGGCTAGGGCTCCAAAAATTTGTTTTTAAGTTTTATTTTATGACTGTGTCAGTATAAAAGTGAATATATTAGTATACATGTTTGGTCTGATCAAATAGTTGGATCTATATCCTCTGCCCAGGGAAACTGACCCTTAGATCATATCACAACCAACATTCCTTTTCTGTTAGAACACATTCCATTTGCTAACTTTCCCCTCCAGACCTGCCCAGGATCCAGACCCACCCAGAGAATTCCCTGCTGAAAAACTCTACCTGAAGTTCTTTAAAATCTCTCACTCTCTGTTCTTGGGTGCTGACATCATTGTGGGACTCAGCCCATCTGATCTTCAGATGAGCTAATAAATTCATAATTCTTTACCACTTTTGGCATCCTGTGTTCCTCCTTTGGCAATCCTCACAATACAGGGTGAAGCAAAAGTCAGTTTACAGTTGTTAATATGGAAAATAATATAATAAATTAATAAATAATAATACAAGAATAAATTATGTGTTTTGCATACTCATAACTGTAAATCTACTTTTGCCCCACCCTGTATATTAAAACTTTTTTCAACCTAAAAGTTAATATTTTCTTTTGATTTTAAAAGTAATTGACATATTTTTGTGGGCCTCAGACTCTGCGTCTGCTATTCCTAAAGGAGAAGCTGACCCTGATTACTAATGACTGGAGATTATGACATTCCTTTTACTACACATACTGCAGCATATATTATGGTTAAGAGTTGGAATTTGAGAGTTAGATCTAGATTTGATTTGTGGCTCCATATTATACTAGCTGTGGTACCTTGGTTAAGTTGCTTAACTTCTCTGAATCTCACTTTTGTCATCTGTAAAATAGGGGAAATATTTCCTCAGTAGGTTTGATGCAAATATTAAATTCTTAACATGGTGCTTGTTAATTAGAAAACACTCAGTAAATGGAATGATAGCAATGATAAAACACTCTAATGAGGGCTATTCTTCAAAGTGAAATTCTGTTGGCATTCTTTCATTCTATTTTTATACCCAGAGCTTGAAGTTCTGATGTGGAACTCAATCCATAGTTCAGAGGGTTAAGGAACTAGAGCAGATTCTACGAGGAGGCATAGGGCAGGCAGCAGGAAGACATAAAACTCAGAGTTCATCTTGCTAAATGCCAACAAAAGTGTGGGCTACATGCAGCCCTTCTGATTATTGGGGAACTCAGACAAGGTTAGAATGAGGCAAGATGAACACAAAACCCCCTTAGTTTAGTTCTAGATTTTCAGGGATCAAGTGCAGAGAACGTACTAGTACTTATCTCAGGTTGCTTTGGCCAAGGCAGTGAGAATAATGGTTTTAACTAAGCCAGTGAAGTGATTAAAACGTGATGACCTGACCTTTATATGACAGGTCCCAAGTTGCTTATGTGGTTTAAAAAAGCTTCTCTAGCTTGAAATGCATGCAAACAGAAATTCAGTAGGGCAAAGAAGATCTTTTAAAATGCAAATAGCCATGGAATGTTTATGGGATTATCAATCATTCACACCTTAGAGTGAATTAGTTTAGTTGGCCTGATTTTCCCTTCAACACTTTACTGCAATTTGCATTGCTGCCAAACAGGAGTTTGGATGGAAAGAGGAGAAAGAGAGAATATGTTTTGTTCTCTGGAGTACTTAGTGAAAGGAGGACTGGAGGTTTTCTGGGTTGAGGATTCTTCCAGTGACCAATAAATACCCGGTGGGATTGAGACCCTGGAGGGGAGGTTGGCATGGGATGAATAGTAGGGCATAGGGAGAAGGGAACATAGAGAGGGATGCGAACACTTTGTAACCTGGAATTTAAGCAATTAAGTCAGGGTCTTTAAGAGTTTTGTGGGAAAAAAAGATGGCGGTGTCAACAGTGAGGCCACTAGCTATGGCTCTGAGGGGCCAGTACGAGTCAGAAAAATTTCCTGGACTGCCTCTTTGAGTGAGCTGAGAGAATACTGTGCACAGTTTAGCCATATACAAAAGTGCACTGTACCTTTTGACAGAGAGACTGGCTTTCACAGAGGTATGGGTTGGATTCACTTTTCTTCAGAAGAACTTTACAATGCACTACAACATGACAGTCATGTTATTGATGGAGTAAAACTTCATGTTCAAGCTCAGAGACCAAAAGTTCTGCAAGGGGATCAAACATCTGATGAAGAGAAAGATTTTTAAGCCTATCACTACCTATTAAATAAAAGAACAAAACTGAAAAGAAAAATTTTGTGAAAGAATAAATTGTCATTCTCTTGAGTGCAATGTCCACATCAGCCACTGCTTTGAAAACTCTTCTCGCATGGCCTGGCAAATGTCAGGAAGCAGCCTTTCTCTTATCTTCCCATCAAATTATATTTCTATAAGTTAGTTTAAAATATTATATTTCTTAATTGCTTCCTAGAATTTTAGTAGGGTCTGCCTGAAATATCTATGCTGTCATACTGATTTTCTAAAGGAAAACATCTTTTGATGGTGGTGGCGGGGGAGCTGTCCTTACTTGATTACATTCATTTTGGGTGGTTACTTATTTTGATACCAGAAATGCATCCATAATTCTATCCAATTTGAAAGAAAATTCCTAAAGTAAGACTGAGAAACTCCCTGGAAAATTAATATGAGCGAAGCCCAAAAACCATGTTTTTTTCCCCAAAATCATTAAGATAAATCACTGAATATTTCTTCTTCTTCCTCTTCTCCTCCCCCTCCCCCTCCCCCCTCTCCCCCTCCCCCTCTCCCTCCCCTCCCCCACCCCTCCCCCTCCCCCTCCCTCTTCTTCTCCCTCCCCCTCCCCCTCCCCCTCCTCCTCCCCCTCCCCCTCCCCCCGCCCTCTCCTTCGCCTTCTCCTTCTCCTTCTCCTTCTCCTTCTCCTTCTCCTTCTCCTTCTCCTTCTCCTTCTCCTTCTCCTTCTCCTTCTCCTTCTCCTTCTCCTTCTCCTTCTCCTTCTCCTTCTCCTTCTCCTTCTCCTTCTCCTTCTTCTTCTTCTTCTTCTTCTTCTTCTTCTTCTTCTTCTTCTTCTTTCTTCCAAGGGCAAGCAGAGCCACTGCCCAAACCAGCTAAGGTTGAGAGTAGAGAAAGGCACTTAATTAATGATTACTGAAAAAGCAAGGCCATGTGTTGCTTGTCATTCTTGTGAGTGTTCGGTCTCTACCTGATAAACTTTTTGATATGGAGGTACTTACACTTGACAACACTCCTGATGAAGTGTTCCAAAATCTCCGTAGCCCTGAGACTGATGTATTTGTGTCTCTTCTTTGTTACCACTCTGATCCCTTATTTCTGTTACTGCCCTGTCCCAGGATGGCTAGGTGAATTCACTATATCCATAAACAGACTAGCTACAAATGTCCTTTCTGATGTTTTCTTTAAGTGTTAAACTCACCAAGTTCTTGAGTCCCAAATCCCTTATGCAATGACCTGAAGAGCATTACAGGTAAAAAGAAAACAAAACAATACCTTACCTTGTTCTTTCCATGATATAGTATTAGGGATCTAAAGATGTAGTTGTACTTGAAATGTTTTTATTTGGCCTTAAACTATTTCCCTGCCAGATAAAAGCAGACTGATGTGTATGTTTTAAAGTTGCTTTAAGTTTCCTTTGCTGTGCTTGGCAGATGAGTCAGCCTTCTATATAGTGGGAAGGTACAGGCTTTGACATCAAGGTGACCTGAATTGAAATCCAGCTTTGCTACTACTATATAGTGCTTAAGTCTATTTACTTTTCTTTTCTCTCCTCCTTCTCCTTCTTATTTGTAATAGAGAAACATCAACAACAATACCTAACTCATAGGATTGCTGTGGAGATTACCTGAGATCAGTCATACAGTGCATGTTTGCAGGCATTGAAAAATATTAACATCTACCCTTGCTCAAATGTCATTGGGTAAAAGCTTCTTTGTGTTCATAAAAGCCTCTGAGGGATAAGAAGTTTTAATAGAAGCTCTGAGCCTTTCGCCACAGCAGCCGCAGCCATGCCTGTGCTCAGGCTTCAGAAGGGGCTTGCCTTTCTAGAAAAAGCCAATAAATTTAGTGAGACCCTCAAGGATATGAAAAAGGACCAACTAGAAATTAAATATACACTGACTGAAATAAAAAATATTATACAGAGACCTAACAGCATACCAAAGGAACGCAAGAATCAAGTCAAAGATTTGAAATACAAAGAAGCAAAAATCACTGAAGTGGAAAAGCAAAAAAAAAAAAAAAAAAAAAAAGAATCCAAAAAATTGAAGATAGTGTAAAAAGCCTCTGGGACAACTTCACATGTACCAACATCCGAATTATGGGAGTGGCCAGAAGAAGAGAGAGATCAAGATACTGAAAACCTATTTGAAGAAATAATGACTGAAAACTTCCCCCACCTGGTGAAAGAAATAGACTTACAAGTCCAGGAAGCACAGAGAACCCCAAACAAAAGGAATCCAAAGAAGACCACACCAGACACATTATAATTAAAATGTCAAGAGCAAAACACAAAGAGAGAATTTAAAAAGCAACAAGAGAAAAACAGTTAGTTACTTACAAGAGAGCACCCATATGACTGTCAGCTGATTTCTCAACAGAAACTATGCAGGTAAGATGGGAGTGGCAAGAAATATTCAAAGTGATGAATAGCAAGAACTTATAACAAAGATTACTCTACCCAGCAAAGCTATCATTCAGAATTGAAGAGCAGATAAAGAGCTTCATAGATAAGAAAAAGCTAAAGGAGTTCACCACCACCAAACCAGTATTATATGAAATGCTGAAAGGTATTCTTTAAGAAGAGGAAGAAGAAGAAAAAGGTAAAGCTAAAAATTATGAACAACAAATACGTATCTATCAACAAGTGAATCTAAAAATCAAATGAATTAGAAATCCGATGAACAGAATAAACTGGTGAATATAATGGAATCAGGGGCATAAAAAGGGAGTGGATGGACAATTCTCAGGGGGAAAGGGGTGTGGGGGGTGCAGCAAGAGACTGGACAAAAATCGTACACCTATGGATGAGGACAGTGGGGGGGGGGGAAGTAAAGGCAGAGGGTGGGGTGGGAACCAGGTGGAGGGGAGTTATGGCAGGGAAAAGAAGAACAACTGTAATAATCTGAACAATAAAGATTTATTAAATTTTTTAAAAAGGAGAAGGAGAAGGGGAAGGGCAAGGAGAAAGGAAAGAGGAAGAGGAAGAGGAAGGAGGCGGAGGAGGAGGAAGAGGAGGAGGAGGAGGAGGAGGAGGAGGAGAAGGAGGAGGAGGAAAAGGAGGAGGAGGAGGAGGAAGAGGAGGAGGAGGAGGAGGAAGAGGAGGAGGAGGAGGAAGAGGAGGAGGAGGAGATGTTTCTGGCTGACCAGGCCAAGGCCTGAAGGTCTAAGACTGAGAAAGCTTGCAAGTTCCAGGCCAAGAGGGAGGAAATTATGAAGACTGTCCAAGGATGAAGAGACCAAGAAATAAAGCTTCACCTCTATTACCCATACATAGTGGCCTTGGAAATTACTGGCTCAATCATTAATAAAAGTAGTCTTCATCTAAAAATAAATAAATAAACAAACAAACAAATAAAATGAAAAGAAGCTCTGAATAAAACCCTTGCCAGGCACAAAGGAAACATAAATTCAAGAAGCTCCATGTTTGTTCAGAACTCACTTGTGTTCAATTTCATTTGAGTTGCAAACCATGAGAAAAAAAAATCAAACTCTTTTATCATGTTCTTAAAAAGCATTCTCTACCTGTGCTTCTCAAACTCAAAGGTACATAGGAATCAACTGGGCATATTGTTTGAATGCAGATTTAAATTTGGTAGGATAGGGTAGGGGCCTAGGAGTCTACCTTTCTAGCAAGCTTCTAGATGTTCAGATGCTATTGAATCCTGGACCACACTTTGAAGAGCAAGGCAGACCATGCACCCATTGATGCTAGACCCAGGAATGATAGCCTTGACTTATCTAATGCACAAGACAGCATACAGTATTTGATGTGGTGCCTGGTATCTAGCCAGCCTCTCACTGTTATTGTTTTATTACCTGTGTAAGATAAACTGGGGAACTTATCCTTGATACACTATTGTTTCGTATAATCAAAACTGGGACAAAGTTGATTCTGGCCTTTAAGGACATGGTAAGCGATGGCTGTCACGGATCCATTGTGGGGAGAGCAGTCATGCCAGTCAGCCTGCAGCAGTTGGTGATCACCTCCCACAGGCTTGATAGTGAGGGGTGGTAAGGTGTGTGAAGGTAACAGAGACATGGCCTGGCCTGCTGAGTATTGGGAAAAGCCAAAGCCCAGACTATAGCCCTGAAATCTGAGGCCAGACCCTACCTCCCCACTGGGGGTGCAGCAATACTCAGTGGAAATGGCTAGGCAGACAATATGTCAGGCAGCACCAACAGCTTGTGACAGGCAGCATCAAAGCGATATCCCACAGGGCTGCTAAATGTCCTGTGTGTGGTGTGCATGGTTCATAGTTGTCTTTCTCTGAGGGATACAATTGCTCTGTATTTGAATCGGAAATGGAAAATGTGTGGCATATATGGCGTAGAGCAGACAGGAAAGTGCATTGGAAAGAGTATGGACTCAGGCGTCAGTCAGAAACTGCTCCCAAGCTCAGCTCTGAGGCAATGTATACGTGTGTGACGCAGGCAACACTGTGGATCTCTGAGCCTCAATTCTCTGATCTGTGAAATGGGGCTGCAAACACATAACTTGCAAGGTCACTGTGAGGAATAAAGGGAGACAATGTGTTGTCAGATGGTACCTTCACAAAACGGCACCTTTAAGATTATGGGTTCTGGCTAATTACTGGAAGGCAGCAACTTCCACTCAGGTAGTCAGGCAGGCAACCTCACTTCAGTTATGGTCCCTCAATATAATTGTTGAACCCATTCAGCGGACGCTATCTTGACTCTCAAACCTGAGGTTGCATTGGATTGCAGCCCACAGTAAGGTGGCCTGGCTCTGGCCATTCCTTATCTTCTACCAAAGTCATAGCCTGGGACTCTCCTTTGTTCCTGTACAGTGAGAAGCCTATGGGACAAGCTGGGGACTTGTAGCTGAGCAAAACTAAGCAAATCTGGTAGCCTTCCATGCAGTCCCTATGGATGACGGTCACTCACCCTCAGCCCCTGCTCCGCTCACACCTTCCTCTTGGCCAACAGAAGAGGAAACAAAATGTTTTCATTAACAGTCATCGCAATCAAGCTATGAAGTGACCAACCTACTGAGTTGTACCTAAAAGAAAATAGAGCGTAGGAAAAGATTATAATGGAAATGGTTAAATATAATAACAGAGCTGTGAACAAAAGATTAAGCTGGTTTTGTGGACTGGTGAAGCACGGTAACAGGTCCAGTGCTGTTTACTTGTTAAAAATTGTTTTCTGGATTGCTACTCGTTTCTATCAAAGGACACCAGCCCATTTACCCAAAGAAATCCGTGCACTGCCAGTGTGGCTAAATGCTAATCAGAATCTGTAAAAAGCTTCAGGTTTTACTTTCATATACAAAAGTCATTCGTCACTCAGGTCATTCATTAACTCAACTTCAAAGCTCTCCCCTGGCTAGCATTCCAACTGAGAAATAGGGTTTGACCATACTTTTTTCTTGAGGGGGGTGATGACTAGAGAATCACAAATAATAATGACTTCATCCTCTTCTTGAACCTCATTCTCATTTTCCAAAAATAAACATGTCTTGTCTTCGATGAAGTAGGGTATAGCTTCTGCAGGCATTCTGTGAGATAAAAGCAAGTGAAAGGTCACCAGGTCCTGCCTCCATGGTAAGCGAATCATCATCTCTCGGGTGTGCAAACACCCGTCATAAAACTGTGATGACCACACAGAAAATCTAGGCTGCTGTCATGATATGTTTTTATATGTGGTAGAGGAACACTGCCCTTCTGATTCTTTGTCAAAGACAGAGATTGAGGAGATGCGATAAGTGAGCTGTGCACCCAAACAGAGGTCTCTGCAAAGCTAGTGCCCAATCCGAAAGCTTTTCTCAAACTCCTGTGAGCTGTGATGGGTTTTGGTACCTGCAGATGTGGGTCCCATCCAGACCCATCATAGACCTCACTTTCCAGCATCCGCAGAACTTGAGTTAGGAATTCCTCCAGTCTCTTTCCGAATCCTCCTGCTTACCTACTTCTTCCTGCACTGAGCACCCCTGTGCATTTGGCGGCTGGGGAAGGAGGAAGGAAGGAGACAAACTTGTGAAATCAACGTTTTTTGGGAAACCTCCAGCTTGTTTCAGAATCAGCAGGACACATGAGCCCACCACAATAAGTTCACTTTCATGTGGATGCTGCAGTAGGCAAGACTTCCAAGTAAAAACTCTGAATGTGAATTTAGCTAGTTTTGGATAAAGCCGCCTTTCAGCGTCAATAAACACCATGAATACAGCGGCGGTGGAGTTACAACTTAATGAGATGAGGGGAAGTGCACCGGGTCAGGCCTCATCTCCCAGCCTCTGTCATGCTAATCAGCTGGGCAGCCGGCAGCTGAAAAACTGCTGGAATTTTTATTTGCATTTCATTTACTTGGAAGGAAATTGACCCAGATGGTCCACAAAAGCCCTAGAAGGCTGGCAAGCAGTGTAGGGCTGCACACTTCTCAGAGGGCCTGCACTTGTCTGCCCATCCTTCTTTGAGCCCGGGGCATAAAAGATTAAAACTGCGTAAGGGAATTGATTTCATGATTTTTAGATAATTTCCCCAAGATTTCAGAAAGGACCTCAGCAAACTAATTTAATCAAGCAGGAGCTCAATAGTAATTAAGGAGAAGAAAAGCTGAGATAATCAAAGAGGTGGTGAGGATTTTTGCTGTTGCTGGTGGGAACCTTTCTTAATTAGGAAAAGTCTAAAAACTGGATGATGTTGATGGAGACAAGCAGAGGCAGGGAGAGCAAGCAGCCGGCGCCACAGTCAGCCTATGATGGATTGCCCACACAGTGTATCTCCTCTAAAGAGGGCACAAACAACCGGCCACCGAGGTGCCCTGCTTGGCATTTCCACGGGTTTTTGCCTGACTCTTGAAGGTTGGGCCTTCTGGGGGAGCCCAGGTTTGTCCCCACCTAGTCCCTTTCAATGGAGGGCTCATTCTTACCCAGGCGGCACTCACACCTCATCATGACTCTGAGATAATGTAGGACTGGGGAGCACAGGCTGTGGGGCCAGGCTGTCTGTCCAAATCCAGGCTCTGTCAATTACTAGCTGCATGACCTTGGGTGAGTTAGCCTTCATCTGCACCTCAGTGTCCTTGGATGTAAGATGGAGATAATAATAGTACCCTTCCTCTAGGGTCCTTGAGCATCTGAAATGAGATTATGTTAGGAGCAGAAATAAAATATTGGGGATAGCTATAATTATAAGAAATATTGACCATGCTCTGTTAATCATGATTATTCTGTTCTGACTAGAAAAAGCACATTCTAACCTGGCTGAGACTTGTATGCCC
Source organism: Antrozous pallidus (assembly GCA_027563665.1). NCBI lineage: Eukaryota > Metazoa > Chordata > Mammalia > Chiroptera > Vespertilionidae > Antrozous > Antrozous pallidus. Next base: position 18,211,780 of record CM050513.1, read on the forward strand.
TGGGATATGGGAGCTAACATCGGAATGCAATCCATTCTCCTTTCCCAAGAACTGCCTACCATTATGGAAAGATTTACAACAAGCATGTCAAACTCAAAGGCTAACCCGGGCCACATAAACAAGGTTTAAGTTTAGGTGGGCAGCAAAAAAACAAAAGCTTCAATTTTCATAGAAACATAGGTTTATTTTGATAGAGACATGCTGAATACAAAGGGCTGAAGTAAATAAGTAATCGTTAACATAAAATAATAGAACATTTTAATAAAAATTAATATTTTTTGAACATTAACTTACCAGACACTGCACAACTGCACAAATTAATAAGCGAAACGCAAATAAACCTATTTTTCTTGTTCTCCGAAAGCGAGCTATTTCCTGTGGCGCACACCAAACAAGGTAGTACAAGACTCTTGCCATAAGCGACTTCTAAAATATTCGCTGCTGGTATTAGTGGAGAAAACGGTGTGCCTGTGCGTGGGGCGAGTCAGGGAAATGAATGCCACATGATTATAGTAATCAGTCATTAGTTAACGTTGTAGCCCGTTATTAATAATTATGTACAACAGGATATTGTAAAAGTTAAGTTACAAAGTTTTTGTTAAAACATTTCTTATATACCGTTATATTGGCTGGGCCACAAAAATATTCATTTGACACACTTGATTCACAACCTCGTGGCTGAAACACCTAGCGGTACCCATCCTCTTCGACGCCCGCCCTCCCAGCCCACGTTGCCTGTAACCTATAATGATTATACGTGCTCACTTTCCCATGCTTGTAATTCTTACTTTCCAATGTAACCTTTGTCCTTCTACCCAATATAAGCTGCTGGCTTATGGGGAGGGCAGAGCAGATATTTGTGGATGACCTGCTGCTCTCCCATATTGCAGGCAGTACTGGAATAAACGCTCACGTGTGACTCAACCCTGTTTCTGATTAATTGGCTCAAGTAGTGCCAGGCAGCCTGGACCCTTTGGTGGTCCGGTTACAGTTAGCCACAGGAAGGGCTTAGCACAGAGCCAGGAACATAAGTAAGGCCAAATAAATGGCAGCAATTGAAATTATTGTTAAATGGACATTCTCTTCCAGTCTTTGGATAGAAATACCTCCCAGATCAATGAACATGGGCTAATATAAAAATAGTCAGTATTTCTCATCTTATTTTCCAAAGGACTTGTATGCATGCATATAAGCATAACCAATGGATATAAGACACTGGGAAGGGGGGCAGGAGAGGGCATGTGCTGGGGGTAGGGGAGGTCAGGGAGAGGTAAATGGGGGGAAAAAGGGAGACATATGTACTACTATTTGTAATACTTTAAACAAAAAAGAAAAGAAAAGAAAAAAATTAAAAAATAAATAAGTAAAATAAAAATAAAAAAGAATAATATGTAAATTGACTGTGCTTCCACTATACCCACAAGCCATGCCCACAAGCTATGCCTGCAATCCAATCAGGAGCAAATATGCAAATAAACCCAACCAAGATGGCTGCAACCACAGGAGGGAGGCTTGGGTTTCCCTGGCAATGAAGGAAGCCAAGCTTTCCACCTGCCTTTGCTGGGCCAGGCCTCCACTCAATGCTACAAAGTTTCAATGATAGAAGATAAATAAATCCCAACAAAATGGTGGCAGCCACAGAGCTGGAGAAAGCTAAAGGCTTGGGTATTTAGGTATCTGGGCCAGAGGCTAATGATAAGAAATACGGAAGAACTTATACTCTCCCTTTTTCATAAAATGTGTGTACTGGTGTCGCTCTCAGTGAAGGCTGGTGGGGACTGTTTCCACATCCAGCAACGGACAAAACAAAACACAGTTTTTTTGCAGGTGTCAGCCTGTCACAGGGGACAAGTGGTCATGCTGAAGATCTTCCCTTAAAGGATTTGTGAGTAAGCAGACAGGCAAAAAGGGTGCTGATGTCCCTGAGCACATATAAATCACCTTATAGAGTCTCCCAGGAGAAGACTTTGAAGAGAGGTTCAAGGTTAAGGACCAGCTGGTGGGAACTGTTGAGCTCCCAGAATGAGATTATATGCAAATACCAGAGAGGCAGTTCCCAGCTGGCTTTACATTAGAGCTTTCATTATTTCACCCAGAGAAGTTCAGAGGTGGAGCAGCTCCTGGTGAGGCACTTCAAGGCTTCAGCTTGGCTTTTCGGCCATTCTCCCTGCTCTGCCTTCCTCTCTGTGCTGTCTCTCCTCTGGCTTGAGGCTGAAGGCCTTGACGGAGATGGGCCTCTCCTCCCCTTTCTAAATGTTGTCATGCTCTGGATAAAACGAAGGATACACTTTTTTTTCTGAGAATAAAATAAGACTTTTAACAGAAGTCAGAGACAGCTGATATTCCCCCATATTCTGTTAGCCAGAACCATATTTCAAGGTCCATTCCTACCCACTGGTTTGCTTAAATTAAGCAGGGTCTATGCTGAAGCTGAGGATGGGGTTTACTTCTATTCAATCACATAGGGAAGAGGAGAATTGTTGAATAAAAACAGAAATCCTATCTGATAAAAGAGCAATATGCAAATTGACCACACCTCCACTACACCCACCAGCCACACCCACCAGCCAATCAGAAGCAAATATGCAAATAAACGCAAGCAAGATGTCTATGGCCACAGAGAGTAAGAGGAAGGCTTGGGTTTCCCCGGCAATGGAGGAAGCCAAGCTTTGTGTCTGTCCTTGCCATCTCAGGCCTCTGCTTAAGGCTACAAAGTTTCAATTATAGAATCCCAACAGAAATGGCAGCAGCCACAGAGAAAGCAGGAGGCTTGGCTCCACTCTGGCTACAAAGTTTCAGTTGTACAAGATACATAAATCCCAGATACCAGGGCCTCTGCTTGGGTTGCTGGGGCAGCGTGGCTGGCCTGCAAACCACCACAGGCCCCTTGCCCAGCCTGCCCAAGGCCCCAAGGGAACCCCCACTCTGATCTGGACACCCTTCAGGGCAAACCAGATGTCCCCCACCCATGTACCACTCTTATCTAATAAAAGAGTAATATGCAGATTGACCATCACTCAAACACACAAGAGGTTTGCTCCCATGTGGTCAAAGATCCTGCCACCATGTGGACACAAGATGGCCAGCAGAGGAGGGCAGATGGGAGGAACCAGGCTTGCAAGGGAGGGTAGCTGGGGGTGACCAGGACAGCAGAGGAGGGAAGTTGGGGACAATCAGGCTAACAGGAGAGCAATTAGGCATTAATCAGACTGGCAGGAGAGTGTTTAGGGGGATGATCAGGCTGGCAGGCAGAAGTGGTTAGGAGCAATCAGGAAGGCAGCCAGGTGAGCAGTTGGGAGCCAGCAGTCCTGGATTGTGAGAGGGATCCCAGATTGGAGAGGATGCAGGCTGGGATAAGGGACTATCCTTCCTCCCCCGTGCTTGAATTTCGTACACCAGGCCTCTAGTCTATTATGTAAAGGGAAAAATTGATCTAGGTAGACTATCAATGTTCGTATGAAATAGCCTAAAATATCCTAGGGTGATTGCAATAGCTCCCTAAGGTGGCCTCTTCCTTCCCCTTCTGCAACCGTATCATCTATTTATCCTCCACAAAGTAAACAGAGTTATTCTTATAAAACATAAATGAAATTCCATCCCTCCACTGCTCAAGAACATCTGAAGGATTTCTGTTTATGGGGAATAATATCAATATTAAAAACAGCACTGATGAAAATAGCTAACAAGCTCTGCCCACTGTGCTTATACCACCTGGCTCCAGGCCCCTCTCTAGTATACACTTCCCTCCCCTCACTGGTCTTTTTGCTGTTCCCCGAAAACATCAAGCTCATTCCCATCTCAGGATCTTTGTGGCTGCTGCTTTCTCTGCCTGGAATGTTACTCTTACCCAAGTGGCTTTGCATTGCTTGAGCTGTCATTTCATTCCAGTCTCTGTTCAATTGTCACTCCCTCAGAGAAGCCTTTCTGACCACCAAACCTCAAACGGCCCCTTATTTTTTTTATCTTCATCACTTTAAAAAACCTCTAATCCCACTTCATTTCTATCTTTAAGTATTTTTTTAAATTTTAAGATGTTTTTATCAATTCAGAGAGGAAGGAAGGGAGAGAGAGATAGAAGCATCGATGATGAGAGAGAAAATCACTGATTGGCTGCCTCCTGCACGCCCCCTACTGAAAATCGAGCCTGCAACCAGGGCACGTGCCCTGACTGGGACTCGTGCTATAACCTTCTGGTTCATAGGTCGATGCTCAACCACTGAGCAACACTGGCTGGGCTCTTTAAGCATTTTTAATTGAGAAATGTATCACATCTACAGAAGTGTACACATGTTTATTTACAATTAAAGCAACAATATTAAGTGGGCGTCAATGTGCCTTTCACTCAGATTAAAGAATAGAAAATGGCCAGTCCTTTGTATTCTTTCCCAGTTGCCTGCTTCTCTCTTTTTCCAGAGTTATTCATATCCTGACTTTTAGGTTAATTATTTCCTTTCTCTTCTGATGTTTTAACGCTTGTGTACATATCCCAAATTATATATTGATTTAGTTTTGAAAACTAAGTAGTAAGCACACATTATTTGTGTAAGGGAAGGGCAATATTATTACTGTCAGGTGAAGATTCCAAGGAGAGAAGTGTGATGTCAGTCTCCCTGTGAATTTGAAGAAGCACAGAGCTTCTACAGGGCACCTGACAAGATGCTAGTATGAACCAGGTACTGAATATCTAGCAGGAAAATAGTCATAGAGATTGAGTGTGTTTTCTGCTTCCAAGTTTGACATGGCCTTTCTCCATCTCACAAGGGTAGGTCAATGTCCTCAGCTAATCCAGACAGTAGGGCATAGAAAGGCATAGAAGGAGGAATGAGGATTCTTCAATTGTCTCTATCCTGGACTTCTCCTTTACTCCAGACTCATACATCATTTGCTTAATGATATTTCTGCTTGAATGTGCAATAAGCATGTCAAATTCTGTAGGTACCAAACCATATTCCAATCTTCCTCCTCATGGAGTTATCCACAATTCTTTAATCCTTCTCTTTCATATTCTATAGCTAAGTTATAAGCAAATTCTATTAGCCCTACCCTAAAATATGGTCAGAGTCTGACTTTCTTTTCCCATGTTCCATGCCTCCACCTGCCTAGCCTGCCAATAATCCCTCCTAGATTACTTCAATGGGCTTTTAACATGTACCATCCTCCATGAAGGCAAGGGTCTTATCAGTTTTCTTTACTATTTATCCTCAGATAAACATGTAGAATTTCTTGGTCTCTGTTTTATTATAAATGCCTTTCTTAATTTTGGGGTTGTCAGATGTCTGTTAATCTTTGACATCTGCTAATAATTCAGAGTTGGGTCTATAAAACTGTTTGGAAGCTTTGGCTGTAATGGGTGGGCTAGTTAACTTTGTGCTTCTCTGTAGAGTGGTCTTGGTGAGTTCACTCTTAAGGAATCTCCGATGTTACTATCTATTTGTTTGGGGGCTAAAAGAGTTCCAAATCTCCTGCCTGGAGGGTAAGATTCTGGCTCTTTATGTTCTTGGAACAGATGGAAAATGTAACTGGTAAGGCTGGGGTGGGGAGTAGAACAGCGCTGACACAGCATTGGGCATGCACTCAGCACATGATTGCCTAATCCTTAGGTTCTTTAAAAGGCATAGTCTCGTGTCTTCTTGACCATAGATCCTCTTCAGAGAACAAACCTTCAGTCTTCTTTTGTGATGGGGCAGGTAAATGGCCAGTGGAGTGGAATGGGGATGGGGTTTTAGGATAGAGCTGCTTCTCATATGTTCCATGTTTATAATCCAGGCCTGCTGGCATGGTCTTGGTTTTGAGCCCCAGAGAGGAAACTGACGCTTCTAAAAACTGAGGAAGAGACAGATCCTGGGTTTCTCAAATTAATAATGAAATAAAAAAAGAAATGTTTGCCCTGGGCAATGTTGTCAAATGGTTAGAGCATCAGCCCATGGACCTGGGCTGCAAGTTTAATACTGGCCCCAATCAGGGTGTATGTGGGAGACAACCAGTCAATGTGTCTCTCTAAAAATCAATGGAAAAAATATCTTTAGGTGAGGATTAACAAAAACAAAAACAAAAACCAATGGTCACAAATCAAAAGCTTCCCTTTGTACTTTAAAAGTTCAGCTGCAGGAAAGGAAAAAATCGCCCTTTTAACACAAGGTCGTATGCCTATTATGGAGGGCAATAAACTAAGACCTAAAGGTGTTTTTGTGTTTTAGTGTTTTCATCTCTAAGAGATACATATTGAACTTAAAACTCTGTTCCGGGGGGTGGGAGGGGGGGGGGAGAGAGACACACGACAAAAACATGAACTATGGAAAAAATATAAAGAAAAGCAATCACTTTCCAGAGACATTAAATATCAGTACAAGTTATATCTTAAGAGACCACACTCCTCAGGTAAGCAAGTCTAAATAACAGAGTAGGGGCCATGGAATGGTGACTCTGGTCATACCCCTCCAGGCTCACCTTTCCATCCTTATCTCAGGGAATATACTCTGGGGACAGCATGAAGATGGGGGATAATATATGGGTGTGATTTCTGTGTGGGTGAGCGTAGAGTTAACAGTTCACTTCCTTGGTCTGCCTTCCTGACTTCTACTACTATTTACATCCTTCTCAAGAAATGTATTTTTACATCAGGAAAATACCTCTTATCTTGTTATGCCCAGATTTCAAGATCCCCAAAGACCACCAGGGAGCTGAGACTGATGCAAAAGCAAAAGAGCCTTTATTCAAGCTAGCTTGGCCCTCTGTCCCCATCGACGCAGTGGCAGGATGCAAAAGAGAGAGAATTTTTGAAAGCACAATGATTTTATAGGGAAGTGGGGCCAGACTTGAACTGCTGAGTTGGCCGATTCCGATTGGTTGGGTGAGGGCTGGGGCTAGTGACGCAAAGGCAGGGTGCAGCCAGAGTCTGGCTATACAAAGACAGGATGTGACAAGCATACCCCTGCACTCCCCTTGGCTGAATTAAGGGCGGGCTGAGCAACTGACACATCTCGTGGTTTCTACACAGTTACACAAGGTGGAGGACATGGTAGTCAATCTCGCTCTGCCCTTTCATTCCCCCCCCTCCCCCGTCTTGGAACTTACGGCTCAATCATGAGATGTACTGCACTTCTACCTCACCTTCCTGGGCGCGCAGCACCATCAATTGAACCGCCCCTATGCACTCTTTGACAAATTGGCTTCTGCTTCTGTAGTCCCTCTCTTATGAGGGCCATGGATTCCTTAATAACTTCTGAATAGTCAACATAAAAACAACATTCTTCCCTTAGGGCTGCACATAGCCTCCTTGTTGCAGGAATACAGAGGCAGGCCATGACTATTGCCAGGAAAAAGGGTGGACTCCCAGCAGTGTGGGTGACAGCGAACAGAGTTACCAACATCAGGCAGGTCAAATGCGCCGTAACTTGAGCTTGAGCGGTTTGTGGCTCCATTGTGTAATGAGGTCCTGCTGGACTGCAGAGGGATCAGCTGGGCGGACATGGGTGTGGTGGACCCAGGTTGCGATGCCGTCTACCTTGAGAGCAGTGGGTATATTCAGCACTACGATGTAGGGGCCCTTCCAACGCAGCTCAAGGGCCTCCTGGCAGTGCCTCTTGACAGAAACCCATTTCCTGGTCTGTACTGATGAGGCATCGGGGTCAGGCCAACCTCATCATGGAGGCGTGGCCAAATGTCCTCGTGTGCCCTCTGGAGCCCTCTTAAGAGACAAATTCAATAAGAAGCTCAGCCTTGAGGTTGGGAATGATAGGGGGTGATCTAAAACCCAGGCTGTAGGGAGAGTTTCTCACCCAGTAAAGGGCATATGGAAAGAGAGCCACCCAGTCCCCACCAGTCTCCATGGATAATTTGATAAGGGTCTCTTTTCTATTCATTCTTTCTACCTGCCTTGAACTTTGGGGCCTCTAAGCACAATGTAATTTTCCAATCTGCCCCTATAGCCTTGGCTACTGCCCGTGTTACCTGTGAAATAAAAGCTGGTCTGTTGTCTGACCCTATCATAGCAGGAAATCCATACCTGGGTAGGATGTTTTCTAGCAGTTTTTTGGCCACCATCTGAGCTGTTTCATGCTTGGTTGGGTATGCCTCTACCCATCCAGAAAAGGTGTCCTTCTCCTGCTGTACATTTCCTACCTTAGCCAAATTAAATTGATCTGACTCCAACAACAATCTTAGTTTACAAATGATTGTTTTGCATTCTTAAGTAGGCCCTGAGCATTCCTGGTGTTAGATATAGGGTAGCTGCTGTTAGCCAAGTTTCTGCTTGTTGCTTCGATCCCAATCTGGGCTGAGCCAAGTCTTTGTTATCTTGGTCCCAATCTGAGCTTGGCATGGGAAGTGAAGCAGCCATGGGGCAGGAGACCTCCCTCATAAGGAGCGAGTATTCAAGCCCCTGCAATGCTGGGGGGAGGGAGGGAGGTTCTATGTCCCACCTCTGTTGACCCCCATGTTCTCTCCTGATGGCCCCTCTGCTGCTGTGCCTGTCTTAGGTTGTTCCTCCCATGAGGAATCTTACCCGTCTTTGACTAACCAGCCGTCCTCTGGGGCCAAGCAGGGTGATGTGAGGTTCATTTCTGTCATGCTCCCATGGCCTCTATGCCCAGTGCTTGCTTTGGGATTACCTCGCTTGCTGGCAGGGCCCTGGCAATTGATCACATATCTTAGAACTCAGGGAGGGCCCGGTTCACATCATTGGGCAAGAGACAGCTCTATGGTACCAGCCACCACGAGGCTTAAACCTCAGCATGTACAGAAAACTTAGGCAACAGCTGTAGGCAATTGGATTGTGAGAAGAGGGTCCCTTCTTGGCAAAAGGGCCAATATAGAATGCTCAAGTGCCTACCCAAGGGGCCTTCCACCCAGTGGAAAGGATTAAATCCTTTCATATCTTTTTTTTTTTTTTCTATTTATAGCCTCACCTTGCTCAACATAAGGTAGAAGTAGTATCTGAGCAATTGCCCTGGGGTAATTTGCATAACATGATTACAGTCTAGTATAACTTTAATTTCTTCTTCATAATCTGAATCAATGACTCCAGGCAGAACAGTTAATCCTTTTAGAGTGATTCCATTCCTCCCTAAGGTTAATCCCAAAGTTCTCCGTGGCACAGGTCCACAAATTCGTTTAGGAATAGCTTGCTGAGCATTATCTGGGGTCAAAGTGACTGCTATAGTGCTGTTAAGATCCAGGCCTGTGCTTCCTGGAGTTGCTCAGATGAGGGAATCCACTGTGGGCCTGGTGGGGCACATTTCCCCTATTGAAGATGGGGCTGGGGGGCGCCCCTCTGGCTGTTTCCCAGCCATTGACTATGCCTTCTATCTTGATCTAGAGGCTGCCCATTTATTTACACTGACTGGCCCAATGGTTCCCTTTCTGACATCTAGGACACAGAGGGATTGAATCTGGAGATTGGGCATTTATGCCTCTCCCTAGAGCACTACCTTGTGTCCTTCTCGGTTGTCCACATTCCTTTTGGAAATGTCCTGTTTTTCCACACTTATAACACCTCTTATTCCCCACTGTTACTGCAGCAGAAAGTAAACTTGCTTGAAAAGTGCCTGATCCCACATTCTGACAAGCTCGAATCATACAAGCTCTTTTCTCAGAGGCATCAGGCATTTCCTACAATCAGCACTGGCATTTTAATTTAGCTGAAAACCTTAATTTTACTCAGATTATTAAACAAATTTTTATCATTTGGTTAGCAAGCCCAGGCTGCCACTTGATTTTTAAAAAGGGCTATAAATTTTCCTTTGCTTGGGGGAATTGAGTGGCCAGCCTGGAGATATTCAAATGCAAATTATCACATTCTTCCTTTAAAATGGCTAAATGGTGGAAGCCAGTCTACCTGTTTAAAAAATCATGGCAAAGATGAGACCTGGCCACCCTCTGGGGAGTGGCATCCATATTGAATCGTCACTTGGCTCCCTTCCCCCACATTCTTCTTGCTTTGGAGGAGAATTCAGAGATGCTTTGGCCTCTATCCAGTACAATTAAATTTCCTAGAATATTCACTTATTTCCTTTAGCCAAATTAGGTGGCTTCCTAGCAGCCATCTGAAGACACCCCATTAGAGTCTGGTGGTAGACTCGGAGCTTCTCCTTACTTTCTGCTGTGTTGAAATCCCATTCAGGCCTCGTTAGAAGAAAAGAGGTGTAGGATTCCCGTCCACATCCAGAACTAGCTTCTGGGCCTCATTAAGTTTCCTCTCCTTCTCCCGGTGGTGAATAGGACCTGCAAAAGCTGCTGAAAAGAACAGAAATCAATGAGCCCTGCTGGCTTTTCAGAGCAACGACAGAAGTAGACTGCTCTCTGTGAGCAGGGCGGACTTCCCATGGGAACTCCTCCATCCTCTGCTCTTGGAGCAGCGCCTGCTTCCCCAGATGTGGGATGGCGGGGTCTCTCCGGCATTCTATGGGGAAGGAAAAACTAGTTCTTCTTCTCCTCCTGCAAAGCAAGAATAGGTCTATTGGCCCTTCCGGATCTCCACACTGAGGTCGTTGGGTCTTTCCCTAATCTCTTTGAAATGATCAATCATAATACTTAAAGGAGTCGTCAAGTCTGTCCCATAATGTCCGTCCAGTAAGTCCACAGAATAAAACAGAAAAACACAAACAGACAAACAAGGGCTCACAAAAAAACTGTCTTCCAACTCCATGGAAGCAAAACTGAATGCTAGCTAAGATTTGTGAGGGGAATACACGTCCCTCCAGATGACGGCCTCATGCCAACCAGCGGGAGCGACCCGCCTCATCTCAGATTTGTGAGGGGAATACACATCTCTCCAGATAGAGGATCGGAACTTCTTCTGAGTCCTCCAGCCCATGGTCCTTCAGTGCCTCACCTAGACCACTTTGGGCACAGCCAGACCAGAGAGGAGCTTGCACAGGACAGAAAACACAAACAGACAAACATCTATCGCAGTCAGTCAGGCTCTCTGGGTCGGGGTCCCTCGTGAGTCTTGGGGATCCCGGCGAGCCCCCAAATGTTATGCCCAGATTTCAAGATCCCCAAAGACCACCAGGGATCTGAGACTGATGCAAAAGCAAAAGAGCCTTTATTCAAGCTAGCTTGGCCCTCTGCCCCCACCGATGCAGCGGCAGGATGCAAAAGAGAGAGAATTTTCGAAAGCACAATGATTTTATAGGGGGGTGGGGCCAGACTCGAACCGCTGAGTTGGCCGATTCCAGTTGGTTGGGTGAGGGCTGGGGCTAGTGACCCAAAGGCAGGGTGCAGCCAGGGTCTGGCTAAACAAAGATGTAACCAGCATACCCCTGCATTCCCATTGGCTGAATTAAAGGCGGGCTGAGCAACTGACACATCTCATAGTTTCTACACAGTTACACAAGATGGAGGACACAATAGTCAATCTTGCTTACAGCAATGATCCCCATCAGTGACTATCAATACTTAATTTAACATGTTCTTTTATACCTCTCAGTGAAATTCAGAGATTCATAGCAACTGGTTATTAGAAGGAATTTAGTTTCCCTCAAAATGTGAGCTTTGTGATCACATAGATCCTGTCTATTTTGATACCTTTTTGCTATGTGACTTTAAAAAGTTATTTGACCTTTGACTTCCAATCTCCTCATTTATAAAGTGAGGATAACAATAGCTCCCTCAACAATGATCCTGTCATAGTACCTAGCAACAATTAGGAGTCAGCTTTCTGGGCACTAAGATAGTTGTCCATGACTTTTGAAAACTCTGTCCCAGAAGTTTTGAGATTTCTACAAGTACATGCCCCTCTGGGCTTCTGCATCCTTCTTAGAGAGATTCCCAGCGTTCACTCAGTGCTGCCTTTCTCGGGGCACCTCATCTCCTTGAGGTTCTAACTCCTTAACTCCATCTCACTGGTATCTTCTCTCCTGGCCCAACTGTGTTGGCTGAGTTAGTTAAAAATTCTAATTCTTCAGAATTAGGGTATTTAGTAAGTGATATCAACAGTTTAATTTGTGCTATTTTTTCTATAATAAATGAATGGATGATTTTTCTATTCATTTTAATTGGAAAATATCGGAGAATGATTAAAGTTCAAAATGGGAGAGATGGAGAAAGAAACATCAGGGTAAGGTGGACTTATAACTGAATGGCACTTTTCTGCTTTTTATTGGCAATACCTCTTCTTCCATTGCCCCCACTACATAAATGAGTACTGTCTGTAACATTTTTTTGTCATAAAAACCCTCACTCCCCAAAAGATAGGGCTTTTAAAAAAATGCCAACATTCCTCAATATACCCAAAAGGAAATTCAAGCTCTTTCAAGTCCAAAAGTGCATACCAATTAAAAGGGTGACAATTCACCCTCTGAGAGTCCTGAGCAGGAGCAGATACCCCTTGGTAGAGGGTGGCAGCCTTAGCTGCAGCCTTGTGAATGTAGAAGGGGACAAAACTACCTCTTCTGGAAGAAAATCAAGTTCAAGACAACAGCTTTCTTCAACCTGAGCATTTGTTTCATCCATGCATAAAATTAAAAACAAACCCAAATTTTCCTCCAAAAGCTTGTCTAGCTGCAAACCAGACTTCAAACAGCTCTAAAATGTCCTTTGCCTGCACACCAGATAATTCAAGGGAGCCAAAGAGTGCCCAGGAGGAGACTTTGTATGGGAACTTTAACTTCCCATTCCATTTGACTTTTGGTCTTTAAAATACAGGTCAAATCAATGAATTTAATGAAGGCCGTTCAACACAATGGCTTCGCCCTGCATTTTGACCCACATAAAGGGGAGGCAGTCCAGGTCACAAAGCTTTAGCAGAACTTTAAGTGGTTAGTACACAAATGTGACAGAATGTTTAGAATCTCAGAGACTTGCAAGAACTATTGACAAGCAGTTAAAAGTATTTGAAATAGCTGCATGAATGAACGTTGATAAGGTAGCACTATTGTCTTCCATTGTCTCTTTCTCTTCATACGAAAACTCCCCCCAAAGAACAAGAGTCAATGAATGTGAAATGTAGTGTCAGTTTTACTGGACTCTGGATGCTTTTCAGCACTGTGGACTTTTTGTGGTGAGTTCATGCTATTTAAAAGTATTCTTCCCTCTGAGTTTCAACTCTTGCAAATGGCGGCTTTTCAGTATGCTACCCACCCAAGTCTACTCCAATTGCTTTCATGCCATGAATAGCTCTTTAAGTAAAAAGAACAGAAGATTAATTTCATTATTTTTGCTTCTTCTTGACACTTGGATTTTTCAAGAGGGAATGCACCCTTGCTTACCCTTTGGCTCAGTAGAGGGGTGGTGGTTGAATTCGCCATGAGAGGAAACGAATCACATTATTCTAAAGCCTAAAGATGGTGCCCTTCGTGCCAAGAGCACGTGCAGGAAGCTCCATTCCAGAACACTGCCACCCACTCTTAAAACTGGAAGAGATGAGGAGACTCAAATAAAATCTGAATAAATGTCAAATTTTTAAAAAGTGTGCAGGGAAATGGGGGTTGGGGAAGAGTCTTCTCAATCTAAACCAATGCCTTGAGAATTAGCATGACTGCAAGGAAGGCTTGTTACCAAGGATCATCCATACCTGTGTGTGTGTGTGTGTGTGTGTGTGTGTGTGTGTGTGTGTGTATGCAAACAGACATTTTTTTGAAGCTGTGTCTAAAATATCAGTTCCCGGGGGCTCTGCCATTGTTTGGAAACATCCTCAGCTTGTCAGTAAGTTGCATGGAAACAGTGGTGGGATGCAAAAAGTCTACAAAGACCCCATCTAAAGAGCCATGTGTTGGTTTCACAGGGTCTCATAGTCTTAAGATTTGCTAAATATGCTTTGGGGGTTTTCTCAGTAAATCTCTATAGATAGATTTTATTGTATTTTACCCTTTTGTCTGGTTTTTGTGTGTGTGTTTGAAATTTCTCCCTTATTCATTGACCAGTAACTTTCTGTCACCCATCTTTGACTTTTCTCCTTACATCTGCATTTAAGCTGTCATTTACTTCTGCTGTTCCCTCCTCTCAATATCTGACAGCTAAAGCCTTCATGCGCTTTTATCCCTTTGTGTTTGCATTATGACATAACCTGGGCAAAGTGGCCCAGCTCCCCAATTCTTGCATGTAAAATTTGCAACATTTTTTGAGACGGGTCAGTGCCCATTTTTTGGATCCTTTTCTTTATCTGAGTACCGTGTTAAAACTTTTTGCAGATGTGGCCTATTCAGGAGCAGGCTGTGGCTGCATGCAGAGATGGGGGAAAGAAGAAAAGGCCTTCCTATTTTGTGATTGCCATAGTAACTCAAACATTGCCAGTGTGTTTTTGGTCCCCTGGCTGCAGCCTGTGAGCTTGATTTCCTGTGCAATCAAGCCCTCTACTGGAGATCGTGGCTCGTATGGCACAGGGCTCCACAGAGGACAGTGTGCTTGTTAGGCCTGAAATTAAGCATTTCACTTTAAAATAATACCCATTTGTATCCATTTTGTTCAACATAACAACAGCTGCTGTCCCTGGAATGACAGACTTGCCTTTTTAACCAAAGCTTCATATGACATTTATGAATGAGGCCGGATCCATTCATTTGCAGGTTGAATTCACAGTAGTTATTTTTGCTGTGTTTTTTTTCTCTTTCCCAGCATATGGGTGAAATTCAACATGATTCAAGTAATTATATACACAGTTCATGAGGAAGAAAAAGCCTGCTTTGTTTGTATCATCTTTTTTAAACTAGTTAGTGAACTTTAGTGTGTGTTTTTTTTTAAAGGGGGCAAATATAGAAGATGAATTTTTAAAATGTTGATTGCCTTAAAATAGCAAGCATTATGAAAGAAGAGGCAATGTTGTCACCAGGTTTTGTTTACTCATTTTTGGATAAACAACTAAAAACATCAATCCAAGTTTCTCAGTGGGGAAGGGGCAGAAAGATCTTGGGCAGAGGCCTCTGGCTAAAGTCATTAAAAAATTATACCTCTGAGTTCTTTTTTTGCTTGCCAAGTGCTCCAGACTCAGAAAAATGAATAAAACTTCAAGGCATTATGCAAGTGAAAATGCTTGATTTGGTACAAAAGACAAAGTGGCAATCCTTGCAGGACAGTCTGCACTTTCACAATATTGTTAGTATTAAGAAAATGATCTATGTTGTCACAATGTTAACCAATAAATCCTGGTGATATGTGAATAACAACAACACTAGTAGTCTTCTCTTCTTTTTCCTCTTCTTCCTCTGTCTTCTTTCCCCTCTTCTTTATTTATCACTATCATCACCACCATCATCATCATCATCATCATCGTTCCCATCATCATCATCATCATCATCATCATCATCATTCCCCTCCTCATTATCATCAGATTTACTAAACCACTTTTTCATATCTCGTCACCAAGTTTTTTCTCTCAACTTGAGATTGGAGAAGCATTAAGAAATCAACCTATTTGAGCCTAATTGCCAATTTATAAATCATTCAGCTAACAACAAGAATTTGACCCTGTGATTCAATGTCACTTAACAATGCTTCTCTAATTGAAAATAAAAAGAACCTGAGAGGGTGGATGGGTGGAGAGAAATTAATTAAAGAATTTATATGCATATATGCATAACACAGGGATGAGTCCAATAGTGTGGCAAAGACGAGGCGGGGGTAAGGAAGGAGAGGGAAGGTGAGAAGGGGAGTCAGTGGGGGAGGGAGGGATATTTGTAATACTTTCAAAAATAAAGATAAATTTTTACAAAATATATTTTATTGGTTTTTTTACAGAGAGGAAAGGAGAGGGATAAAGAGTTAGAAACGATGAGAGAAAAACATCGATCAGCTGCCTCCTACACACCCCCTACTGGGGATGTGCCCGCAACCCAGGTACATGCCCTTGACTGGAATCAAAACTGGGACCTTTCAGTCTGCAGGCCAATGCTCTATCCACTGAGCCAAACCGGTTTTGGCAAGATAATTTTTTTTTAAGAAAAATACTTGAAAGGATGATTTCCATAATCTGGAAGTTTCCATTTTTTCTCAATATTTAGAAAATTAAAATGTCTGTCTCTAGTCATGAAGTTTGGACAAGTTATTCCAACCTCCCTCCTTTACTCCAATTTGTAGAAAATAAGAATGAGGACTTCCAATAAATATGATGGTGTAGGTAAATGAGTAGTCAGCTCCTCCCAAACCACATTATAATTACAACTAAATTACAGAACAACCATAATTCAGAATGACCTGATATCTAGCTGAATGAAAGTCCTACAATAAGGATTTAAAGAAGAACCCACATTGAGATTGGTAGGGATGAAAGGGCAAAGCAGGACTGCAAAGACAGCTGCCATTTTGGACTGTGTGACTTGGCAGCCACCACGTAGGCCGTGTGATATGTAAACTTACCTGGGGGCCGCCATCTTGAAATCACAAAGACCAACCCCTCCCTTTGAATTAGCCAATCGCGAAAGACTGTGTGCTTGACCTCCAATCAAGAACAAAGGACAGGACAGGTCATGTGTGTTAGGGATTATTTGCGTCACTAGCCCCAGCCATCACCCAACCAATTGGAATCGGCCAACTCAGTGGTTCGTGTCTGGCTCTACCTCCCTATAAAATCACCATGTTTTGGGGTATTTTCCCTCTTTTGCCTTCTGCTGCTGCAGTGGTGGGGGCAGAGAGCCAAGCCCGGGCTTATAATAAAGGCTCTTTTGCTTTTGCATTGGAATCGGCTCCCTGGTGGTCTTTGGGGATCATGAAATCTGGGCATAACAGGCTAATCTCACACCCACATGTGGCAGATAAAAATTGGGAGGGATACATCAACTGTGGAGGTACCCCCAGAAGAGCAAGGGGTCCTAGCCTCACACCACGGCCCCCAGGGATTCCAGTTCCAAGAAGGTAATCTACATAACTTCCGGTTATAAAAACCAATGGAGATTGTATCTGAGTGAGACAGAGGGCTGCTAGAGTCCCAGGAAATTTCCCCTAAAGGGCCCTGCATGGACTTACTCAAATTCACTTCCTCTGGGCTACAGTGAGGGGAAGCAACTTGGGAGGCAGTAGGGACATATAGGTAAATGTTTGAAGCCGCCATTGCCTTCACTAGGAGAGATGTGTGGATAAGGAACCTGGAAGGCTGGTCAACCTTGAAGCTCTGAAAGGTCAGAGCCAACCACCCACTGTTTAGTGGCGACAATGGTGGCTAAAGCAACTTTCACCTTTTAGTTTTATGTAAATTCTTGCTGATTGGCTATTATTGGAATTGCCTGCCTAAAGGCTATTGGTGTATCCCATATTCTTAATGGAAGAGATACCAAGGCCAGAGTGGGGTGGAGTCCTTCCCCTTGAGTTGGGCTCCCGCCTGGCCCCCAATATTTCCTAAAATTTTCTAGTCTCTTTCATTTGCGTGCAGCCTCCTGCAGAGCCTGAACCCTGAACCTGAACCCTGAACCACGCGGGACATGGGAGGGGCACTAGCAGGTAAAAACTGAATATCTGGCATCAGGGTGAGAGCTGGGGGGACAGCTCTCTTTCAGACAAAAGTGCTGTTAGAGTGTGGGGAAGCATGGGACTTGGTTGGAAGGTCTGGAAGAAGAAATCTCTGAAAGGTCAGATGACTTTTGTGGACCTTGCCGAAGGCAGCAGCCCCTGCATTGACTTTTCCAACAAGTCACAGTAGCACCCCCCTCTCCTGTCAACACCCTCCCCAGGTGTTTTACTAGAATCTTTTTGTTTAGACTTCAAAGCATCCTTGCTTAAAGGATGCATATGTTTTCTCAAGGATGCTTACCCTGCCGATAGTATCTAATAGTTAATTTTAGTTCAAGCTGTTATTACAATAAAAAACAAAGAAAACAGATAAACAGGGCTACTTGGTGACAATAGCCAAGTAGTCCCTTAGCCTTTCTTTCACAAAAACATGTCAGAATAATGATTCAATCATTGTTCAGGATCTGCTAGTCAGTCCTGACAGTAGAGAACATTGTTCCTTTTCTGAGCCACCCTCCCCACAGAGGCAGGCACCATATCCGAGTCTCCATTAATATAGCTCACACTGTTTGCCCCACCTTGATGATTCCCAGAGATGCCCACCCCACCCAACCTTTGGGTACACCCAAGCTTTTTCTAGTGGTTTTTCCATATGAATGGCCTGTCTTGGCTTATGATTCAGACTTTCCTAAAATGTCTCAAACAAGCAGCATCTGACCTCAGTGTGCCCTGTACATTTCACTAAGTGGCCCCAGGCACCCTGCACTAGCAGCAAATGACCTTGGTTTGCATCTCCTAGCACCTTGAAGCCCAGCACAAGTAGCTGCCATCTACAGATTGCTTTGTAGCTCATGCTAGGTCAACCCAGGCAGAATATAGTTGGCAGTTGACCTTGGCCTGCACCTATGAGAGGCCCCAGAGCCAGGATAACTGGTTGATAGTGTCAGACCACGTCAAAGCACTACCCAATAAACTTCCACAAGTGACACACTCAAGGGGCAAACTCAATGGGCTCCAGAGCCCTGCTAAAGTAAGTCCTGTTCTATGGGGTGGGTTCCTACACAGCTGATCCTCCATGGTGATCAGTATTCACAGCCAGTCCTTGCAGCCAATTTGATTAGTGGTAAATCCCTCCCATTGGTATGCCAATAGTAATCAAGACTCAACTACAACAGGAGGGTTTAAATAGTCCAAATGGGGGTGGGGCACACAGAGTGCTCAGCTTGACCTGGAAGGCTGTGCCACTGGATCCTAAAAACACCTACTACATAGGGACACTCTACCAAGCCCAGGAGACATAGAAGCTCTACATAATACTTAGAAACAAACACAAGAGACTGCCAAAATGAGGAGACAAAGAAATATGTCACAAATAAAAGACCAGAAGAAATCTCCAGAAAAAGAACTAAATGAAATGGAAATAAGAAAACTACCAGATATAGAATTCAAAACACTGGTTATAAGGATGCTCAATGAACTTAGTGAGAACTTCAATAGCATAAAAAAAGGACATGAAAATCATAAAAAGTAACCAATCAGAAATGAAGGTTACACTAACTGAAATGAAGAATAATATACAGGAACCAACAGTACAGTAGATGAAACTAAGGATTAGATCAGCAATTTGAAATATAAGAAAGCAAAAAACACCCAATCAGAACATCAAAAAGGAAAAATAATTTAAAAAAATTAGGATAGAATAAGGAACTTCCGGGATAATGTCAAGCATACCAACATTCACATCATGGAGGTACCAAGAGAAGAGAGATAGCAAGACATTGGAAACCTATTTGAGTCTAGCTGGTGTGGCTCAGTGGTTGAGGGTTGACCTATGAAACAGAAGGTCATGGTTCAATTCCTGGTCAGGGCACACAGCTGGGTTTTGGGTTCAATCCCCAGTGGGGCCATGCAGGAGGCAGAAAATCAATGAATGATTCTCACTCACTGTTGATGTTTATCTCTCTCTCCCTCTCCCTTTCTCTTTGAAATGAATAAAATATATTTTTTTAAAAATCTATTTGAAAAAATAAGGACAAAAAAACATCCTCAACCTGGTGAAGGAAATAGACAAATCCTTTAATATTTCATATAATATTGGTTTGGTGGTGATGAACTCCTTTAGCTTTTCCCTGTCTAGGAAGCTCTTTATATGTCATTTATTTCTAAATGATAGCTTTCCTGGGTAGAGCAATCTTGTTTGTAGATTTTGCTTTTCATCACTTTGAATATTTCTTGTCACTCCCTGCTGGCCTGCAAAGTTTCTTTTGAGAAATCAGCTGACAGTCTTACGGGAGCTCCCTTGTAGGTAACTAACTGCTTTTCTCTTGCTGCTCTTAAAATTCTCTCTGTCTTTAACCTTTGGCATTTTGATGATGATGTGTCTTGGTATGGTCCTCTTTGGGTTCATCTTGCTTGAAATTTTAATTTAAATAATGTGGAGCATTGCTTGATTTATCTGTGTCCCTTGCTAGAATGTAAGCTCCATGAGGGAAGATTTTCTGTTTTCTGCTATAGCTCCAGGCTGAGTAAAGTGCCAACAAGACAGTAGTCATTCAACAAATATTTGCTGATTGAGAGAGTGAATGCATCCAGCAATACTGCTGTTTCAGATTCTCTGAGATCCTTCCAGCAGCCATGTGGCCACTCTCATTGAGATTGTCTCTGAACATAACAGGTCTTCACCCAGGTCCTTCTTGGGCCACTGTGCCTACTATAAGGCAACATCCACCCTCATTTCCTAGTTGAAACGGAAAGACACATGATTTCCCCCACTCTGCATACTTGGTATAGCCTCCGCAACCCTATTCCCAACTGTCCTAAACTGTGACAGGCCCATGGTTATGACATCTCAAATAAAAGCACTCTACAAATGCTCATAATGCTCACTCATCTGCAGTACCTCTAGACCAGGGTTCTTAGCCCAAGATGCACCATTAAAATAATTTGGGGGAGCTTTAACTCCAGATACCCAGGCTGTACCCTAGGCCCAGTCAAATCAAAATCTTTGGAGGCTGCACTTAGACTGAATATTTTTAATGTTCTCTAGATTATTCGAACATGTGGCAAAGGTTGACAATCTCTTATCTGAAAAGTTGTCATAAACTCTTCCTATTGGGTTTGGAGTTCTACAAATCTGTGATCGGAAGCCCTCGGTGAGTTGGGATGTGAAGAGTAATTCTGTTTGTGCCTTCCCTCCTCACAACCTCTTCAAAGAGCCATGAATTGGACCTTTTCTCTCTGACTTGGATTGGCTTTGGAAAGCAAATGATTATACCTTATAAAGCTTGAAGCCACTTCTTTGGGATTGTAGCTAGAGGTTTCCAGAAATGTGGTGAGGGAAGAAGGGGGTAAATTTGGGGGCTAGGGGAACAAACCAGACAGGCAACAAGATAAGCAGCCCTCAGAAAAAGACTGCCTAGGAGATTTGGTCCCCAACTCAGACCTTGAAGCTGTTTGATCTCAATCCAAGGCAGCTATAACTGAACCCGTCTTACCTGGATTCCACAGCCTATAGGGACTAATGAGGCTGAATAATAGTCGATTGTACGGGTAGATCACATTTTGTTCATCCATGCATCATCCATCGAAGGACATCCAACTGCTTACACTTTGGCAACTGTGAGGAGAGCTGCTGTGAACATAGTGCACGTAGCTCACTGTTTAAGTATATTTCTCCAATCACCCATTGTCCCACTCCTCACCTGCTGGGTCTTTTCTGCCAGTCTGCGCCTGGCACACTCTGCTCTTCCTCTCCCAGTTTCATGGGTTCAGAGAGAGGACCCTGAGGTGAAGCTTCTCCTCTCGTGTCTCCCAAGCCAGGCTCATCACCCCGGCCTCCCCTGCCTTGCTCCCAAGTTACCAGGTGACAGCTCATGACACATGGCCCCTGCTCCCTTCAGAAATGTCCTGCTCAGTAGAAAAAGACAACAGCATTTGTTCTGGCCTGACTACCCAGATGAGAAGACCCCATAGAATTCATGTGGAGAAATAGAGTAAAAAAAAAAATTAACCCTAAAATTATCACAAGATAAGGAAATGACAGTGATTCAGTCCCCAACTCTTCCCCCTTTCTTTTCTTTCTTTCTTTCTTTTTTTTTTAAATTCTGAAAAAAAGCCACAAAAGGGTTAATACTTTGCCATGAGATGGGATCAACTTCTCCAATCTATGGTGGCCTGATTGTCCCTGGGCCTGCACTGTGTGAGGGATGCCACAGCTCCTTTGTTGATTATAATGACTCATCTTCATTATTGTTCTAATACTCCTTAAAAAAACACCCTAATCTTTCTCTGGTGCCAATGACTGCCACAGTACGGGATGCTTTAGTTCTCCCCTCTCTGTCTTTCCCTTAACCCCCTATTGTTGCCATAGTCACGCTGGGGCGATAGCTGTTTCTGTACTGTACCGCCTGAGGTTATTGTTTAAATCTGCATTATGCCACTGTTCTGAAGATTTACATTTTTAATGGCTCATTTATGTAATCCCATAAATAAAGTAGCAAAAAAAGCATCCCACACAAATGAGTGAATCAGAGTTTGTAAAGGGCTCCTGAGGCAGGTCAGCCAGGGTCTCAGCTGCAGGGCCGTGATTGGTGTGGCCAGTTGAAGCCAGGGTGGCAGTGGGCTTAAGACCACCCAGTCAGTGCCCAAACGGGGCATTACCGAGGAATAGCGGGATGGCGCTGGAGTTCAATCTCCCCTATTTATCAGAGAACACAGTTCTCCTACAAAATCCATTTTAGTCTGAGACTCATTTACCTTATTGCTTTGACAGCTGCACCTCTCTGGCACAGAAGTTTCTACGATTAGCTTTTTCCCCTGTAGCAGCTGATGCTGTGCTCCCCCACCCCTCCTTTCTTCTTCTTAACCAATATATTCCTGGGGCTGCTAAATTCTCTCTAAAGAGTCTGTGAATTCAAGCACCTGCCTCAAGAATGTATTTGACACACTGAACAGAGATATAGTTGGAACAATTCACTGTTAGGCTTCCCTTCACCAGCTTCTCGCTACATACTCCCTCTGCCATGAATGAAAAGCCTTAGTGAACCTTAGCTCCTTTGGGGAAGTTTGTACTAATTAGGCACAAATGAAAAAGTGGCTAAAATGGAGCCGAATCAGCACGTGTCTAACAATCTTTTCTGGTCTCTACCCAGCTCAGAGGCAAAACTGTAGTCACTGTCCGCCAGCTTGGTGGACATCTGGGCTCCCGAGCACTCGTTCAGCAGCTACTATGTAATGTTGTCACTTGAAACATTTTTGCTTTTGGACATTACAGCAAAGCCTGGCCATAAACCAGAGTCCTCTGTCTTTCTCTGTCTGGTGTTCCTAGCTCTGCAGTGGCCTCTGCATAGACTTAAACTTCTCTGTGCACATATGCCAACACTGATGGCTCGGAAGTGGTTTGGGACAGAACCCATAGAAAAACAGAGGTCTTAAAGTGCTCTAAATGCGCATAAATATCATAATCTAGTCAAATTCAGTCAAACTTTAATTGATTAAAAGAGGAATCTCTAAGAAAAAAGCATTGAATCCCCAACCTCCCTATTTTCTTGCCACAGGAAAAAGACTTCTAAATTTTGCAAAATGCGCATTCTAACCTGTAATGTTCATCTTGGGGGTTTGTGGGAAAGAAAAAGGCATTTTTCTTTTACCATTTTGTGGAAGTAAAAGCACTGTGCAAGTCAAAGGCAAATTATAGGCTTTGTTGTCTGATTTCCTCAAGAAAGATGGGGTGACAGAGTGAATCCAAGGGTCTTTATGACGTTGATGAAATTTAGTTTTCAGTCCTAGCCCTGGAAATTTTGTCTCTTTCTTTCTCCCTTGTCCCCTCAGAAACCTAGCTTCCCCAGTAATCAGCAATCGCTGAGGCAGCAGAAAACGGAAGCTCGGACCTGAATAATAGCCACCTGGTTCAGACCTCTGGCAGGCTAAAGATAACATTTTTAAAAAATAATTTTTATTTTTCAATTACAGTTGTATGTAGCATTTCATTAGTTTCAAGTGTATAACCCAGTGAGCACCCCAATAAATCTAGTACATATCTGACACCTTACATAGCTATTACAATATTATTGATAATGTTCCCTGTGCTTTACATCCCAGTGACTGTTTTGTAACTGCTAATTTCTACTTCTTTTTTTAATAATGCAAAAATAAGTTTATTTGTACACACACCAATGAAGGAAAGCAGTCTTCTGTCAAATAGTGTTGATCCAGATTCTTAATGTGAAGACTTGCTTTGCTGCTTCCAGATGTTAGGTTTGTTTACCTAAAACATCAGCAGACTTTTTAAATAGGTCTTCCTGCTCTTGGGCCTGATTTTCCAATTCCTTACGATATCCTACCTGGCATTGCAGGTAGTTTGTTTTACTCTTCTGTTCATCCAGGTACTTTCCATGAAGCATAAGACATCTTATTTGTTTGGTTTTTTTTGTTTGTTTGTTTATTGGCAGAAGCTGTGGTCTTCAGGTCTAGCAGGAGCTTGGTTAACTGGTTCTCCAATTCCAGGGCAGACTAGAGCTTGTATGCTGGTTTGCCAGTTATTTCTCTCAGGCCTCTTAAACATTGGAAGGCAGATTAGATATCTTAGGAATTGCTTTCCATTTTCCCTTTTCACCTCAGCTTGATCTTCAAAGAATGCTGCAAAAAGAGGTTGTTTGTACTGAGTCTTCAATGGGATTATAGGCCATAAATAAATATCACTGATGTGCAGCTCATAAGATGCCACATAATTAATAGTAACATTCCACTCCTCAGAGAACCGGTGCTCAGCTGCCATCCCAGCTTTCGAGAAAACCAGGAATAGACAGTGCTGTTTGTACTTCTTAATCACTTCATCTTTTTCACCCATTCCCCAGTCACCATCCCATCTGGGAACTGTCAAATGTTCTCTGTATCTATGAGTCTGTTTCTGTTCTGCTTGTACACTTATATTGTTTTTTAGATGCCACATATAAGTGAAATCACATAACATTTGTCTTTCTCTGTTTTACTTATTTCACTCAGCACAATACCCTCAAGGTCCATTCATTTTGTTGCAGATAGCAAGATTTCATTCTTTTTTTTATATAAATGGCTAAGCCATATATATAAATAAAATATACCTATTTTATTTGTATATATCTACCACTTCTTTATCCACTCATCTAATGATGGACACTTAGGTTGCTTCCATATCTTGGTTATATTATAAATAATGCTGCAATGAACATGTGGATGCATATGTCTTTTCAATTTAGTGTCCGGGGTTTCTTTGGAATGACCAGAAATGGAATTGCTGAGTCATTTGTTGTCTCTTGTTTTAGCCATTGTTATAAAGTCTGTTTTGTCTAGTATAAGTATTTCTACCCCAACTTTTTGTTTGTTTCCATTTTCATGAATTAGTAAAGATAACCTCTTGATCTAAGTTATGCTTCAGATCCTGAGCCCCAAGGAGAAAGGATCCCCTGGCTACTTTGTCCTGAGAGTAAACAGAGGGACACCAGAACAGACATCAGAGCTGTCTTGAAGACCTAAAGAAGTGACTCATTACCTTTACCTCACTTCCAACCAAGTGACTTTCAATAAAACCCCTCAGCCCTAACCCATGGTATCTTCTGATTTGCCCTGTATAATCTGAAACCTACATGCCTTTGGAGAGTGTGGGCTTTCGAGCATTAGCTTCCTGTACACGTGGGTGGCTCCATTCATCATTACAATAGTAAATCATTCTCATTGCAACACTTGGCGTTTAGTGTTTGGCTCTGCCAGTGCCAGGTGGATGGACTTCTTCTGTTCTGTAACAAGAAAGGAGCACTGGATCCAGAGTCAGCAAGTTCTTGCAGGGAACCTTCCACAAGACCTACTGCAGAGTACAGGGACTGAGGAATCAGAATGAACTTTTTGGTTAACTGATCTACCCACCATGCAGAATGACATCTAGCATGTGACACATGACAGTCATATAAACTGACAAAATGATGGAAGAACCTAGCTGAGCCTTTCTTTTGTCAGTGAAGCCTATCTATGAGCATGGTCATAAAAACTGAAGGAAATTATATATGTGAACACTTCATTCAAAGCATAAGGAAGATTATCTAAATATGCATGATTCATGGTGATGAAGGCCTCCAAAAAACCCAGAAAGAAACTAGTCTTTTCATTAAACTTTTTGTTTTTTACAGAAATTTTATGAGTAACTTTTAAGCATCACTAATGAGGTTATCTTTCCTTAAAAAAGAGAAGAAAATTCCATGATGTTCTGGCTTTAGTGTAGGGAGATCACAACCATTAATTCAAGCTTTGCTTCCAGGTGGTGCTAATCTTTGTTTTGTTTGTTTGTTTTGTTTGTTTGTTCGTTTTTAACTTCATCATTGAGTGGATTTGCTCTGAATCATTTATAAGTACGGGTTGGTCTCTTTGTGACCTTGACCCAATGGTGAGCTGAGATAATTGTGGCTAAAAGGAAAGTTTCAGGTCAAGCCATGTAGTTGTTTCGCCTTTAAAAATTTCATATTTATGGCCTGAGTGGTGTGGCTCAGTGATTGAGTACTGACCCATGCACCAAGAGTCACCAATTTGATTCCCAATCAGAGCATATGCCTGTTGCGGGTTCAATCCCCGGGGGGGGGGGGGGGGGGGGGAGGGAGTGGGGGGAGGCTTGCCGCTGAAACATGTTTCTCTCTCATTGATGTTGTTATCTCTCTATCCATCCCCCTTTCTCTCTCGAAAAAAAGGTAAATAAAAAACATATTTTTAAATTTCATATTTATGGATATTGAATTAATGGTCATGATCTCCTTACAATGAATTCTAACTAATAGAGCTAAAATACCCAATTAATCCAAACAAAAATTAGTACAAACTAAATCTTGACTTTAATAATTGGGAAAACGAATGAGCACATCTATTTTGCTGATATTGCTATGTCTTTATCTCTTTGATTAATCACAATGAAATTGAGCTAAGCATTACTTGAGAACTCTGTATTACCAAGGCCACAGATTATTTCCCTTGCAGTCCTTGAAATCACCTCTCCATGAAGACTTCTTAGACTAAACAAATTTATACCAGCCTCACTCTACCTGATCACAAAACCTCCAGAGCCTGTGTGTGCCTCAGACTCCCAACACAGCTGCTTGGCTGACAGAGGCACACTCCACTCTGTGTAAGAGATTAGGTGTTAGGAGCCTTTATATCACCTCTTGCTGGTGCTACTCAACTGAATGTGAAGATGTCACATGAACTTGGGCCCAGATGAAAGACAGGTCCTGGTCAGGCCACCAGAGCCTGGTACTTTTAGGACTCAGTTTTGCTTACAGATCAGCAGCATTAGTCTCATCTTGCCTCCCTTCTCTTCTAATTCCCAAGTCACCCAGGTCATCTATCACCATAAAGATTCTTATTCCCATAGGATTTTGTTGCCTTTCACACTTTTTCACTCCAACTTACAGTAAAGAATGAATTTTATGTCTGTATCTTACACACATACATGCACTCACACAAACAAAAATTACAAAACATGTTTATCTAAAATTTCAGATATGCTCTTACATTTTCTTTTTTTAATTCTCACCGAGGACATTTTTCCATTGATTTTTTTGACTTTATTTTATTATTTAAAGTATTACAAATAGTAGTACACATGTCTTCTTTTTCCCCCATTGACCTTCCCCCCAGCCTCCTCTACCCTCCTGGCACATACCCTTAACCCCGCCCTAGTGTCTTGTATCCATTAGTTATGCTTATATGCATGTATACAAGTCCTACAATTGATCTCTTACCTCCCCCTGCCCAACCCTTCCCAGCCTTTGAGCTGTAGTTTGACAGTCTACTCGATGCTTCTCTGCCTCTGTATCGATTTTTGTTCATCAGTTTATAATATTTTTTATTATCCATGAATGAGATCATGTATTATTTTTCTTTCACTGACTGACTTAATTCACTTAGCATAATGCTTTCCATTTATACTGTTGCAAATGGTAACAATTCCTTCTTTTCTATAGCAGCGAAGTATTCCATTGTGTAGATGTACCACAGTTTTCTCATCCATTCATCTGCTGATGGGCATTTAGGTTGTTTCCAAATCTTAGCTATTATAAATTGTGCTGCTATAAACATAGGTGTGCATATATTCTTTCTGATTGGTGTTTCTGTTTTCTTGAGATATATTCTTAGAAGTGGTATTACTGGGTCAAATGGCAGTTCCATTTTTAAATTTTTTTGAGGAAATGCCATACTGTTTTCCACAGTGGCTGCAGCACTCTGCATTCCCACCAGCAGTGAAGGACGGTTCCTTCTTCTCTGCATCCTCTCCAGCACTTGTCATTTGTTGATTTGCTGATAGCCATTCTGACAGGTGTGAGGTGATACCTCATTGTTGTTTTGATTTGCATCTCTTGGATGATTAGTGACCTTGAGCATGTTTCCATATGTCTGTTGGCTTTCTGAATGTCCTCTTTTGAAAAGTGTCTGTTTGGGTCCTTTGCCCATTTTTTGATTGGGTTGTTTATCTTTTAGTTAAGTTGTATGCGTTCCCTGTAAATGTTGGAGATTATATCCTTATCGGAGATAACATTGGCAAACATGTTCTCTCATGCAGTGGGTTTTCTTGTTGTTTGTTGATGGTTTCTTTTGTGCGCAGAAGCTTTTTATTTTGATGTAGTTCCATTTGTTTATTTTCTCTTTCATTTCCATTGCCCTAAAAGCTATATTGTTAAATATATTGCTATGACAAATGTCTACTATTTTGCTGCCTATGGCTTCTTCTAATATTTTTATGGTTTCCCATCTTATGTTTAAAACTTTATCCATGTTGAATTTTTGTGTATGGTGTAAGTTGATGGTCTAGTTTCATTTTTTAGCAAGTATCTGTCTAGTTTTTCCAATACCATTTATTGAAGAGACTGTCTTGACTCCATTGTATGCTCTTGCCTCCTTTGTCAAATATTAATTGAGTATAATGACTTGTGTCAATTTCTGGTTTCTCTGTTCTGTTCCACTGGGCTATATGTCTGTTCTTGTGCCAGTACCAGGCAGTTTTGAGAACAACGGATTTGTAGTATAGTTTGATATTTGGTATTGTGATCCTCCAACATTGTTCTTCTTTCTCATGATTGCTGCAGCTATTCGGGGTCTTTTTTTATTCCAGATCTATTTTTGGAGAATTTGTTCTAGGTCTTTGAAGTATGCTTTTGGTATTTTAAAGGGGATTGCATTGAATTTATAGATTGCTTTTAGTATGGACATTTTAATGATGTTGAATCTACCAATCCATGAACCTGGCATATTCTTACATTTGTTCATGTCTTCC
This sequence comes from Antrozous pallidus, assembly GCA_027563665.1. NCBI lineage: Eukaryota > Metazoa > Chordata > Mammalia > Chiroptera > Vespertilionidae > Antrozous > Antrozous pallidus. Next base: position 18,240,443 of record CM050513.1, read on the forward strand.
TCTATATCTTTTTTCAGCATACTGAAATTTTCTGAGTACAGTGTGAAAACCCCTTTCACATCCCTCTTGATTCAGAGTTCCTGGTTCAGGGTTTCGGTTTCTGGAGAAGGCCATACACAAATGAATAAAGAGACTTAGAAAAATATTAATTTGGGAACTGGGGGCCAGGCAGTAGTCCAACTCTAGTAGAAGAACTACTACCTAGTCTGGCTTTACCATTATCTTTATTAAGATTAAAATAATAAGATACATCCATGTCCCCCAGTCAGGAAACACCAGTAAAAGCCAATCAGGAAATCTTCCCAGGACCAACAGGTGGGGGCTGCTTCAACCGCCAACATCCCAGTAACCAGCTCCCACCCCTCAGAGCAATCAAAGTTGACCTGCCCTTCAAACTCCCTGTCCACAGGTCTCTATCATTAAAACAATGATTGGCTTCCAGCAGTACAGGTCCTTTGTCTCCTTGGTTAAGTTTATTAATAGGTATCTTAATTTTTTTTCTTGCAATGGTAAATGAGATTGCTTTTTAAATTTCTCCTTCTGTGCATTCATTATTAGTGTATAGAAAAGTCATAGACTTCTGGGTGTTAATTTTGCATCCTGCAACATTGCCAAATTCGTTTATTAAGTCTAGTAGTTTGTTTTTTTTTAATGGAGTCTTTGGGGTTTTCTATATACAATACCATGTCATCTATGAATAAGGACAGTTTTACTTCTTCTTTTCCAATTTGTATGCCTTTTATTTCTTCTTCTTGTCTGATCGCAATGGCTAGTACTTCCAGTACTATGTTGAACAGGAGTGGTAAGAGTGGGCATCCCTGTCTTGTTCCTGTTCTTAGGGGAAATGGTTTTAGTTTTTGCCCATTGAGTATGATGTTGGCTGTGGGTTTGTCATATATGGCTTTTATTAAGTTGAAGTATGGTCCTTGTATTCCCCCCTTGCTGAAAGTTTTTATCAAGAAAGGGTGTTGGATTTTGTCAAATGTTTTTTTTTTCTGCATCAATGGATATGATTATATGAGTTTTATCTCTCAGTTTGTTTATATGGTGTATCACACTTATTGATTTATGGATATTGTACCATTCTTGCAACCACGGAATAAATCCTGCTTGGTCATGGTGTATTATCTTTCTAATGTAATGTTGGATTCAATTTGTTAGAATTTTGTTGAGAATTTTGGTGTCTATGTTCATGAGGGCTATTGGCCTATAATTCTCTTTCTTTGTATAGTCTTTATCTGGCTTTGGAATTAGGGTAATGCTGGCTTTGTAGAAAGAACTTAGAAGTTTCTCCTTCCTCTTGAATTTTTTGGAATAGTCTGAGGAAGACAGGTTTTATTTCTTCTTTGAATGTTTGATAAAATTCCCCTGTGAAAACGTTTGGTCCCAGGCTTTTGTTTGTTGGAAGTTTTTTTTTTTTTATTACTGCTTCAATTTCCTCCATAGTTATAGGCCAATTCAGATTTTTTGATCCTCCTGGTTGAATTTTGGAAGGTCATATTTATCCAGGAATAGGTCCATTTCTTCTAGGTTGACCAGTTTGTTAAGAGTTGCTCATAGCATTTTTTATCTTTATTGTTCAGTTTATTAATTACATTGTTCCCTTTTTTTTCACCCTATAGTTTCCCTCCACCTGGTACCCATCACACCCTCCGCCCTCACCCCCCTCCACTGTCCTCTCCCATAGTTGCATGACTTTTGTCCAGTCTCTTGCTGCACTTCCCACACCCCCTTTCTCCCCAAGAGTTGTCAGTCCATTCCCTCTCTATGTCCATGATTCTGTTACATTCACCAGTTTATACTGTTCATCAGCTTATTAATTCACTTGAATTGTAGATTCATTTGTTGATAGATGTGTATTTGTCGTTCATAATTTACACTTTTATCTTTTTCTTCTTCCTCTTCTTAAAGAATATCTTTCAGCATTTCATATAATATTGGTTTGGTGGTCATGAACTCCTTTAGCTTTTTCTTATCTGCGAAGCACTTTATCTGACCTTCAATTCTGCATGATAGCTTTGCTGGATAGAGTAATCTTGGTTGTAGATTCTTGCTGTTCATCACCTTGAATATTTCTTGCCACTCCCATCTGGCCTGCAAGTTTCTGTTGAGAAATCGCTGACAATCGTATGGGTGCTCTCTTATAGGTAACCATCTGTTTTTCTCTTGCTGCTTTTAATATTCTCTCTTTGTCTTTTGCTCTTGGCATTTTAATCATGATGTGCCTTGGTGTGGTCTTCTTAGGGTTCCTATATATTGGGGTTTGGTGTGCTTCTTGGACTCCGAAGTCAATTTCTTTCACCAGGTGTGGGAAGTTTTCGGTCACTATTTCTTCAAAAAGGTTTTCATTGTCTTGCTCTCTCTCTTTTTCTGGCACCCTATAATTCGGATGTTGGTATGCTTGAGGTTGTCCCAGAGGCCCCTTACACTATCTTCAATTTTTTGGATTCTTTTGGTTTCTTGCTTTTTCAGCTGAGCAGATTTTACCTCTTTGTATTTCACATCTTTAACTTGGTTCTTGGGGTACTCCAGAGCACTTTTAGGTCTTTGTATAATATTTTTTATTTCAGACAGTGTATGCTTAATTTCTGGTTGGTTCTTTTTCATATCCTTGAGAGTCTCCTTTATATCCTTGAGGGTCTCCTTCATTTCCTTGTAGGACTCATTCATTTCCATGTTGGTCTTGATAATTTCCTTGCAGGTCTTGTTCATATCCTTGAGAGTCTCATTCATTTCCTTGTAGGACTCATTCATTTCCTTTGCAGTCTTGCTTATTTCCTTATAGGCCTCGACCTTTTGTTGGAGTCTCTTGAAAAACCCTATAACCGTGGTTTTGAATTCCATGTCCAGTCATTTTTTTTCCTCCATTTCTTTCACATCTGATTTCTTTCCATATCTCTGCATCGTGGCTGCTTCCCTGAGTTGGTCAATTAGCTTTGTATGGTAGACTTCCTACTAGGGACAGTGGCTCCACCTCCCCAGTTACCTGAGGTGGATATGGGTTGCACAGTCTTGCTGAAGTTAAGCTCAGGTTAATCATTGTTAACACTTGGAGGGGCTGACCTCCAGGCCAATTGTCTGTGAAGCTCAGCTGTGCTCAGGTTGGATGGGCGGAGTCTCCGGGCCAAGCAGACCGCCTTAGCTCCGCCCTATGCGGCCCCAGGGACCCTGTGCCAGGGGCAATGGCCGCCAGCACCTCTGAGAGAGAGCTGCTGCCGAGCTCCACCGGCTGCCGGGGAATTCAGACTCTCCCCAAATGAGTCTGCACGTCCAATGTCTCAGCCAGGGTCGTAAAACAAAGCAGACTGATGGTTTTCCGAATGAGAGACAAGTCGCAGAGCGCTCTCTACGTGGTCATGCAGCTGAGCTGTTCCACACACAAGCTGCCTTCTCCACAAGCCAGGAGAGCCCTGCAGCACCCAAGCTTCGGCGTGCCCTCCCACTGTCCAGTTTTCACCCCGTATGATAGTGGGTTCCCTGGACTTCGCCCAGAGCTGGAGAATCAGTCCAGTGGGACATCTTTGTCTCCCCGTTCGAGAAAACTGGCCGGTTTTCAGCCGCCCGCCCTCTCCACGGCGCGCGCTCCAAACCTCTCTCTGCGCGAATCTTTCAATGCTGTCCGCGGCCGCTCCTCCGAGTCACAGTGTCTTATCTTCACTTTTATTTGTGGAATTTTCACTCAGCCAGCTTTCTGGTGATTCTGGAAGGTGTTTGTTCTTTAGTTAAGTTGTAGTATTAAAATTGCTGAGTATGACGGCAAGATAGGTGTTTTACCTATGCCGCCATCTTGGTTCTCTTCCATGTGTGCTCATAGCATTTTTTTTTAATGATTCTTTGTATTTCTGCGTGGCCTGTTGTTATTTCACCTCTCTCACTTCTGATTTTGTTTATTTGGGTCTTCTCTCTTTGCTTTTTTGTGAGCCTGACTAGAGGTGCATCAATCTTGTTTAATCCCTTCAAAGAACCAGCTCTTGGTTTCATTGATCATTTGTATTATGTGTTTGTTTGTGTTTTGTTTGTTTGTTTATAATCTCTATGCCATTTATTTCCACTCTGATCTTTATTATTTCCTTCCTTCTGCTCACACTGGACTTTTCTTGTTGCTCTTTTTCTAATTCTTCAAGTTGCAGAGTGAGATGGTTTATAACCAATTTTCCTTATTTTTTGAGATAGGCCTATAATGTTATGAACTTCCCTCTCGGAATTGCTTTCACTGTGTCCCAAAGATTTTGGATTGTTGTGTTTTTATTGTTGTTTGTTTCCAGGCTTTTTATTTATCTCTTCTTTGATCTCTTGATAACCCACTCATTGTTTAATAGTATGCTATTCAGCCTCCAAGTTTTTGAATTTTTGTGATTGTTTTTACTGTAGTTGATTTATAAGTTTATGCCATTGTGATCTGAAAAAATGCTTGTTATTTCAATCCTCTTGAATTTGGAGAGACTTTGCCTATGTCCCAATATGTGGTCTATCTTTGAAAATGTCTCATGTGCACTCGAGAAGAATGTATATTCTGTAGTTTTGGGGTGGAATGTTATGAAAATGTCAATTAAGTCCATCTGATCTAGTGAGTCATTTAGGATTGAAATTTCTTTCTTTTTTTCTTTTCTTTTTCTTCTTCTTCTTCTTCTTCTTCTTCTTCTTCTTCTTCTTCTTCTTCTTCTTCTTCTTCTTCTTCTTCTTCTTCTTTTGTCTAGAGGATTTATCCAGTGTTGTTAATGGGATATTAAAGTCTCCTACTATGATCGTGTTGCTGTCAATCTCTTCTCTGATATCTTCTAGAAATTTTTTAATGTATTTGGGTTCTCCTGCATTGGGCACATAAATGTTTACTAGTGTTATCTCCAGAAAAAAAGAACTAAATTAAATGGAAGCAAAAAAAAAAATTACTGGATACAGAGTTCAAAACAATGGTTTTAATGATGCTCAAGGATCTTAATGAGAGCTTCAGGGAACTTAGTGAGAATTTCTAGGATCTTAGTGAGAATATCAAAGACATGAAAAAGGAACAATCAGAAATTAAGTCTACACTAACTGAAATAAAGAATAAATTTACAGGGATTTAATAGTAGAGTAGAGGATGTGGAGAATCAAATCAGTGATTTGGAATATGAGGAAGCAAAAAACACCCAAGCGGAAGATCAAAAAGAAAAAAGAATCCAAAAATATGAAGATAGAGTAAGGAGCCTCTGAGACAACTTGAAGCATACCAACATTTGAATTATATGGGTGGTGAAAGAGAAGAGAGAGAGCAAGACATTGAAAACCTATTTGAATAAATAACGACAGAAAACTTCTGCTGGTGAAAGAAATAGACTTATAAATCCAGGAAGCGCAGAGTCCCAATAAAGATGAAACCAAAGAGGCCCACAACAGACACATCATAATTAAAATGCCAAAGGTTAAAGACAAAGAGAGAATCTTAAAAAAAAAGGAGTTAGTTACCTACAAGAGAGTGCTCATATGACTGTCAGCTGATTTCTCAACAGAAACTTTGTGGGCCAGAAGGGAGTGGCAAGAAATATTCAAAGTAGTGAATAGCAAGGACCTACAACTGAGATTACTCTACCCAGAAAAGCTATCATTTAGTATTGAAGGTCAGATAAAGAACTTCACAGACAAGAAAAAGCTAAAGAAGTTCATCACCACCAAACTAGCATTACATAAAATGTTGAAGGATATCCTTTAAGAAGAGAAAGGGGAAGAAGGAGAAGGAGAAGGAGAAGGAGAAGAAGAAGGAGAAGGAGAAGGAGAAGGAGAAGGAGAAGGAGAAGGAGAAGGAGAAGGAGAAGGAGAAGGAGGAGAACCTATAGCCAAGATTTTTCTATCCAGAAAAGCTATCATTCAGAATTGAAGATCAGATAAAGAGCTTCACAGATAAGAAGAAGCTAAAGGAGTTCATCACCTCCAAACCAGTATTATATGAAATGCTGAAAGGTATTCTTTAAGAAGAGGGAGAAGAAAAAGGTAAAGATAAAAATTATGAACAACAAATACATATCTGTCAACAAGTGAATCTAAAAATCAAATGAATAAAAAATCTGATGAACAGAATAAACTGGTGGATATAATAGAATCAGGGCATAGAAAGGGAGTGGACTGACAATTCTAGGGGGGGAAAGGGGTGTGGGGGTGCAGGAAGAGACTGGACAAAAATCATATATCTATGGATCAGGACAGTTTTAGGGGTAAGAGTATGGGGTGTGATGGGAACTGGGTAGAAGGGAGCTATGGGGGGAAAAGAGGTACTACTGTAATAATCAGAACAATAAAGATGCAAAAAAACCACATTGGAAAAAATGAACAGCAGATTAGGGGAAGCCAAGGATTGGACCAGTGAATTAGAAAACAGTATACAAGAAATCAAATAATCAGAGAACCAAAAAGAAAAAAAGGAAACAATTAAAAAACAGAATGACTGCTTAAGGGAGTTATGAGACAACATGCATTATAACAATATTCATTCATATTATAGGTGTACCAGAAGGCAAAGAAAGTGAGCCAGGGATAAAAAATCAGTTTGAAGAAATGGCAGAAAACTTATGTAATCTAGTGAAGGAAAAAGTCTTACTAGTTTAGAATGCGCAGAGAGTCCCAAGCAAGAAGAACCCAAAGAGGCCCATGCCCAGATATATCATAATTAAAATGCCAAAAAATTAAAGCCAAAGAGAGAATCTTAAAGGCAGCAAGAGTCCCTGCCTGGTTTTGCTTAGTGGTTAGAGAAGAAACCCACACACCTAAGGATCACATGTTTGATTCCTGGTCAAGGGCATATCTCTCAGTTACAAGCTCAATCCCTGGCCCCAGTCAGGGTGAAAATGGGGAGCAACCAATCTATGTGTCTCTCTCACTTTGATGTTTCTCTTTCTCTTCCTACCTCTACTTCACCCACTCTAAAAAAAAAAATCAATGCAAAACATATCCTTGGGTGAGGATTAAGAAAAAAAGGCAATAAGAGAAAAGTAATCTGTTACCTACAAAGGAGCTTCCATAAGGTTGTCAGCTGATTTTCCATCATAAACTCTGATGGAATGGCATGAAATATTCAAAATAATGAAAAGCAAGGATCTGCAACCAAGACTACTATATCCAGCAAGGCTATAATTCAAAATAGATGGTTATACAAAGAGCTTCCCAGAAAAAAAAAAAGGCTAAAGAAGTTTGTCTCCACTAAACCAGCAATGCAAGAAATGCTAAAGGGACAGCTGTAATGAGAAGAAATATATGTACAGAGAAACATAGGCATAAAGAGTTTAAATGGCAATAAATAAGTAACTATCAATAATAACCTTAAATGTAAATGGATTAAATGTTCCAATGAAAAGACATAAGGAATCTGGATGGATAAGAAAACATGACCCAAATATATGTTTTCTATAGGAGACCCACCTCAGAACAAAAGACTCACTCAGGATGAGAGTGGAGGGATGGAAAATATTTTCCATGCAAATGGAAATGGGAAAAAAAAGCTAGAGTAGCAATACTTGTATGTTACAAAATAGACTTCAAAATAAAGGTAATAACAAAAGACAGTAAAGGTCACTACATAATACTAAAAGGACAATACAACAAGAGGCTATAACCCTGGTAAATATATATGTACCCAACATAAGAGCACCTAAATATATATATATATATATATATATATATATATATATATATATACACACACACACACACACACACACACACACACACACACATATATCCTACATAATAAAAGAGAAACATGCAAATTTGACTGTACCTTCATTCCTGATTGGCTATGCTATTAGCCAATCAGGAGCGGGGGCAGGGACAAGTGACACAAGCACCGGGCCCCAGGGGTGGAGATGAAATGGTGGTGGCAGCAAGTGCCCAGCCTCCGGGCGCTGTGAGCTGAAGTGGTGGTGAGCACCCAGCCCCCGGGACTGGGTGGTTGCAGGCAGCCGGGGCTGAGCTGAGCAGGGCAATGGCTGGGTGCCCAAGGCCTAAAGCCCATCAGAGGCTTTAGACCATGGGCAGGCTGGGGGTGAGCCATCAGTTGGACATCCCCTGAGGGCTCCCAGTATGTGAGAGGGGGCAGTTGGGTTGAGGGACCACCCACCCCCAGTGCACGAATTTCATGCACCGGGCCCCTAGAGTGTGTGTGTGTGTGTGTGTGTGTGTGTGTGTGTGTGTGTGTCACTTCTGGAAGACTTTAAGGGAGATATTAAGAGCAATACAGTCATATTAGGAGACGTTAATACCCTGCTGACTTCACTGGATTGATCTTCTGGACAATAAATTAACATGGAAACAGTGACTCTGAATGACACACTAGATTAGATGGAATTAATTGACATTTACAGACCATTTGACCACAAAGTTGCAAAACGCAGATGGGTCATTCTCGAAGATAGACAACATGTTAGGACACAAAACAGTGCTTTACAAGTTCAAGAGATTGAAATTATATTAAGCATGATCTCAGATCACAATGGCATGAAATTAGAAATCAACTACAATAAAAACACTCAAAAACTTTCAAACACATGGAGACTAAACAATGAATTGGTTACCAATGATATAAAAAAAGAAATTAAAAACTTTCTGGAAAAAAAATGAACCCAAAATCTATGGGACATAGCAAAAGCAGTTCTGAGAGGGAAGTTCCACTATAGGCCTACCTCAAAAAAAAAAAAGAAAGAAAGAAAGAAAGAAAGAAAGAAAGAAAGAAAGAAAGAAAGAAAGAAAGGAAGGAAGAAAAGAAAGAAAGAAAGAAAGAAAGAAGAAATTTAATAAACTACCTAACCCTACAGCTTAAAGAATTAGAAACAGAAAAACAAGGAAAGTTAAGAATAAGTAGTAGGAAGGAGAGAACCAAGATAGTGGCATAGGTAAACACCTATCTTGCTGTCCCACGCAGCAATTTCAAAACTACAACTTAACAAAAGAACAAACACCATCCAGAATTACTGGAAAGCTGGCTGAGTGAAAATTCCACAAATAAAAGAGAAGATATGACACTATGACTAGGAGGAGCGACAGAGGACAGAGTTGAAAATAGGCAAGGAGAGAGAGGTTTGGAGTGCGTGCCAGTGGATAGGGCGGGCAGCTGAAAACCCAGCTGGTTTTCTTGAATGGGGAAGACAAATTCGTCCCACTGCACTGATCCCCCAGCTCTGGATGAAGTCCAGGGAACCCACAATCATACAGGGTAAAAACTGGATAGTGGGAGGGCACACCGAAGCTCGGGTGCTGCAGGGGCCTGCTGGCTTGTGGAGAAGGCGAGCTTGTGTGGAGTGCACGTGAACTTTGGAACAGTGTAGCTGCGTGACCGCCCAAAGAGCCCTTGTGACTTGCTCTCTCATTCGGGAAACCGTCAGACTGCTTTGTTTTACGACCCTGGGTGAGACATTGGGTGTGCAGACTCATTTGGGGAGAGTCTGAATTCTCCGGCAGCTGGTGGAGCTCAGCAGCAGCTCTCTCTCAGAGGTGCTGGTGGCCATTGCCACTGGCACAGAGTCCCTGGGGCACATAGGGCGGAGCTGACGCTGCCTGCTTGGCCCAGAGACTCTGCCCATTCAACCTGAGCACAGCTGAACGTCACAGACAATTGGCCTGGAGGTCAATCCCTCCAAGTGCTAACAACGATTAACCTGAGCTTAACTTCAACAAGACTGTGCAACCCATATCCACCTCAGGTAACTGGGGAGGCTGAGCCATTGTCCCTTGTAAGACATCTACCACACAAAGCTAATTGACCAACTCAGGGAAGCAGCCACCATGCAGAGACATGGAAAGAAATCAGATGTGAAAGAAATGGAGGAAAAAAATGACTGGACATGGAATTCAAAACCACGGTTATAGGGCTTCTCAAGAGGCTCCTAGAAAAGGCTGAGACCTACAAGAAAATAAGCAAGACCTACAAGGAATTGAATGAGACCAACAAGGAAATGAACGAGACCCTCAAGGATATGAATGAGACCCTCATGGATATGAAAAAGGACCAACCAGAAATTGAGCATACACTGACTGAAATAAAAAATATTATACAAAGACCTAAAAGTACTCTAGAGGACCCCAAGAACCAAGTTAAAGATTTGAAATACAAAAAGGTAAAATCCACTCAGCTGGAAAAGCAAGAAACCAAAAGAATCCCAAAAATTGAAGATAGTGTAAGGGGCCTCTGGGACAACCTCAAGCATACCAACATCCGAATTATAGGGGTGCCAGAAAAAGAGAGAGACCAAGACAATGAAAACCTATTTGAAGAAATAGTGACTGAAAACTTCCCACACCTGGTGAAAGAAATTAACTTAGGAGTTCAAGAAGCATACCGAACCCCAATATATAGGAACCCTAAGAGGACCACACCTAGGCACATCATAATTAAAATACCAAGAGCAAAAGACAAAGAGAGAATATTAAAAGCAGCAAGAGAAAAACAGATGGCTACCTATAAGGGAGCACCCATACGATTGTCAGCGGATTTCCCAACAGAAACGATGCAGGCCAGACAGGAGTGGCAAGAAATATTCAAAGTGATGAATAGCAAGAATCTGCAACCAAGATTACTCTATCCAGCAAAACTATCATTCAGAATTGAAGATCAGATAAAGTGCTTTGCTGATTAGAAAAAGCTAAAGGAGTTCATCACCACCAAACCAATATTATATGAAATGCTGAAAGCTATTCTTTAAGAAGAGGAAGAAGAAAAAGATAAAGTGTAAATTATGAATGACAAATACACATCTATCAACAAATGAATCTAAAAATCAAGTGAATTAACAATCTGATGAACAGGATAAACTGGTGAATGTAACAGAATCACAGACATAGAGAGGGAATGGACTGACAATTTTTGGGGAGAAAAGGGGTGTGGGAAGTGCAGCAAGGACTGAACAAAAATCATGCAACTATGGGAGAGGACAGTGGGAGGGGTGAGGGTGGAAGGTGGGATGGGTACCTTGTGGAGGGGAGCTATAGGGAGAAAAAAGGGAACAATGTAATTAATAAACTGAACATTAAATATTAAAGAAATAATAAGTAGTAGGAAGGAAATACTAGAGATCAGAGTAGAAATACATGACATAAAGTCTAACAATACAACACAAAAGATCAATGAAACCAAGAGCTGGTTCTTTGAAAAAAAAAGTTTGATAAACATTAGCCATACTCATTAAAAAACCAAGAGAGAGGACACAAATAAATAAATTGAGAAACTAACCTGAAAAAGTAACCATCAACACCACAGAAATACAAAGGATTGTAAGCAAATACTATGAACAACTATATGCCAACAAGCTAGAGAATGTGGATGAAATGGATAAATTCCTAGAAAAATACCATCTTCCAAAACAACTGCAAATCAATAAATGTAATACATAACATAAACAAATTAAAAGACAAAAAAATCACATGATAATATCAATGAACACAGAAAAGTATCCGATAAAAATCCAACCCCGTTTTTGATAAAAACTCACAGAAAAGTGGGAATAAAGGGGCCATACCTCAACATAATAAAGGCCATATATGACGAACCTACAGCCACTATGATGCTCAATTAGCAAAATCTAAAACCATTCCCCCAGAAAGCTGGAAGAATACAGGGTTGTCCACTTTCATCATTCTTATTCAACATAGCACTGGAAGTCTTAGCCACAGTGATGAGATAATAAGAAAACAAACAAACAAAAAAGCATCCAAATTGGAAAGGATGAAGTAAAACTGTCATTATTTGCAGATGACATGATATTGTACAAAGAAAACCCCTAAGACTCCACCAAAAACCCTCACTAGATTTAATAAATGAATTTGGCAATATAGCCAGATACAAAATTAACACCCAGAAATCAATGGCATTCTTATATACCAACTAGAGGCTTGGTTCACAAATTCATGCACCAGAGTAGAGTCCCTTGGCCTGGCCAGTGATTGAGCTGATCAGGGCTGCAGGAGGTTGGCTGTGGGAGCACCCTAACTACCAGGGGACAGCTCTTGAGTTTGCAGTCTGCCCCCTAGTGGTCAGTGTGTGTCATATGACCGGTCATTCAGTCATTCAGTCATTCGATTGCTTAGGCTTTTATATATAGACTAGAAGTCTGCTATATGAAATTTGTGAACTGGCAGGGGGCGTGTCCCTCAGCCCAGCCTGCATCCTCTCCAATCTGGGACTCCTCAAGGGCTATCTAAACTGGCAGTTGGATATCCCTCTCACAATCTGGGACTACTGGCTCCTAACCACTTGCCTGCCTGCCAGCCTGATCGCCCTCTAACCACTCCCCTACCAGCCTGAGTGATGCCTAACTGCTCCCCTGCTGGCCATCTTGTAGTGACCATCTTGTGGCAGCCATCTTGTGATGACGTGAGGGGTCATGTGAGGGCCCGAGGGCCACCTATGCTTTTATTAGTATAGATAATGAACTCTCAAAAAGAGAAACTAAACAAACAATCCCATTTACCATTGCAACAATAAAATTAAGATACTTAGGAATAAACTTAACCAAGGAGGTAAAAGATCTTGGTTAAGTACTTAGAAAACTACAGGACATTGAAAAAAGGGATAGAGAAAGATATAAATAAATGGAAGAATATACTGTGTTCATGGATTTGTAGAATTAACGTTATTAAAGTACTAGTAGCCCTGCACATGAATCCGTGCACCAGTAGCTCTCTCAGGGCCTGGCTGCTCTGCACCCACTGCCCAGAAGCTGTCTGCTGTCCAGAGGCCCATCTGTGACTGGGCGCGGAACACTTGACTTGTCACTGGGGCAATGACACAATATCCTCCCCTGCCCCACCTCTCCGTGCCCGCTGCCAGAGGCCTTCCGTGGCCAGGGTGGAAAGCTTGTCTCGTTGCTGCAGCATTCCACCAAACTGCTCATGCTGCCTGCTCTCAGTGGCCTCCCTCTAGGGACTGGGAGACTCGGGCGGGGCTGAGAGGACTGGGCGCCTCAATCTTGTGGCTATGAGTGCTGCCATCTTTGTTATGGAGTGATGGTTAATTTGCATATTATCCTTTTATTAGATAGGATCCTTACTACCCAAAGGAATCTATAGATTCAATGCAATCCCTGTTAAAATACTTCAGAGATCTAGAACAAATCCTCCAAAAATTTATATGGCACCAAAATAAGCCCTAAATAGCCAATGCAATCTTGAGAAAGAAGAACAAAGTTGGCAGGATCACAAAACCAGATACCAATTTACACTACAAAGCCACTGTAATCAAAACAGCCTGGTACTGGCACAAAAACAACCATGTAAGTCATTGGGACAGAACAGAGACCCAGAGATCGACCCAACCCATTACACTCAATTAATATTTCACAAAGAAGACAAGAGCATACAATGGAGTAAAAATAGTCTCTTTAATAAAAAAGTGCTGGTAAAATTGGACAGGTACATGCAAAAAAACCTTGAAACTATACCAACAACTTACACCATACACAAAAATAAACTCAAAATGGATAAAAGACAAAATCTCAGACATCTGTTGTAGCAATATATTTGCTGATACATCTTCTAGGGCAAGGGAAACAAACAAAAAAATAAACATATATCAAAATTAAAAGCTCCTGCTCAGCAAAAGAAGCCAACAACTACATAAAAAGGTTGCCCACTGTGTGGGAGAATATGTTTGCTGATGCTACATCTGATAAGGCGTTAATATATAAGGAAGTCATAGAACTGAATGAAAGAAAGACAAATAATCCAATTAAAAAGGGCAGGGAGAGGACTTCGGAGTGGAGCAGGTACTCGGAGAGAAGTGGCAGTTAGAACTAGGCCAAAGGAAAGACAAACGGGCTGGGGGAAAGAAAGGTTAAGAATATGAGACGATTTGGAAGAGGCTGGTATCAAAGAGACAGAGGAGGCTCTCGAGGAAGGAGTGACCGTGACCGAGACTATGACCGAGGCCGCGGTGACCGAGCCCGCGGTGACCGAGACCGCGGAGACCGAGACCGCGATGACCGAGGCCGTGGTGACCGAGACCGTGGTCGTGTCCGTGATCGTGTCCGTGATCGTGACCGTGTCCGTTATTATGAGGCGCCGGAAGGCAGTTACTCAAGCAGAGGGAGCCGGACACGCGAGGAAGCTGTGACGCCGCCACTGCCCCCACAGGCTGCTTCGGGCTCCCCGATGGCCATGCCTGTGGACTTTAAAACTTATGTAGACCAGGCGTGTCGAGCTGCCGAGGAGTTTGTCACCATTTACTACGAGACAATGGACAAAAGAAGGCGGGCGCTGACCCGTCTGTACCTGGACAAGGCCACTTTAATATGGAATGGCAATGTTGTTACAGGGCTGGAAGCCTTAGCTCATTTTTTTGAGGTGTTGCCTTCCAGTGAGTTCCAGGTTAATATGTTAGATTGCCAACCGGTTCACGAGCAAGCTACTCAGGCGCAGACCACAGTTCTGGTTGTGACCAGTGGGACTGTGAAGTTTGACGGAAACAGACAGCACTTCTTCAATCAGAATTTCCTGCTGACGGCTCCAACTACTCCTAGCAACGCTGTGTGGAAGATTGCAAGCGATTGCTTCCGCTTTCAAGATTGGGCTAGTACTAGCTGAAGGGAAGGAAGTCCATTCCCCTTTGGTCCGTTCGTTTCAGCAACACAGTTTAGGTTAATTAATTCATTGCATTGTAGTTTTAATTCCTAGCAGCATCTTTTCTAGCAGCTGCCAGTTTGAGTTATTGCCCTTAAGAGCTTTAATGCTAGATTTTTACATGCCTTACATACATTTCACTAGTAACATACGTATAGTAATATTATAAACACATTATCTCTGTACTAACATATTCACTGTGAGCCTAACCTATTACAAAAATGAAATCCTTTTATAATACTATGAAGGATATCGACACAACATAATTCTCTGGGAGGAAGTAGAGGTTTTTTTTTTTGTTAGATTAATTTCATAATAGAACACATATGTATTTTCAGTAAACACTGGTAATAGAATTTTGGAATAAGGCTTTTTCAAATAAGTGAAAATATTACTACTTTTGGTTTGCATAACTACTCTGACATATTAGAATCACAGATAGAGATGTTTGGTGTTACCTAATGTTTTCTATGTTAACATGTTCTTATGCAGTGAATTAATATACTAGAGAGGTATAATATGTTCTTAGTTGATACCTGGGTATTGGATATATTTAGTGACTTATAAACAAAACTTGTTGTAAAGATTTTTTCATGGCAGCTCCAGTTTTATAACTTTAATAACTTTAATGAATATTAGTGGGTCTAATAGTTTTATTGGGAGAATATGGAGTGAGAAATATAGAGCCAAAGTTGACCAAAAATTAGAAGGGATGGTCACATGGTAAATTTTTGGTAGTTGTTTTCTACCTCCTAAAAATTTAGCCTATTTTGGGGGTTTAAGTCACTAAAATAAGTATCATTGCCAAATGGACACGAGTGTCACTTTTGTTCTAAAGATTACTTTTAAAGTTTTTTCTAGTTCACCTCATATTTATCATCAATATATGTCTCAATTTATTCAAGAACTTATGCAGGTAAAATGTCAGCAATAAACCAGACTCTGCAGCAGGGTCTAACAGAAAAGTTGGAAACAAAGCCATTGTTCTCTGTTTCAGACACCCTTAACTTCTAAGTCTTCCATATGAACCTAAGGCGAAAAATCTCCTATGTATTATCCACCCCCCCCAAAGTAAGTGATTTCTTTCCTGTGCTTTACACTGTGAACTACATTATCTTTTTTGCTCATTAAAGCCAAAATTATTTAATTTTATGATTTGTTCTTTTATATGGCATGATGAGCAAATAGACTTTAAAAAAAAAAAAAAACATGTTCTAGTTATACAGTTAAGAGAGCAGCAGATCTTCATTAGCCCACAAACTTCAAGAAAACAAAGTGATTCATTTTATGCCTTAGCATCTAAAGAGAAAGAAATATAGCTTTGGCGTTTGGTTAAATTTTAAATATTTTTTCATTTTTGAATTTGTTGTTTTAGTATTTTTAAGCTAGATGTGCCAGTTTTGTTTGTATATTGTAGCTCAAAGTTAATGTTTCTTATTACTTCTTTTGAAAACCAGTAATTCATTTACTCTTCCCCCAAACCACACATTATATTTCTGACATATTAACAAAACAGAATTAAATAGAAGAAGGGGGTACAATTAGAATTTGACCACTCCTTCTTATAGTAGTAACCCAAACTTATGCTTTATTCAGAATGACCTTACTCTGATTTTGCATTGGCTTTCTAAAGACCACAGCTTTAACAGCAGTAGTCAGGGTGCCCAAACACTGCCCTTTCTTTGTGGAGACCAGTCTTAAGTAAAGCTGCATATAACTAGCAGTAAGTAAATTGAATGGTTGTATACTGCTCATGAACTGAATGTTTTGAGACTTGTGTATGAACTGTTTTTTCTCTCAAAATTCTGTAACTTTTAAATGGCTGGAATTACTCGTATATGGACTAGACTGTATTTTTGACATGCACATATTTTTGTAACTTGAAAAAAATAAAATTTGTCTTGACAAGTTTTTAAAAAATGGGCAAAGGTCCTAAATAGACACTTCTTCAAAGAGGACATACAAATGGCTGGCAGACATATGATGCAAATTAAAACCACAATGAGATATATTAACTTACACCTGTCAGAATGACTATCATCAACAAATCAAGTACTGATGAAGATGTGGAGAAAAGGGAACCCTGGTACTCTGCTGGTGGGAATGTAGACTGGTACAGCCATTATAAAAAACAGCATGGATTTTCCTCAAAAAATGAAATATAAAACCGTCATTTGACCCAGTCATCCTACTTCTAGGAATATATTCCAAGAAACCTGAAACACCAATCAGAAAGTATAAATGCACCCCTATGTACATTGCAGTGAAATTTACTATAGCTAAGATCTGAAGACAGCCCAAGTGCCCATCACTAGATGAGTGGATAAAAAACCTGTGGTACATTTACACCATGTAATACTATGAAGCAGTAAAAAAGATGGATCTCTTATTCTTTGAGACAGCATGAAGGGACCTAGAGAGTGTTATGCTGTGCAAAATAAGCCAGTCAGAGAAAGACACATCTCACTCATATGTGGAATCTAAAGTACAAAATAAACTGATGAACAAAATAGACCCAGAGACATAGAAGCATGGAACAGACTGACGAATCTCAGAGGGAAGGCAGGGGTGTGGGGTGGGGTTGGGGGTGGGTGAGTGGGAAGAGATTAATGGGGAAACTTATATACATACTAGAGGCCTGGTGCACGAAATTCGTGCCTGGGGGGGGGCATGTCCCTCAACACAGCCCCCACCCTCTCCAATCAAGGGATGTCTGACTGCCTGTTTAGGTCCAATCCTGGTAGGGTCAGGCCTAAATGGGCAGTCAGACATCCCTCTCACAATCCAGGACTGCTGGCTCTCAAATGCTCACCTGCCTGCCTCCCTGATTGCACCTAACTGCTTCTGCCTGCCAGCCTGATCACCCCCTAACCATTCCCATGCCAGCCTGATTGATGCCCAACTGCTCTCCTGCCAGCCTGCTTGCCCCTAACTGCCCTCCCTTGCAGGCCTGGTCCCCCAACTGCTCTCCCCGGCAGCCCTGGGTCCCCCCGAACTGCCCTTCCCTGCAGGCCTAGTCACCCCCAACTTCCCTCCTTTGCCAGCCTGGTCACCCCTAACTGCTCTCCCCTGCAGGCTTGATCACCCCCAACTGCCCTCCCTTGCAGGCCTGGTCCTCCCAACTGCCCTCCCCTGCTGCCCATCTTGTGGTGGCCATATTGTGTTCACATGGGGGCAGGATCTTTGACCACATGAGGGTAACCATCTTGTGTGTTGGAGTGATGGTCAATCTACATATTACTCTTTTATTAGATAGGATAGAAGCTTGGTGCATGGGTGGGGACCAGATGGTTTGCCCTGGAGGGTGTTCCAGATCAGGGTGGGGGTTCTCATGGAGTATGGGGCGGCCTGGGCGAGGGGCCTGTGGTGGTTTGCAGGCTGGCCATGCCCCCCTGTGACCCAAGCAGAGGCTCTGGTATCTGGGATTTATTTATCTTCTATAATTGAAGCCTGGAGTGGAGCCAAGCCTTCTGCTTACTCAGTGGTGGCAGCCATTTCTGTTGGGTTTTATTTATCTTCTATCATTGAAACTCTGTAGCATTGAGTTGAGGCCTAGGCCAGCCAGGGTGACAGGAATCTTGGCTTCCTCCATCACCAGGGGCAATTCAATCCTCCTGCTCTCTCCACCTCCATGGCTTGTACCATTTTTTTTAAGGATTTATTTAACTTTTATCATTGAAACTTTGTAGCATTGAGTGGAGGCCTGGGCCGGTAAGGGCAGGCAGAAAGCTTGGCTTCCTCTATTGCAGGGGAAACCCAAGCCTTCCTCCTGCTCTCCATGGCCACAGCCATCTTGGTTGGGTTTATTTGCATATTCACTTCTTATTGGCTTGTGGGCATGGCTTGTGGGTGTAGTGAGGTATGGTCAATTTGCATATTACTCTTTTATTAGATAGAATGTGTATAACCCATGGACAGAGACAATAAAGTGGTGAAGGCCAGGACAGGGGGCGGGCAGACTAGAAGGGGTCAATAGGAAAAAGAAGACAACATCTGTAATACTTTCAACAAAAGATAATTTTTTTTTAAAAAAAGCTTTGTGATATCTTAAAACAATAAACACTTATCCAAAGTTCATATTTTCAGTGTCATAAAAGTCAGCAATACATGTATATTCATTTCCAAAAATATTAAAATCCTGAATTTGCAAGGCACACTCATTTTCTTTAAAATGCCTACAAAAATTGCCAAAATGCCAGGCCTGTGTTGCTCAGCAGTGGAGTGTCGACCCAGGAACCAAGAGGTTGCAGGTTTGATTCCCAGTCAGGGCACATGCCCAGGTTGTGAACTCAGTCCCCAGTAGGGGTTGTGCAGGAAGCAGCCAATAGATGATGTCCCCGTCTCATTGATGTTTCTATCTCTCTATCCCTCTCTGTTTCTCTCTCTAAAAAAATCAATAAAACATATTTTTAAAAAATAAAATGCCTACAGAAAGAGTTCAATGCAATAAAGAAAACAAAACAAAACCCTATAAAGTCATATGAGCATTTATTTATGGGATAGTGTTTGTTGTGGTAACCTCACTCCACTTCAAGATTGCCTGTCATAGCAAACACAGGGCGAGTGGAAAAGGTGATGGGATGGCTCTTTGGAAAATTCCTCTGGTGTCTGTTCCCCACCCCTTCATGTGCATCTTTTCTTTTTCACTCTCTGCTTAGCCTGCATTTTGGAAAATCTCTTGTTCAATAGCCTATGATTTTTGTTCTGTGAAATGCACAGGTTTTCACCTCACAGAATTACCTCTGACAAAAATTATTTTTGTTGTGCCCTTTTTGATATGTATCCCTTTGTTCGAATGCCTTGGATTGGGTCACTGTATCATCATAAACTGGTTGTGTAGGCAAGGCTCTGAAACACTCTGACTTTTAAAGTGCCGATGATAGCCCTGGCTCAGTGGACAGAAAACCGGCCTGCAGACTGAAGAGTCCCAGGTTCGATTCTGATCAAGGGCACATGCCTGGATTTCAGGCTTGATCCCCAGCAGGGGAGTGCAAGAGGCAGCCAATCAATGATTCTCATCATTGATGTTTCTATCTCTCTCTACCTCTCCCTTCCTCTCTGAGATCAATAAAAAAATATTTAAAAACTAAAATGCAGATGATAATTTCCATAATGAATTGTTTAGTCATCATGTAAATTTGGTCTCCATTGATTGGCAACCATTTCAGATGATCTTTGTCCTTCAACACTTTTGAAGAGCACAGGCCAGCTATTTTGTCTGATGTTTCTCATTTTGAATTATCTGGTTTCTTCATGCCCAGATTCATGTTACATAAGATAAAAGTTCTGTGTCCTCAGCATATCCTCGAGGCACACTGTATTGCTTTGACCATTGGTTAAGGTGGAAGCCAGGTTTCTCCACTGTAAATTCCCTCTTTGTAATTAACAAGTATCTTATGGAGAGATATTTGTGAAACCATGCGAATACCCTTTTTAAAAAATTTACTTTTGCCCATGAAATTTATCATCAATTGGTAATTCTGAACTGAAACAATTACGCCAAATAGTGATTATCTGATTCCATCATTTTCTCTATGACCTGACATTTTCCAAAGCAGTATTGAGAAAAAAATTTAATCCAATTAAAAAATACATTTTTACTGCTTTCCAAGAGGAAGGGAGAGGGAGAGAGAGAAACATCAAGGATGAAAGAGAATCACTGATCTACTGCCTCTTGCAGGCTCCACATTGGGGGTCAAGCATATGCCCTGACCGGGAATCTAACTGTGGTTCCTAGGTTAATGCTCAACCACTGAGCCATGAGGTCAAGCTTAATCCAATTATTTTAACTCCTCGTGAATATATCTGAATATATCCAACTTTACCAGTCTCTTAGTCACCACAGCACACTCAGCAATTAACAGTTCCACAGTCCAATGAGGAAGCACCTTTTCAAATAGTATCCCCATTGCTGTTTGATATCGTTGTCATTGCTTAGGGGTAGGCGGTGGTTGGAATTGAATAGAAACTACCAAATTAAAGGAGGAGCAAACCTAATTTAGAGTAAGCCAAGTTCTAATCTTTCCGTAATTTAAGTATTAAATTTAGCCAAATAATGAACTCATTGCAAAGAATAAAGTTAATAAAGTGAAAGAATTGATGAAAGGGATAAAATTTGGTATAGAGTTTCTCCCAACTGAATAACTTATTTGATATTTATATTGCAAAGTCATTGAATTAATATTAACCATTACATAGACGTCACTAATAATTGTAAAATGTTTTCTTTTCTAATTTTTATCCTATTCTTTTCCTCTTTATGTCATGCAGAGATAATTACAAACACAATCTTGAAGGAAGTTACAAACAAGGAATAAAATCTACATTTTCTTGAATAAAAGTGTTTTTGAAAAAATGTAATTGTATTTCCAACACATTTTCATTCATATTCCAGGCTTTTCTTGTTCATTAAACAAATACTTCTTAAAAGGTTTGTACTGAGAAGTGGCTATTTAGTCTCTACTGTTTAAAATAGCCAGCCTCCTAAAGCCATTATTTAGCTGACCATGTAGTGAAGTCATTTGAATGATTACTGTAAAACAGGATTTAAGAAGAAAATAAGTGAAAGGGGAAAAGTAATTTTGTGATCATTTCAAGGCTTGAAACACATGGGGTTGGGTGCCATGACACAATTATTCTCTCTTGCCTGTAGACACAAGAAAAGTGGATGGATTTCCTTTGAAAAGGGAGCCCCTTTTAAATCAACAGTCAGTGGTCAAAGTAAACACCCGGTTGAAGATTATGTTTGAGAAACTGCTTACAACTACTTTGAAGGCATTAACAAAGCAAGAGCTGGGGTGCAAATGCAATGGAAGGCATGAAGAAATGTGTTGAAAAACATCTGTCCTGTGTGTCAGGGAATGCAAACTCTTCCACAAAGATGTCCCACATCTTTCCTATTTTGTGCTTCTCCTGAAAAATAATTATTATAAGCTAGTCTAATTGAATAACATATGCAATTCAATCAGTAACTAGCTTGCAGACACACACACACACACACACACACACACACACACACACACACACACAGGATTGTTTGTTGGGGAAACGCAACCCCCTCCTGCTACATTATTCCATTGATGGAAAAACATTTACATCTCCTTTGTTAACTAGTTTTTTGTAGATATTTTATAATCACCGGGCAACTCTATTTCACTTCTTTCTTAGCAGCAACTCTGAGTGACTAGACCCATGTTTTTATTCTACAGCCAAAAAGAAAAAATCTTTTTCTGGCTTTTTTTTTTATTAACTTTAGTCTACCATACATCAAACCTGTCAAGCTTTTTCATTAAAGTTCATGGTTTTTAAGTTCATTGTAAATAACTCAAATTGATTTTACAAAAGAGAAAAAAAAGTCTTGCCCTGATGTTGCCCATTACAAACTGTAAAATATCCCTTGTCAAATGGGATTTCTCAAGAGGCTTTCTAAAGAGGAGAAAGGGATTTAGCTAGATAAAAATATTTTGAGATTAACACCAATGTTATACTTTGATTTGGAGTTGGCTTCTTTCATTTTCTTAAAAGTCTAGAATTTTCCCAAAACATTAAAAGAAAACTTAGCAATTATGTTAAGATTTCACAGTTTGAAATACTTACTTTGTGAGAGAAATTCCCAACAATAAAAAAGACCTTTTTATTTGATGATAGTTCTGTAAATTTTTGAAGTCAGCAATCTCTTGGACTTTTCTTTTCCAAAGTAATAAAAAAGGCATTCCACTCCTCCCCGCCACCTCACACACATACCTTTTAATCAGACAGGGCCATTGTAGCAAGCCACACTGCATCCCTCAGGGCTCAGTTTGGGAAGCAGAACCTGGAGAAGCGATATGCACTAAGAGATTCTGTAGGCATTCGACTTTTCCCAGTTATAAGCTGGTAAAGATGTCCATAGAAAGCCCTTATCTCTGTTGTCTGGGGTGAGCATACATTGCTTTAGGCCATCAGGGCTATCAGTAAGGAAAAACACAATGTGAAACAGAATAGAGCAAGACAAACCAGAACCAAGGGACAAACTGGAACCTGTGTCTGTCTCTCACCACCTCTAACCTAAATTGCACGGACAGCCTACAGAAGAAAATGGTACTCTCCTATGGAGCTGTACCTGTGCCAGGCCTGAAACTCAAAGTAGCTGAAGGAGATGTGGTGAGAGCTGAAGGAGCTGCTGGCCCAGATGCTGCCCATACCAACAAGGATCAGCAACCATGTACATGAGCTGTAGGGGTACCAATACCTTGTGACACTCTTGAGCTTAATGGATGCTGCTCCTAGATTCACACAGGAAGGGAATTCTGGGAAACACAACTCCAGCTCTACTAAGTTGATCCAGTAGGAAACCACCCCTGCCACTTCCCTCCAATCTTGCCAATTCTCTATCAGTCTTCTTCTCTTTTTTATCTGAAAAGTTCCTGATGTTGCTTCTTTATTGAGCTGTTAAGAGAAAGCTCAAAGTTGGTACAACTGAGGAAGTAATCTTGGCATTCTTTTAAAAAATATATATATTTTATTGATTTTCTACAGAGAAGAAGGGAGAGGGATAGAGTGTGAGAAACATCTATGAGAGAGAAACATCAATCAGCTGCCTCCTGAAAACCCCCTACTGGTGTTGTGGCTGCAACCAAGGTACATGCCCTTGACTGGAATCAAACCTGAGACCTTTCAGTCCCCAGGCTGATGCTCTATTCACTGAGCCAAACTGGTCAGGACTTGATATTTTTTTTTAATGATAGCACTATTAAGACAGCCTGAAGTTTTATTACCTTCCAGTTGGAAGGATATATATAGTTAAACTTAAGTTTGTGCTTCCATTATAAACATCTGAAAAAGTTTAAATTCAAACCCTAGACCAAATATTGTTTTCTTTCATGAAACTTCTTGTCCATCTGCTGACCATGTCCTTTCCTCTTCTATATGTGAAAACCTCTTTCCTAGCACTTAGCTTATTCTATCTTCTGTGGCATTGTTTCTGAACTTGTTTCCCCAAATGCATGTCTCTGATAGCAGGACTTTGTCATATTCATGCTAGCTTCCCTCTCTTTTTCTCTCTACTCACTCCTACCTCTACACCTGATACATGCCCTTCAAGTAATAGATGCTCAACAAATGTTTGCTTAGTACACTAATCAGTTGTAATTTACCTTTCTTGTTTTATACTTTATTTTCATGTAAAGTATAAAACAAGAAAGATTATCTCCACCATGAATGAGTATGTGGCTTCTTTTCATAGGATGCCTATGCTTTCACAAATCATCCCAAGAATTTCCACCTTTATTTTGCACTGGGAATTTTTTAAAGAGGATAATAAACTTTTTCTATAACTTTTGAGCTCACTCATGATGGACAAATTATTGCTAATAAATTATGGTAAATGGCAAAAACCAGGATACACAATTCTATATAGAATGCTACTGTAATTCAAAGAGCTGTGGTCAGATAAATAATGACCTTTAAAGATATCCACCTCACTCCTGGCTAGTGTACTCAGTAGTTAGAGTATTGGCCCATGCACCTAAGAGTCTCGGGTTTGATTCCTTGTCAAGGATATATACCTGGGTGTCAGGTTTGATTTCTGGTTGGGGCAACCAGTTGATGAATCTCTCTCACTTAGATGTTTCTTAGATGTTTCTCTCTCTCTCTCTCTCTCTCTCTCTCTCTCTCTCTCTCTCTCTCTCTCTCTCTCTCTCTCTCCTTCAAACTCCTCCTCCCTCCCTTCCACTCTCTAAAAATCAGTGGAAAAAATATCCTCTAGTGAGGATTGGCAACAAAAACAAAAATATATCCAGGTCATAATCCTTGGAACTTGTGCATTTTGTCTGCAAAAGAAACTTTGCAGAAGCGATTAAGGGTCTTGAGAGGGGGAAGTTATCCTGAGTTATCCAGATGGGCCCTAAATATAATCACAAGGGTTCTTATAAGAGGGACACAGGAAGAGAGTTGACTACAGAATAGAAGGTAATTGATGATAAAATAGGGAGTGATGTGCTTCTTGTAGAAGATCAAGAAAACTAAGTTCTAGCCCAATCTGCTCAGGAAAAAAAGAGAAGAGACTTAAGTTGCTAATATCAAAAATGAAAGAAGTGACATCATTACAGCAATTAGTAGTATAATCAGGGAATATCATAAACAACTTTATAACAATAAATTCAACAAATTAGCAAAGCTCACTCAAAAAGAAATATGGAGAGTATTATGCCAAGTGAAATAAGGCAGTTGGAGATAAATACCACATGATCTCACTCATTTGTGGAATGTAATGAACAACATAAACTGATGAACAAAAATAGAGACAGAGAAGCATTGAACAGACTGTCAAACTTCATAGGGAATCTGGGGGTGGGGGTGTGTGGGCGGAATAAGAGATCAACCAAAGGACTTGTATGCATACATATAAGCATAACCAATGGACACAGTCACTAGAGGGGTAAGGGCATGTGAAGAAAAAAAACCACACAGAATAAATAGATAACAGATAACCCGAATGACTCCATATCAAATAAATCAAACTCTTAGTTTGAAAAATGTCTACAAGGGTCCTGGCTAATATGGCTCAGTTCGTTGGAGCATTGTCCTATATACATCAAAAGGTGACGGTTTGAGTCCTGGTCAAGGCACATAACTAGGTTGCGGGTTTGGTCGCTTATTGGGGTGCATACACAAGGCAATCAATTGATGTTTCTCTCACATGAATGTTTCTCTCTCTCTCTCTCCCTTTCTCTCTCTAAAATTCAATTAAAAATTTCTATAACAAAAACTCCAGGTTGAAATGGCTTCATCGATGCATTTCTCTAAAGAAGAAAAAATGCCAAGTTCTATACAAATTCTTCCAGAAAATTTAAAAACAGGGACCATTTTCCTATTCATTCTATGCTTCTAGCATTATCCTTTTACCAAAATCAGACAAAAATATTATATGGAAAGAAAACTACAGACTAATATCCTCCACAAACATAGATATCTAAACAAAATTTTAGCAGATCACATCCAACCACATATAATAAGGATAAAGTATTAAGACCAAGTGAGGCTTGCCCTGGACAGTGTTGCTCAGTTGGTTGGGCATCATTCCATGCCCTGAAAGGTTTCCTGTTCCAATTCCTGATCAGGGCACATGCCCAGATTGCAGGCTTGATCCCTAGTAGGGGGTGTGCAGGAGACAGCTGATTAATGTTCCGTTGTGACATTGATGTTGCTCTCTCTCCCTCTCCTTCTCCTTGCTCTCTCTTTAAAAATTAATAAACAATCTTAAAAAAAAAGGAACAAGTGAGGCTTATTCCTGATTGAATTTGGTTGGTTTAACTGCAACAATTTATTTTATGCATCATGTTAACAAACCAAAAAGAAAAGCCATGCAATCATCTCAATACATGCAGGAAAGGCATTTGACAAAATAGAATATCCATTCCAGATTTTAAAAACTCTCCTGTAACTGCCTCTGCCTCGGCCCTGCCACCATGGCTTTGTCCGGAAGGACAAAGGATATGACATACTGCCAAACTATAAATAGAAGGAACTTCCCCAGACTGTAAGTCATCTACAAAAACCAACAAAACACCTTATACTAGTAGCTAACATCAAACTTCCTGGTAAAATGTTGAATGCTTTTCTAAGTTTAGGATCGAGAAAAGCATGTTAGTTCTCATCCCTTCTATTAAACATTACATCAGAGGTTCTAGCCAATGCAAACGGCAAAACTAAGAAACTGAAGACATTTAGATTGGAAAGAAACAATTAAAATTGTTTTTTGTGTGTTTTTTGCAGATTATGTTAATGTCTATGTAGAAAAGCCTATGCAATATACAAGCAACAACAGCAAACCTACAAGAATGTGAATTTATGTTAATAAGGTGGCAGGATACAAGGTCAACATGTAAAAATCAATTGTACTTCTAAAGTAGAGAAATACAGAATCTCATGTTTCTGTCTGAATTTTCTCACCCTGCTCAGCAGCCTAGAAACTTCATCCATGCAGCGGCAGTCATAGGGTTCACCTTATTTGTTTTCTTTCTCTTATAAATCATTGTCCTTTGATGCCTGATATCCTTGAGCACTGTTCTTTCACATATTTTCTTCAGTTGTTTCATGTTAGAGGATAAATCTGGTACTTGTTACTCCATCTTGAAGTAGACATTCATCTTAGTTTTGTTTTTGTTTTTAAAAAATAGAAGACAGAAAGATTCATGTGAGAAACATCAATCAGTTGCCTCCTACACTTGCCTAGACTGGGAATCAAACCCACAACTTGGGTATGTGTCTTGACCTGGAATTGAACCCACTACCTTTCAGTTTATGGGAGGAAGCTTAAACCAACTGAGCCGCACTGGCAAAGGCTCCTCTCAGTTATTTATACACTAGTGGCCCGGTGCATGAAATTCGTGCATGGGAAGTGGAGGGGTGTGTGTCCCTTAGCCTGGCCTGCATCCTCTCTAGGCCCTGTGGGATAGGGCCTAAACTGGCAGTCGGACAACCCCCTCACAATCTGGGACTACTGGCTCCTAACTGCTCACCTGCCTGCTTGATCTCCTTTAACCACTCTGCCTGCTGGCCTGCTTGCCCCCAACTGCACCCCATCCCCTGCCAGCCTGATCACCCCCAACTGCCCTCCCCTCCTGGCCTGATCACCCATAACCAACTCTGCCTCGGCCTTGCCACCATGGCTTTGTCCGGAAGGACATCTGGAACATCTCATGGTCTAATTAGCATATTACCCTTTTATTAATATAGATAGGATATGACATACTGCCATAACTATAACATATCTACCAGTATTACCTAAGAGAATACGTACTTCATGGGATAGGAAAGCATCCAATACATTACATTGTATATGTTGTAAGTAATAGGAAATACAGTGTTTGTAGCAATAATATACATCCTGTGACTTCCCTTCCTGATCTGGGAATGGTACCCAAGTCTTTGAACATTTCCTGGCCCCTAATGTATTTTTTTTTTGTCACTCAGTGTTACTTTATTTACTGTTTATTGCACATGATTTGAGGTCTTTAATTTCTAACCACCAAAGATTCAAAGGACTATTTTTTCCATGAAGTTTAACATTAACATTAATTAATTCGTATATTCATGTGTTTTTATTGTAAACATCTGAATTATTCACATTGTCATAGATCCTGAACTCATAAGTCTGGACCATGCACAGGCTGGCAGCAAGCCAGGAAGCCACTCTGTAAGCAAACTGATACTCTATATAAGGAGAAAAGTCATAGCATAACATTTAATGTCCGACTTTAATTCATATAGTATCGGGGACTCAACTGCTTGGTTAGTGATGGGGTTGATTATTGGGAGGATTATTCTTGAAATAATTAAGGAAAGGGAGGCTCAATCTTTCTTCTTGGTTGCTTGCTCCTCTCCAGCACCTTCATCTCTTTGGGCAGCTTCTCCTTCACCTTCACCTCCTTCCTCCTTTGCATCCTCAAATTCTTTCTTGGCACCTTCTTCCTCTTTTTCTCCTTCCTCTTCCTCAGCCTCTTCCTTCTCCTCCTCTTCAACTTCTCCTTCAGAAGGGGGTTCATCCTTAGTTTCCTCGACTTTTGCAGCCTCAATGGTCTCTTCCACCTCAATCTGCTCCTCCTGGACATGGCTGGGGTATTAAGAAGGGAAGGAACAAGCAGACATCAAGTAGGAGCTAGTCTGTAAACCACCGAAGGCAGATCATCAAAGATCTGGGAACTCTGAGAGTAGCCTCTGGCTATGCTTCCACGCTGATGAAACTGAGCAGGGTCTCCTCACCTTTCAAGAGTTTCCTGTAAGCTGCAATGTCAATGTCCAAAGCCATCTTCACATTGAGGAGGTTCTGGTATTCTCTTAAATATCATGCCATTCAGTCTTTATAGTTCTCAACTCATTTTCTAATTTGTTGATCGTGTCCTGCATAGCACTAACATCAGAGTTCTGCTTATCCTTAGCTCTCACAGCTGCTTTCCCAGTGCTTTGTCCATCTCCAGGGTCTTGGCCTTGAGCAGTAGTTGCTGGCCCGCACTGCATAGGTGTGCTTGGCAGAGCTCTCGGTCATTGTGGTAAAGCAGCTCTTGTACCATTCTTTGGCATTCTGCATGTTCTTGACAGTCAGCTTCTTGTACTGGACATGGATGTCCTTGAGCATAGTGGAGAGGTCGCACTTGGAGAACACGTCCATCTCCACAGACGTGTTCATGCACCTGCAGCTTGGCGATCTCCTCGTCATGCACCTTCTTCAGAAAGGCGATTTAGTCCATCAGGCTATAGATGCACTTTTTCCACCTCAGAGCCTGCAAGAGCCGTCCCATCTGCACCTTTGCTCACCTCCATCAGCCAGCCCTCTGCATCCTCACGATTCAGCACCTCTTCCTGGTAGCATGCCTGCAGGTTGTTCCCAGCCACTTCGGAGCCCAGGTGCCTCCTAACTGTCCACTTCTTTCTCTTCTCCAGGGACAGGGCATGGTGGGGCAGAACACAGACATCCCACTTTTATTAAAATGTTCAACCCAGGCCTGCTCCACCAGCGTCCTCAGGTGGCCCACAAGCAGACAGTGATCTGGAGACCCTGGCCACCCCTACCAATGGACCCCCCCCCCCAGTGACCTCAGGCACTGTCCATGCCGCCTGCCCTATCCTGATCACCACCTGGACCCCATGGGCAACATCAGGAGCTTGCCTGCTAGAACTGCCCAGTTCCGATTGCCACCTGGACCCCGCGGGTGACATCAGGAGGTGCCTGCTGGAACTGCACAGTCGCTATCGCCGCCTGGACATAGCAGGCAGCATCAGGCATTATCCATGCCACCTGCCTGGTCCCAATCGCTTTGGACAGGGTCAGGTGCTGCCTGCCAAGCCTGCCCAGTCCCTATCGCCACCTTGACTCCCCAGGGGCATAAGACACTGCCCGCCAGGTCTGCCAGGTCCATGATGGCTTGGACCATGCAGGCTACCTCAGGTGCTGCCTGTCCCGCCTGCATGTGCAAATTTACCGGCCCTGGGCACCCAGCCATCGCCCTGCTATGGGGCCTGCAATCACTGGCTGGCCCCGCCCCCAGCCCAGCCCAGCCCAGCCTAATCCAGGGCCATCGCCCTGTGATTAGCTTTGTGGGCATGGCTTATTGGGTGTAGTGAAAGTACGGTCAATTTGCATATTACTCTTTTATTAGATAGGATTAACTAGAGACCAGATACACAGATTTTGCACTGGTGGGGGGGATGTGGCTCATCCCAGTCAGCTGAGCAGCTATGGACCTGCCCTCTGAGTGGCTGCTGAATGAGGAAATTAGTCTGAGCTGATATTTTGGGGTAATGTCTTGGGTAAAGGCATGTCCTGTGTCCTGGAGGAACTTGGTGGAGAGTTTTGTGCCCCAAAGCCACTTGGTGAATGTCCTTGATGTGTGATGCCAGGTTGGTGACACCATCGGGGATGTTCAGGGCAGCTGTGCTCCAGGATCCTCAGTCATCAGGACAGCCTTCCCAGGGGGTCCACAGTCACATCTCCTCCTGTCATTGGCCTATGCCAGCTCCCCATGCTCTTTCTAGAACACACCTTAGAGAGCTTGCATCAGCTGTTGGGGTCAGGCCAGAGTCTGTATTGCCTCAGGTATTTGATAGGTGCAAAGACTTGGCCTTACACTGGGCCTGCTAGTGGCTGCTCCCACTGTGGAAGCAGCAACTCATCCCAGTCAGTCAAGCAGTACTCCCACTGTGGTAGTGCACTGACCCCAGGGGGCAGCTCATGTGTTGAGCATTTGCTCCATGATGGTCAGTGAACATCATAGCAACTGGTCAACCAGTCATTGTGGTCATTCTGCTGTTCGGTTGCTGGTTTTTATATATATATATATACTAGAGGCCAGTGCACAAAATTCGTGCACAGGGGGATTCCCATCAGCGCACCCTGCACCCTCTCCAATCCAGGACCACTCAGGGGATGTCTGACTGCCAGCAGTCGGACAGTCAGACATCCCTCTGACAATCCTGGACTGCTGGCTCCTAATTGCTCACCTGCCTGATTGCTCCTATCTGCCCCCACCCTCGCCAGCCTGATCACCCCTAATTGCCTCTGTCTGCCAGCCTGATAACCCCCAATCCTCTCCCCTCCCCCCACTGCCAGCCTGGTTGCCCCACATAGCCTGCTATTCAGTCATTTGGTTGTCTCTCACTAACCCCCCCATGCAGCCTGCTGAGCCAAACCGTTTAGGGCAAACCCCTCTACTCACTGCACACTAAGTCTGAATTTGCCTTCCTACAGGAGAACGCCTTGAGCCAAAGACAACAGACAGACTACAACTAAAACTTGGACACAGCCCATTGATTATGTAACACAATAGTTTATAGCCCCTACCACTAAGAAAACAGCAAAATGCTTAATGAGCTTCTTTGCTAATTAGTTTAATTGAATTTATTGGGGTGACATTGCTTAATAAAATTATATTGGTTTCAGCCCTAGCTGGTTTGGCTCAGTGGATAGAGCAATGGCCTGTGGACCGACGGGTCCCAGATTCAATTCTGGTCAAGGGCACATACTTCGATTGCAAGCTCCTCCTGGTCAGGGCATGTGCAGGAGGCAACCAATTGATGTTTCTCTTTCTCTGCCTCTCCCCTCCTACTTTCTCTCTCTCTCTCTCTCTCTCTACACACACACACACACACACACACACACACACACACACACACACACACACACACACACACACACACACACACACACACACACACACACACATCAAAATATCCTTGGGTGAGGATTCAAACAAACAAACAAACGAATAACACATTTTAAAAATTATATTGGTTTCAGGTGTACAATTCTATCATGCATCAATTTTATGTTGTATTGTGTGTTCACTACCCAAAGTCAAATCTCCTTCCATTACCATTTATCTCTCCTATATCCTCTTCTACTTCCTCCTTGCTCCCTTCCTCTCTGGCAATCACCATGCTATTGTCTGTGTCTATGAGTTTTGTGGGGTTTTTTTGTTTGGTTTTTGTTCTTTTGTTATTGAATCCCTTCGCCTTTTTAATCCCTCCCTTCTGACAGCTGTCTGTTCTCTGTAAGTCTTTTTCTATTTTGTTTGTTTAGGTACCATATAATTTCACTCATATACGGAATCTAATAAACAACATAAACTAACAAATAAAATAGAAACAAATTCATAGAGTGGTGGGCTTCTTTGAATCTTGGAAGCAGTATGTATTTAGAGTGACTCATTTGCCTTGAGCAAACCAAGTTTATGTGTGTGTTCTTGTTATAACTTTAAATAGCATCTCGTTCATTTAAAAGTGCCTCAGCTTGTCCTAGTCTAGCTGGTTTTGCTCAATGAATAGAGCACTGGTCCTCGAATTGAAGGGTCCCAGGTCCTATTTCAATCAAGGGCATGGCCCTGTGGTTAGACGAGGGAGGCAACAATTGATGTGTCTCTCTTACATAAATGTTTCTCTCTCTCTCTCTCTCTCTCTCTCTCTCTCTCTGACTCTAAAAAGCAATGGAAAAATAACCTTGGATGAAGATTAATAAACAAACAAAACTGCACAATAAATCCTGTAGTACCCTGCTCTACCACATTTGAATATGTTTCTCTACGCATTTACTGAGAAATCTGTGAAGCTAGCAGATCTTAGTGGTACCCAGAACAAGAGAATGTTTTCTAACTAGTTCAGGCTGCATGTGGCTATCACCCCTAGGCCTGTGACCTAGCAGACCCACTGACACTCAGTGTGTCTGCAGCAGATAGATACTCTGTAGAACTTGGGGAAAATTCATATGAGAGAATTACAGTTTAGGTCATGGTATTTAGGAGAAGTGCCATATTCTCTAAGGCAAATAACTAATCTCCTATTGAGAAAAGGTTTCAGTATTGCTACTGGGTCTGGGTAGAGACTAAACATCTGATCATAGGACACCAAGAGACAATATGGCCTGAACTGCCCATTTTGAACTAGATGTTACCCCAAAGTCATACATGTGAAATAGCACTTCAATTTCAAATGAAGTGTTAATGTGAAATTGGGCTTAAGCAGGTCCTGAAGGCATAGGTAAGACTCATAATGCATTGGCTTACACTCCCAATGCATCTACTCCTGCTGCCCTGCTCATCACTTCCTTCAAATTACCCCTTTGGCCTCATTACAAGTTCTGTCTGTTGGTCATAGAGATGACTACAGCTCTATTAGCCTTATTTATGGGAGGCCCTGAAAGGAATCTTCCCAGTGGGTAGAACTTTTAGCTGGGCACTTGTTTGCCTATTATAATGAGAGAGAAGGTCAGAGGTGCATATCTCCCTGATTCATACGTAATAGCTAAAGGTTTGGTCAGATGATTAGAGACATGGCAGGAACAAGATCAGAGAATTAGAGATAGGGAGGTTTGGACTAGAGGTATCTGGAGAAATGTCTTAGTATGCACACAGTATAAGAAATTGGTGTCCTGAGTGAATGTTCATCAGAGAGAGTTCATAACAGATGGAGAAGATGATTCATTGTGTAGATCTCAATAAGCATCTCTCCTTGACCTCCCAGCAGGCTTGTATACAAGGTAAACATGGTGACAGGGGCAGAGATTAGGCATGAGCTCCACAACATGCTTGTCAATAAGGCTGACTTGGCTACCACCACTGCTGAGTGTCCAACCTGCTAACAATAGAGATCAATGGGGAACCCCATCAAGTACCTGCCCTGAAGGAACTAGCCAACTTCCTGTGGCTGGTTAATTGCATGGGACTCCTTCCAAATTGTAGTCATTCATGCTTATTAGAGTAGACACTTATTCTGAATATAGATTTCACTCCCATGTCCACCATGATTCTAGTATCTTCATCTCCGGACTTACCAAGTGTCTTATATACATTATGTTATTCCTTACAATTTTAATTCTATCAAAAATTTATTTTATAGCAACTGAAGTGAGACAATATGTCCAAGGGATTCACTGTTATTATAACAAATCCCATCAGCTAAAAGCAGCTGGTCCTATAGCATAATGGAACTGCCTATTAAAGACTCAAATCAAGTATGATACCCCTGGGAGATGAAGTTAGGGTTTGTTCTATAAACAGACAATATAGGGTTCAAAATGAAAGTAAAATCCAGCTTGAACTTAGGTGGCAAACACATAAGCCACAGACTTCAGCCATTTAAAGTGAACACCTTGCCTTCATTCATGTAAAGGCATTGTATGAACTAGGCATGACTCTGGCCTATGAGGCCACAGATGTTTTGAAGCTTTAGTAGTCTTCCACTAACCTTTCCCTCTGAGCATGATCACTCACAAAGATATACCAGATTTTTTTTAAAGCTTCTTTCAGTTCCCAAGATGTGGTGCCAATTTCCTTTTAATATTTGTGGTAAAATCCCACCTTAGCAGTGTGATCTAAGAGATGACTAAAACAGCCATGAGGTAGTCTTAAGTTCCAACGCATGATACTACTACTCCAGGCAGCGCTCTTTCTCCATGGTATACTAAAATAGACCTGCAGAGGGGAGATTCAGGGATAAGGAGCACATGTTTTTGAGAGTGCATTATTAATTTAAACTTTGAGGTTTGTCACAGCTTCTTCTGGATTTCCAGATCTGGTGTGTTCTGTCTGGGTTTAAGAGAAAAAACAAAACACTATTTATTGGTCACTAACTAAGAGCAGATACCACATCCTTCAAAAGACCATTTCAACATTATAATGTGTGACCAGAACTACAAAGGAATATAGGACAATGAATGAAATTGACATGTAAGAAAAGAGATGATTTATTTACCTTTATACATTGATATTATTACTAAGTTTGTTCGTGCAGTATCATCTAAAAAAAGGCAAGCCCTGATCAAGTGGCTCAGTTGATTGGAGCAATGACCATACACCAAAAGCTTGTGGGTTCTATTCCTGGTCAGGGCACACAAGTAGGTTTTAGGTTCTATCTCTGGTTGGGGTGCATATGGGAGGCAACCAATCCATCTTTTTCTCTCACATTGATCTATCTGCCCCCCCCCCATTCCTATCTCTCTCTAAAAATCAATAAAAACATATCTTTGGGCAAGGATTAAAAAATATATATTTTCAAACAAAGGCAAGAATAAGAAGTGAAATAATTGAAAAGAAAACAGCTTCAACAAATTTTATATAATAAAGAGTAATATGCAAATTGACTGTGACACCCTCACACAAGATGGCCACCCCCATGTGGTCACAAGATGGCCACCAAAAGATGACCATCAGGGAAGGGCAGTTAGGGGTGACTGGACCAGCAGGGGAGTGCAGTTGGGGGCAATAAGGCCAGCAGGGGAGGGCAGTTGGGGGTGGTCAGACCTGTAGGGGAGGGCAGTTGTAGGTCACCAGGCTTGCAGGGGAAGGAAGGTAGTTGAGGGAGGGGGGACAGGACTGCAGGGAAAGGCCATTGGGGGTGACCAGGCCTGCAGGGGAGGGCTGTTGGAGTCTACCAGGCAGGCAGGGGAGAGAAGTTAGGGGCAACCAGGCCAGCAGGGGAGGGCAGTGGGGGGCACCAGGCCTGCAGAGAAGGGCAGTTGTGGGAGATCAGGCTGGCAGGGGTGGGCAATTTGGGGTGGTCAGGCTGGCAGGGGAGGGCAGCCAGCAAGGGAGGGCAATTGGCGGCAACTGGTCCTGCAAGGAAGGGCAGTTGGGGGCAACCAGGCCTGCAGGGTAAGGCAGTTTGGGGCAAATGGTCCTGCAGGGAAAGGCAGTTGGGGCAACCAGGCCTACAGGGAAGAGAAGGTAGTTGAGTTGGGGGAACCAGGCCTGCAGGGGAGGGCAGTTGGAAGCTACCAGGCAGGCAGAGGAGTATAGTTGTGGTGACCAGGCCAGCAGGGGAGGGCAGTTAGGGGCAACTAGTTCTGCAGGGGAGGTCAGTTAGGGGTGACTGGGCTGGCAGGGAAGGGCAGTTAGTGGTGACCAGGCCTGCAGGAGAGGGCAGTTTGGGGCGACCAGACCTGCAAGGGAAGGCAATTTGGGGGGGGACGGACTGGGTTGGCAGGGGAGGGCAGTTGTGGGCAACCAAACTGGCAGGAGAGGGCAGTTGGGGGCAATCGGGCTGGCAGGAGAGCAGTTAGGCACTGATCAGGCTGGCAGGGAGAAGCGGTTAGGGGCAATCAGTCAGGAAGGTAGGTGAGCAGTTGGGAGCCGGCAGTTCTGAATTGTGAGAGGGATGTCCAGCAGCTGGACATCCCCAAGGGGTCCTAATTGGAGAAGGTACAGGCTGGGCTGAGGGACACACCCTCACCAGTGCATGAATTTTATGCAGCAGGCCTCTAGTATCTAGATAAGGGTCTATACTAAATTAGAATATAAAACCTGTGGAACTCTTAGAAGCAGGATTTCTTTAACAAAAGAGGACATTTTAAAGATTACTAAAAATATTGAGCCAGTACCCTGTTACTAAAGTTTTTTGAGTATGTACCACTCTTGTCAGTTGGATTACAAAAGAGAACTTCTAATTTGAAAGGTAAAAAAGATATTTTACTAGTAATTTACATTTTTTTTTTACTGGTGAGATGAATATTTTTTCATATGCCTGTTGAACATTAGTATTTTCTGTGAATTATTTATCTTTTGCCAATTTTTTATTGTGCTCTTTGTAGTTTCTAATAGTTTTACATGAGCTGGTTATATATAATATGTTGCCTTCTGTGTTGGTTGTTTTTGAAATTCATGTATATATAAGATTCATTAGATATATACATATTTTTAGAACTTGTGAAAGTTCTAAAAATATGTACATATTTTTTAGTTCTTTAAAAAATGATGAAAGCATTGTGTGGTTTTTGTGCTGATGACCAACAACTGTTTCCCAAGTGTGGAAGATTGGACACCCACAGACAGGGCCAAAAACATTTTGAGAAGCAAATAGCATGCTGCCCAAATGCTCTACAGCTTTAAATGTGAAAGTCGTGAACATGGCCAAGGTTTTGAAGATAGGAATGAAATTGCTCAAGTCTGAGCCCAGCATGTGCTTGTCATAGATGCTTGGTTCTCCAAGTGTTTACTGATTGAGTGAGTGAATGAATGGTTGTGTTCATGCAGGGCATAGGATTAAAAGCCAGTCTTGCCATTTTTCCTTTGTAAATTAGCACTGAAAGACAGATAAGCTGTAATTTGGAGTAAATGGAGACTTGTAATTGGACAACACATACTAGTTCATCTTGAACATGGGAGGAATTAATGAGAAAAAACAATTAGGAAGGACAGGGACCACCACTGAAGGCAACATATTTATCTGGTAGAGAAATATTTCCCTCAGGTATTTTGTATGATATATCTGGAGTTTGTCTTGCATACAAAATTTTTGTAAGTTATAAAAACCAAAAGTGAAAATTATAAATCTAGATAAATGAGAGAAATCATTCATCTAATCAACTACTAATGATGCACCCAATCTGTTTATTATTGGCCTTTAATAATAATGCCCAGGGTCTTCTACTAAGATTTTTAGCATGGTTATCCAAATCAAAATTGTTTAAGTTCTGCTTATGTTTTTTGCCATTTTCATGTAGATTTACGTACTTCTTATGTGCTCCTGAGTGCATGGTTCTTGGCAGTCTTGTCCAAATTGAGAACAAGTTTCCATTTGGCAAACTAGCCTTGCCACCATCTGGGCTCAGATGAGCCATAGGGCAAGGGCTCAGTCTATGATGTACTGATACAGCTTTCTTAGGCAGAGAAGGGAGAGGTAATATACTTTCCTTGGATCATAGGATGTCATTCATAGAACCAAAGAGGCCTTGACTCTAACACTCTTTAACTCCCAAATCTTTCGATTCTTTGGGTGGAAAAAAGGAGAGGCAAATGTGCAATAACCTAAAATATTTGCTTCACATAAGTTTAGTTTCTCCTAGATATATTCTACCAGCTGCCATTTCACCACTTAACAACAGAGTAGTAAGAATTTTCTCTTGGATTTAGATGGCTGTGTAAACTGGCCACAGGGAAACACTGCTCCAATGTAGATGTTCCTTAGATGGGGCTTCTGCATTCAGGTCTCCAGGAAATCTCAACCAATATAAAGTGCATTGGTTATAAATGTTCTTTAGCTCTTAAACTGGGACTTCCAAGGCCACTGAGACATGCCCGTCCTGTTTTCAGGAAGCCAAGTTCGGCTAAAGGTACAGGGGAAAATGTAGGTTTTTTTTGTTTGTTTGTTTGTTTTTGTTTTTCATCTCAGACAGTCCTGGCTTCTGATAGTATTTCTGCCACTTCCAAGCTCCATGACCTTGGGCAAACTTTTAAACCTATTCTCAGTCTCCTTATTTGTAAAAGGGGAGCAATAATACCTTCTTCATGGGATTGTGAGATGACTAGGTAGACATAGGTAAAAGGCTTATCGTAAGTGTTCTCGCCACGCACCCTCAAAATGGTAAATGTGTGGAAGTAGATGTGCTCTTATTGTGGTAATCATTTTGCAGTACATCAAATCATCACACTGCATTTTAACACAATGTTATATGACAAATAAATCCCAATAAATCTAGGGAACAAAGGGCCTAAAAATATTTGGCTCAGAGGTGATAGACAATAAATGTTAGTGTCCACAATGTTCAGTACAGCCTGCCTTGTGATAAGACTATTTGTGGGTTCAACAATCCTTAGGCAGTGCTGAGGCTTATTTATCAGGAATTCACCTCATGCACTGTCTATTAACAAGCACTGACTACCCACCAGATACTCCTTATGATCCAAAGACAATGGCATGACCTCTAGGAGTGACGGATTTTACTAATCTTATCTATACAAATTGACTGTACCTCCAATCAAGCCATGCTCACAACCATGCCCATCAGCCAATCAGGAGCGAATTATGCAAATAAACCCCAACCAAGATGGCTGCGGCCACTGAGAGCAGGAGGGAGGCGTGGGTTTCCCTGGCAATGGAGGAAGCCAAGCTTTCTGCCTGCCCTTGCTGGCATAGGCCTCCACTCAATGCTACAAAGTTTCAATTATAGGAGATACATAATCCCAACAGAAATGGCGGCAGCCACAGAGTTGGAGAGAGCAAAGGCTAGGGTTGCTGGGGCGATGGAGGAAAAATAGCTTCTGCAGTCCTAGTGGCCAGGGCTCCACTCTAGGCTACAACGTTTCAATTGTAGAACATAAATTAATCCCAGATCCCAGGGCCTCCGCTTGGGTCACTGGGGGGCATGGCCAGCCTGCAAACCACCACAGGCCCCTTGCCCAGGCCACCCCACACCCCAAAGAAACCCCCACCCTGATCCAGAACACCATTCAAGGCAAACCAGCTGGCCCCCACCCATGCACCAGGCCTCTATCCTATCTAATAAAAGAGTAATATGCAGATTGACCAACACACGAGGGCTCCCTCCATGTAGTCAAAGATCCTGCCCCCATGTGGACACAAGATGGTCAGCAGGGGAGGGCCATTGGGAGGTTCCAGGCCTGCAAGGGAGGGCAGTTGTGGGCCAGCAGGGGAGGGCAGTTGGAAGGTATCAGGCCTGCAAGGAAGGGCAGTTGGGGTCAATCAAACTTGCAGGGGAGGGCAGTTAGGGGTGACCAGGCTGGCAGAGGGATGATGGGGGCAAACAGGCTGGCAGGGGAGCAGTTAGACATCAATTAGGCTGGCAGGATAGTGGTTAGGGGGTGATCAGGCTGGCAGGCAGAAGCAGTTAGGGGCGATCACGGAGGCAGTCAGATGAGCAATTTGGAGCCAGCAGTCCTAGATTGTGTCCTTGAGGGGTCCCAGATTGGAAAGGGTGCAGGCTGGGCTGAGGGACACCCCTTCTGCCCCCTGTGCACAAATCTCGTGCATCGGGCCTTTAGTTATAATATAAAAATATAAGTGCCATGCTAAGTACATACATATACCAATAATTGATAAATTTTACCCAATAGATTTGAGGCAGATCTACTGCTCCCTATAACACCCACTCTTCCTCCCCTCCCTCCACCAATATCACAGGGAAATTCAAAACTCCAGGGCCATTTTCCAGAATCAGACCGACAAAGTATCCTTTAGGATTCAGCTACCCTAAGTAAAACTATCCACCCAGACCCTTCCCCCATCATGCATGGGCTGTTCAGAAAGATCAGCCACTAACAGGTGAGTGACCACAGCTTTTCATTCACATTTCTTAGGGAGTATGTTTTCTAAAATAAGGTAAAACAGAAAATAAATTCTGCTAATTCACATTTGTGTCTAAATCTTGTTTGCTTTCTAGTGGAAGCATAAAAACAGTTCCTAATACTTAGGGGTAAACATTTTGCACTTCTGTCTCTACCTGTTTAAAATTTAAGACACTCAGTCCAACCGTTTTAGTAATGAAGAGGATGACCAGAATTGATCCAGATAAGGCCCCACAGGTAGCTGATGGCAGAAGCAGGACTAAGGTCTAACTTCTCTAACTTCTAATCTGAGCTGTGCGATCTCTAAATATATACTGAGGAACCGATACTGACACTGAACAAAAGCTCTCTGCCGGGCCAGTATGCCAACCACAGAAGTAGGAGGCAGCTGGTGTGTGCAACAGGCCCACTCCTTCCCTAACATTTGCTGAATAGATATGGAATAAGAGCAGATAATTTGCTGTTAACATTTATATACAGGAAACTATGGCAACCCTGATGAAGGTTTTAAAGACAGACAGGGAACAGAGCTTTTTTAAAGGGAAAATTATTTTGTAGAACACTCATCCTTTAGCACAATTATATAAGAAAGGTAATATGATTAGGATAAAGAGCTTCCTTTACTTTTGAGTAAATGATAAGCTCATTAAAATCATCATCTCCTCTTAAAGAACAATGAACTTGCCAGTTTTCTCTAGAGTGCATAGACAAATGATTTAATTCAACTTTATTTAATTATAACAAGAATTTAAAAAACCCTCACAACTCTAGCTACTTTTGATAAATATTTAAATATGAAACATTTCAAACATAACACAAATAATATAGGCTAATGCATAACTAAATCTGGATGAAGTCTTATGAACCAAGGAAGACACAGACTCCTTTTGTGTGTTTGAGAGTGGCAGGATGAGACCCCGGGGTCTCGAGTGGATGGAGTGAGCGTGCTCTGGTTTGTCTCTCTTGGGCCTTTAGCTCAGAACAGACTGAGGTTGGGGCAGAGCAGTGTGGTGGGGGGAGCAATACAGTCTATTTTGGTTTCTCTATAAACAGCCCAAAGTGAACTTTTCGGATGTGCTCCTTTCTAGCTTTTAGAAAGGGCTTTTATTGGCTGCCAGGAAGCAGAGAGCAGGGCTGCGGCAGAGTGATTATCTGGGAGCAGCCAGGCATAAGCTCAGCCGCTTTGGAAAACTGGGGAGGGGCAGAGAGAGACTGATTCTTCTTCCGTTGTAGACTAGGGAAAAGGGTGTTTGGCGACATTTTGCTGAGTATAAAAGGAAGAATACAGGTTTGAAGGTTTGTAATTGTATGTTAAAGCAGTCACACTGATAAAAACAACAACAAAAAGGGCATTGTAAACACATTTTTATTTAAAATTAAGATTTCTGAAACAACTATACTAAGAGTGGTTATTATAGGTCTTTAGCTAAATAAGACATAGCATTAAAATAATTATGTCCACTTTAACTTTTGAGAGATTTCTTTTTAAAGCACCCTTAAAACTTATATATTCAAAAGAAACTAACTATAGAAAAACTTTTATCTCAGAAATGAGTGTGAGAGTGCATAAAGGACAACAGAGGCAATCTTTAACCCACTGCCCATTGATGGAGCACTAAATTCAAAGCCATTTGAGTTTCCTACATTGTTCACTTAAAGGAAAACTAATGCAGAGTTATCAAAGAGTTTCTTGGTAAATTTATAGTACTCGGAAAGCTATAACTTTTCTTAAAAATTATTTCTAAGTTTTAAATTTGTCACTCTAAAATGTAACACATAGGATTTACAAGTATTTCATTTTTTGAGAAAATTTGAAAAATGACTATAATTGCAGCACATCCAGAAAAACTGAAATTAGTTTTAACAATCTCTGCAAACCTTTATGTTCTACATTTATTTTGGAACCAATTTCTAAATGAAATAGAATAGAAACAATACATATGTATTCTACACTGTGGAAGTAGCTTACACTGGCCAAGACATATTCAGAGCAAGTTCCTTTGTACTAATTTCCTTAAAGAGTTTCTGGGTCATTTTTGCTTGTCACAAGGACAAAGGACCTACTGTGAAAATTGCTCTTAGGTGTTTGCTCTGTCAGCTCAGGGCATGTCCTCAATAACCTTTGCACATCCCAGTCTCCCACAAGTAACAGCACTGTGACTGGGGACAGTCTTGCTGGTTCTCCCTCCCTGCCTCATCGCTTGTGTGACCGCCTTTCGTATTTGTCCTTGCTGCTCCGCTTCCTCGGGGGAGAGTGACTGACTGTGCCTCGGGCTTGGAAGCTGTGCTTGTAAGGGTGGGCTCTGTGCTTCTTCCGGCTTTCTTCTTTCTGGCTCTGGCTCTCCGCAGGTTCCTCATCGCCCTCTTTTTGTTCATGATCTTGCTCTTTCTGTGAGGGGAGTGTGTTCTTAATTGTGTTAAGGAGAAATCTCTTATTGGTACCAGCAAGAGGACACTTCATCCTGGGGGTTAGGGGAAAAGAAAACAATCACAAATCAAATACCTGATTTCAAAGCTGAAAACACAAGCATGGCTACTGCCAAAGAGTTTCCCATCAACAT
Organism: Antrozous pallidus; assembly: GCA_027563665.1. Lineage (NCBI taxonomy): Eukaryota > Metazoa > Chordata > Mammalia > Chiroptera > Vespertilionidae > Antrozous > Antrozous pallidus. Next base: position 18,282,627 of record CM050513.1, read on the forward strand.
TGCCAAGTTTCTGAACCTGTTCAGCTTTCCTTGCGTGCCACCTAGCGTAAACTCTGAGTACAAAGGGGGAAAGCAAGATGCTTGAAATTCCTGAGGCCTGGACCTCATCTGAACACTTTTACTCTCTTCCTCACTCGGACTAACTCTTCTACTTCTATGTGTATGTACAGGTATTGACTGCAATGCAAATGAATTTGAATCATTTAACATTTTCTCCTTAAACAATAAACGACTGATTTGACTACAATCTGCATTTTGAGTGAAATACTACAGTATGGCTTGCTTTTAATTACCAGCGTAAAAATGAGTCCCACATCAAGGGGAAAGAAGTATATATACCCTGCTAAATGGTGAATACTGGAGCTAAATGGCCTATCTATTCTAGAAATGAAGATTGTAAAAAAAAAAAAAAAAATCCATAGGACTAAAAGGTCCTGGGTTCGATTTTGGACAAGGGCACATGCCTAGGCTGCGAGCTCAATCCCCAGTTAAGGGACAGGCAGGCGGCAGCCAATCAATGATTTTCTCTCATCAATGATGTTTGTATCTCTCTCTCCCTTTCCCATCCTTTCTGAAATCAATAAAAATGTACTTTGAAAAATCTAAAAAAACCCATAAAATAATTAATGTCAATCCAATAAATTCAATAAAAAAAACATAAAAATACAATAATCACCTTTTACCTTTAAAAAACCGCTTCCACTTTCTATTTCAAGACTGCTGCCTTTACTCTGTTGGGCGCACTGTGCACACACCCATCCTGTGGCTGCATTTTTATGCAGTGAACGTCTCAGTAGCTTCCTGATTCAAGGTTATCCAGTAGGGAGAATGTAACTAATTAACTGCTAATCAACATGCTGAGTCATACTTATATACCACAATATTTATTTTTCAGGTGTAGCAAATCTACCATTTTGGAAAAAACCCTATACACATGAAAACCTGCATATTTCACTTGGCCTTGAGCCATTTGCCATATGATGAGCTAATTTTAGGTAGCTACTAATCTCCAATATTGGGCTGACTGGTATTAAAATTAATTTAGGATTCTATAATCTTCATCTCTATATCAAACTTCAGTTCAAAGAAACTCTCACACAGTACTTCCAAATCACTCCATCACACCCCACTGTTATGATTTTGTAGCCTATGACGTGTAAATGAAATATAAGCAGTCATCAGCCGAGTGTCATCTATGGGGGGTCAGACCACCTCAAGCAACCAGAATGGCATTGAATCGAGAAGTAAAAGGGAAAAAAAGTCTCCTGCTGCAAATATGCAGCCTTTAAGCTTATATGGACAGAGAAAACATCTGAGAAGAATCAGTGATGGTGTATACACCCAATGTGCTGGGCGTGGGCCATGCTCAGGGCAGGAACAGTGGCAGGGGAATGAACTAGCACAGAATGAGCTAGAAGAGAATGTAGAGAGAAAAGGACAATGGAATGCAGTAGAAGCAGTGGGGACATTTAGAGGTAGTGATAGCACTGGAATTTTGGGGGGAGGTGTTTTTTAGCACTGGAGTTTAGAAGCCAGTGCGAATGAGATGAGGAGCAGAGAGGAAATGTGATCACGAAAAACAGGTCTGCAAGTACCTGGGGGACAAAATGATTAGCTCTCTGTACCTCTGTAGAGCTTCACCGAGCTTCCAGAAAAAGCACACCAGCATCATGCGGCCTCAGTGGGAACAAAGCAAAGCCATTTATACCTCCCGGAGGCATAAATCTCTGCATTGGGTGCTCTGCACTATAAGAGTGTGTGACAAGAGGGTAGGGCAAGCTCTTACTTCAGTGGCTTCATAGGGTACCAGAGTCAAGGTACTACTTTGGTGAAGAAGCCTGAACCACTGTGACTGCCAACTGAGCAAAGGTTCAAGAAGAGTATGGCACACTGATGTCACAAAGCAGCACAACATTGCTAGACTGCAGGAAACACTATCCTTTCTGTGAAATATAAAATGCTACCGCCCTTCGTTGCCAACTGTGGCCCATATTGAAGGATTAGGAACAATAGTGAAAACTATCCAGCTACAGAAGAATTTAGGGTATTTTCATTGGAGAGAGCCATCTCAGTTTTGGTATATCTAGTCAGCTCTTCCCTAGATTAAACAAATGAGGAAAAATGATTATTGCCAAATGGGACAATAATCCAGGGTCTTAAAACAAAGCCTTTGTAACTCCTGGTGAGTTCTACTATATTTTGCTAACGCCCATGTGAGAGTATCTTTAACACCTCCTGCTTAGCCAAGATGAACAGAGCTCTTGTTCTCTGGAGAAGAGTCGAGTTCATGGAGAGCAAGGGCTGTCAGAGGGCATGCTTCCCGTCTCAACAGAGCAACTGAGAATAAAAGAGCTACTCAGGGAATAAGGTAGTTTTCCAGAATATCCCACACAAAAAACTGGCATTTACATCTCTTTGTAACATCAAAGGTGGCATTCCTAATGTTGATTTATGCCTAGCATTTGATTCAAGATGAAAGGTCAAGAGGGGGGATGCATGTATGTCCTTTAGCCCAGCTTACACCCTCTCCAAACTGGGACCCCTTGAGGGATGTCCGACTGGGATCAAGCCTAAACAGGCAGTTGGACATCCTTATAAATCTAGATAGCTGGCTCCCAACCACTTGCCTGCCTGCCTGCCTGATTGCCCCTCAGTGCTTCTGCCTGCTAGCTTGATTAGCCCCTAACCACTCCCTTGCCAGCCTGATCACCCCTGCTGTCAGCCTGGTCACCCCTAACTGCCCTCCCTGCCAGCATAGTCTATGCCTAACTGCCCTTCTTGCCAGCCTGATCACCTCTAACTGCCCTCCCCAACCAGCCTGGTCAACCCCAACTGCCCTCCCCTGCAGGCCTGATCACCTCTGCTGGCCTGGTTGCTCCCAACTGCCTTCCCTGCAGGCTTGGTCACCTCTAACTGTCCTCCCCTGCAGGTCTAGTCCCTCTCAACTGCCTTCCCCTGCTGGCCATCTTGCAGTGGCCATCTTGTGTCCACATGGGGGCAGCCCTCTTTGACCACATGGAGGTGGCCATTGTGTGTGTTGGAGTGATGGTCAATTTGCATATTACTCTTTTTATTAGATAGGATGAGGATAATAAATCAACTATCTTAAAGGGCAGTGAAGAAACCAAAATGGCAGCATAGGTAAACACCTAAACTGCTGCCTCGCACAACAATTTCAAAACTACAACTAAAAGACAAAATGGACATCATCCAGAACCACAGGAAGGCTGGCTGAGTGGAAATTCCACAACTAGAAGGAAAGATAAAAGCACACTGAGACTCAGAGGAGCTGCAGGAGGCAGAGATACTGAGACGTGTGCGTAGAGGGGACTGGCAACTGAGTGCGCGGCTGACTTTCTCAAGCGCGAGGGAGACAAAAGCTACCAACTGCACTGAACTCCAGTTCCAGGTGAGACTCTGGGGACCCAGGCTCATACTGGGTGAAACTGGACTGTCTAGCAGCGGGAGGAACTTGAGGGCAGCTTTCTCTCAGAAGTGATTGCAGCGATTACCAAGGGATACTGAGACACAGGGGCCTATTATGGCAGGACTGACGGGAAACCAATGCTGTCTGCCCCATCCTAGCTGAGCACACAGGTTTCTGCGGGTCTTGTCTATAAGGGTGACTCCAGCACAGAATTTCTCCCAATGTAGACACAGCTGATTCTCACAGCCAATTGGCCTGGAGTTCAATTCCTCCCAGTGATACCAACAACAATCAAGGCTTAACTACAACAAGACTGTGCACACAGCCCACAAAGGGGTGCGCCAAGAGAGTCCACCTCAGGTAACTGGGGAGGCTGAGCCACTGGGCCCTATAGGACACCTAGCACACACAGCCACTCTATCAACTCAGAGAAGCAGCCAAAATGCAGAGACAAAGAAACAGATCACAAATGACAGAAATGGAGGAAAGCAAACAACTGGATATAGAGTTCAAAGGCACGGTTATAAAGTTTTTCAGGAATTTTCTAGAAAAGGCTGATAAATTTAGCGAGACCCTCGAGGATATGAAAAAAGACCAACTAGAAATTAAGCATATACTGACTGAAATAAAAAATATTATACAGAGATCCAACAGCAGACTAGAAGACAGCAAGAATCAAGTCAAAGATTTGAATTACGAAGAAGCAAAAAACACTCAATCGAAAAAGCAAAAAGAATCCAAAAATATGAAGATAATCTAAAGAGCCTCTGGGACAACTTCAAGTGTACCAACATCAGAATTATGGGGGTGCCAGAAGAAGAGAGAGAGCAAGATACTGAAAATCTATTTGAAGAAATAACGACTGAAAACTCCCCCTCCTCCTGCCAATGAAAGGAATAGACTTATAAGTCCAGAAAGCACAGAGAACCCCAAACAAAAGGAATCCAAAGAGGACTACACCAAGACACATCATAATTAAAATGCCAAGAGCAAAAGACAAAGAGATAATATTAAAAGCAGCAAGAGAAAAACAGTTAGTTACCTACAAGGGAGCATCCACACGATTGTCAGCTGATTTCTCAACAGAAACGATGCAGGCCAGATGGGAGTGGCAAGAAATATTCAAAGTGATGAATAGCAAGAACCTACACCAAGATTACTCTATCCAGCAAAGCTATCATTCAGAATTGAAGGGCAGATAAAGAGCTTCACAGATAAGAAAAAGCTAAAGGAGTTCACCACCACTAAACCAGTATTACATGAAATGCTGAAAGGTATTCTTTAAGAAGAGGAAGAAGAAGAAAAAGGTAAAGATAAGAATTATGAACAACAAATACATATCTGTCAACAACTGAACCTAAAAATCAAGTGAATAAAAAAATATGATGAACAGAATAAACTGGTGAATAGAATCAGGGGCATAGAAAGGAAGTGGATGCACAATTTTTGACGGGATAGAGGTGTGGGGGGTGCAGGAAGAGACTGGACAAAAACCGTACACTTATGGATGAGTACCGTGGGGTGGGAGGTACGAGCAGAGAGTGGGATGGGAGGGGAGCTATAGGGGAAAAAAGAGGAACAACTGTAATAATCTGAACAATAAAGATTTATTAAATTAAAAAAAGGGCTGTATGCAGATCTAATGAGAACATGTCAAGTGCTTAGAATAATACCTCATTAATAACTAGCACTTAGTAAATGTTAGCTTTGGTGCATATTCTACCTCTACTACTTAATTAGCTATCTGAGCACTGACAAGTTACTTAACTTCTCTGTAAATCAGTTTTCCCCATTTGTACATGGGAGTCAGAAATATTTACCTTGTAAAGCTATTGTCAGGGTTTAATGAGAAAATGCATAAAGTGCTTATTAGTACAGTGCCTGGCATACAGTAAATTTTCAATACACTTTACCTCTGGGTCTATAATTTCTTATTCACAACTCCAAAATTTAAAAACCTCTGAAACTCAAGTTGTTTTTATGATACCACAACTCATTTGGGAGCAAAATGACCTAAGCTCCACTGGGGTATTTATGCCTAGTCTTTGGTCCATTTAGGGTGGGCACGCATACGTTTTGCTAAAGAAATGATGTGTTCAGCAAGTACCACTAGGGGTACCTTTAGTGCACACCAGATGTGCTCCCGTACCTTTCTAAAATGTGAAATTCATATCTAAATTTAGAAGGTAATCTGGATCCAAGAGTTTTAAAGCAGGAATTAAAGACCTATATTATTATTATATCACTCTCTATTCATGAAAAAGTATATAACACTCAAATAAATTAATATACCAACGAGTTTTTCTACAATGGTAACTCAAATGAACATCCCAGTTTTAAATTACCTGTAATAAGCCAATCAAGAACAGAGCAGAACATCCTATGTTTCTCAATAAGAAACATATCAAAACAAAACAAAACAAAAAAACACAAAACACCATCAAGAAAAAGGTAATAGGGCATTTAATAGAAATTTTCATAAAAATAGCTAAAATGAAAAAGTTTCAGTATTTCCAGGCTATCTCAATTCTTCACAGATATCAGGGTCAATGGAAACTGGGTATTATCTCTGAGCTTATAACTTGCATTTCCTAATATTTTTTAAACTCTGTTCATAGATAATCCTCAGATATAGAACTAAAGGTTAAAGTTAACTAGGTGGTCTCCACAGTCCCTTCCAGATTTAAGATTCTCTGCTCATATTCTTTATATTCACCCTTCAGAAAATTACTCTGTTCTCATGCATCATGTCAGGATATTACTTCATTTCACTGATCTCTCTGCCTTCATTTTTCTCAGCTCTTTGTTAGAGGCATGTTTTTCTGTATTTGAGATGACATGACAAGCTAGCATTAGATGAGTATCTTGCATTAATGAGTATCGAGCTCAACTGCTTCACAGTACTGAGGTAAACCGTAAGCCCTGTAGTAAGGGCATAGGTAGTGGCTGCTTGATGTGTCTGTTCTGTGTCACTGGTGATGCTGAAGGTGTGCTTGGGTGGAGGACTGAAGGAGACCCCCAGGACAGGGCGGCCACTTTCCTGTCTGCAGCTCTGACCCACACAATGTCTGCTTTCTCACCCTGAATAGTTATTTTTATTTTTGGTTTTAGAAAGTTATACTAGCTCATGTGGGAAGAGCCAGACTTAAGGTACTGACAGCATAAATTGACATAAAACTCTAAATATAGATAGCACCATTGGACTGAAGATCCAGCATTCTATGTATGTGAAACTTCAGCAGCTGAGCTGAAGGGTTCTACACACCACAGAGGAGGTAGATTTCTAGAGAATCTGCCATAAGAGAGACTAAGATTGATTGAGGTCAGGTAGGACTGTAAGCTTTTCTTTTCTTTTTTGAGTAGGCATATGGTAGAACATAATTTGCAAAAATAAGGCACTTTCTTTCTGCAGTTATCATACTTGACTTATAAAAAACAGTAAACTATATAATAAACCTAGAAAACAAAAAGGGGAAGACAGATTGATCCCCCCCACCCCATATTTTAATACTTTTGTCTCTCTCCTGCTCAAGATTGGAGGTAGTAAGCAGCATTCTACAAATTTAGACCTGCTGCTTTGGGTTTCTAAAATAGTCTCATGAATATGACCCATCCAATAGTGACACATGATCACTAACCAATAAGAATAATAATAATGATGCTCAGCCAGTGTTTGAGCACCGACCTATGAACCAGGAGGTCATGGTTGGATTCCTGGTCGGGGCACACGCCCGGGTTGCAGGCTCAATTCGCAGTAGAGTATGTGCAGGTGGCAGCCAGTCAATAATTCTCTCTCATCATTGATGTTTCTATCTCTCTCTCCCACTCTCTTCCTCGATGAAACCAATAAAATATATTTTAAAAAAAGGAATAATAACAATGGTGATGCTAACCCTTATGAAGCAATCACCTATGCTATGTATTGACATTACCAATGTCACCTCATTTCACTTCTCCAACCATAGGGCATGAGCTGGAACGAGGGTTCTGACTCTAGAGCCCTCCTCTCAGCACTATCCCAGATGCGGGAGAAGGAGCAGAAGGAAGGTGTGCTGTGGTCTAGTCAGATGGGCGATTACCAGACCAGTTCGGAAATAAACCGTAGGTGAAAAGCCTATCAGTCCATGTACAGCTGAAACTTCTTCATCCAGGACAGGCACCAAGATGCAGATCTGTACACAGTATCAACAAGAACAAAGGCAGAGAACGCCCCAACACACTTGAATTGACTTTGCTATTTAGGAAGTACAACAGGCAGTGGGAAATTATGGTTCTTATTTTTTATGGTTAGTTAAATAGAGGCCTTGGGATCATGGAAGCAAGGTTCCTGGTTCCAATTAATTTCTTTATTCTACAGCCAAACTCATCCCCACACCGGCAGATAGCATTTTATCTTCCATTCTGTACACAGCTGTGCACGCTCATGGATATAAATTTAAAACATCACTAGTAGAAACAAGTGCAACTATGCTTCCAACATACTATGAAACAAGGGCAATATTTCAAATCCCGAGGCTGTTATTGATCACAACTCACCTTGTTGTTTAGTGCTGCCACAACTACCATCCCACCCAGGTAGTTTGTAATTTGGCAATCAAATACCTCAGCATGTGGCCACATGAGAAATTCTTTTATAGTATTATGCTCCCCATTACAAAACTGCTAACCCTTAATTTTCCTGTGTAAAACAGTCCTGAGGCCCATCTAGGGTTTTCACTGCACTCCGCCCGTAACATTACACCTAAAAGTAACATAGATGCACATAGCTATAACATTCATTTTTATAAAACTGAGAATCTTTCATATGTAAGGCATTAGGCAAGATCCAAAAGTAAAGATAAATACTAGACTCTATCTTGGTATTTATGCTCTTTAGGGAACTACCAAGAGGAAGAAGCTATGGGAAGATGAAGTTCAGAAGCAGACTTATACACAGTGGTGTACTGAGATAGACAACAGGCTATCTCCTTGGCCTCCTGCTCCCTCTGTAGCACAAAGCATTTACACAGCTATCTGATCCAATCAAAACACGTTCTGGGCTCTCTGTTGCACTTTCAGAATTGGATACGAAAAGAAGGTAGGAAGCAAGGGGACGAAGCACTGGTGATATGTTGATGTTAACAGACAATGATCCACAGAAGGGAGGTAGTATATAGCTAGAGACAAAAAAGTGAAGTTCTAGTCCCATCAGCAGTTGGCTAGCCAGGGCCTACGTACATCTTTGGGCCCCAGGTTCTTAAACTATGAAGTAAACGCTTTAGATCTCTGTGGCCCTGAAATACTGCCAAGAGCCTCATGCATCTGTCACTCTGAAACTGGAGCCCTTTCTCTTTCTGGCTGCTGCACTGAGCTCACTTGTCCCTTTCCAGGATTAGATTAAAAACTTTAAGGCCTTCTTTAAAGAGTGCCTTCTTTACTACTACCAGTGCCTCACTTCTACCTACTGGTGCTCTGTAAATATTCAAATGAGTAAAAAAAAACAACCACATGCCTAAATAAAGACCGGAGAAATTATGTGCTTTCTAATAACCAAAAGTTGATGACATGAAATAGAACAGCTCGGCCAGTGAGGTTCAGTGGTTGAGAGTCAATCTATGAATCAGGAAGTTGTGGTTTGATTCCTGGTTGAGGCACATGCCCAGGTTGCAGGCTTGATTCCCATTGGGGGACATGCAGGAGATAGCCAATCAATGATTCTCATCATTGATGCTTCTCTCTCTCTCTCTCCCTCTCTCTTCCTCTCTGAAATCAATTAAAAAATGTGTGTGTGTGTGTGCGTATATATGTATATATACATATATATGTATATATACATATATATACATATAAAGAAAGATAAAAGAATAATGTAAGTGATGATTCCCCTTATCACCAGATTGACCCCATGCCAAAATAGAAAACAAGCCCAAAATGTCATTCCTCTTAAAACAAGGGTAGGGAACGTCTGCTTTTGAAATTCTGCCAGTTGTCCCTTTACACAAAGTAAAGTTCTCATGGGACTAGAACTTCACTTCTTTGTCTCTAGATATCCTATCTAATAAAAGAGCAATTTGCAAATTGACCATACCTTTGCTATACCCACAAGCCACACTCCAAGCCAATCAAAGCAAGTATGCAAATTAACCCAACCAAGATGACAGTTAATTTGCATATCCATGGCACAGAAGACATCGTAGAAGGAAGCCAATCACTGCAGAAGGGAGCAAAGCTGCACAGAAGTAAGCAAGCGGGGTGGGGGAGAAGGGAGCGAGTAAGGCAGAGGAGACAGGAGAGCGAGGTAGTGGAGAAGGCAGCGAGACATCAGAGAAGGGAGGGAGCTTTGCTCAGGCCTCAGGAAGCTCTAATCTTGCAGAAATCTTCCTGCAACGGGTCTCTAGTCTATATATAATCTCTATATAATAGCGAAATATACTAATTAAAGGGGACACTGTAACGGGTTGACCAACAGGAGGAGGTAGTGCGCACAGGTTCAGGGGCGGGGTGTCAGGGCCTCCATGTGCCTGAGCTGGGGGAGGGCCTGATCAGCAGTGGCCGCAGCTGCCGCGGGGCCCGGGGAGTGAGGCAGGGCCGTGACAGCGACTTGAGGGTGGGCAGTACTGCACAATTTTGATCGCATGCTGGGCTCCTACTATACTATAAGTTTTAAGTTGGTAATTTTGTATGGCCACAAATGTTATAAATAGCCAAATGGCCCTTGGCAGAAAAAAGGTTCCTTACCCCTGCCTTAAAACAACTGGGTCAAGAAAACTTGAGAATCATTTTCTGTCAGATTAGATCTTTGGAACTTTTTGTACCAAAAGATAAGCCTTTCCACATATAAGGCTGAAATTCCACAGGCATTCGACTAAAAAATTATACTGGGTAGACTGAATATGAGCAGAATAAAAACAGCATTGTAGACAATTAAGCTGGGCACATTTCTGAAATTTGTGCAACTCATATGGCAATACTTTAGCTTCTCCAAGGTCTCTTCTAAAGGAAACTTCTAAAGAGATTCTTTCGCCAAAATACATTCAGAAAGTATAGAGTGTTAATGGTCTTTTTCTTTTACTTAAAAAAATATATATATACTTTATTGATTTTTCACAGAGAGGAAGGGAGAGGATCAGAGAGTTAGAAACATCGATGAGAGAAAAACATTGATCAGCTGCCTCTTGAACACCCCCCACTGGGGATGTGCCCGCAACCAAGGTACATGCCCTTGACTGGAGTCAAACCTGGGACTCTTCAGTCTGCAGGCCGACACTCTATCCACTGAACCAAACCGGTGTCTGCAATGGTCTTCTTCTTTATAAAATAAAAATGGCATCACACTTGCATTTTCTTTAGTTCAGCAATTTCTTTCTGGCAATGACTCAACTACCTCACTAAGATCACTTTATGCAATATCCAAGAGGAAAAAATAATGCCACTTACTCCTGTTCTATTTTAAAGCGAATATAAGTCTTCTAGATGCTTAGAAAAATAGACCCTCTAGTAGATAAAACTGTCTACTTCTTACAGACCTGACCAAGGAAGTCCACTTGACAGGGATGGGCTGGGGACACCTATGGCTGGACCCCTGGCCACCCAAGTGCAGTCAAATTGTGTGCCTGCACAACGTATGGGAACACCCTGAACTCTGCAGAGCAGGTTGGTATCATTCTTTTTAATAAATAGGGATCAGTGTAGTGGTTTTCAAATTTGTGTGCACTTTAGACACACACACACTCACACATCTATATATATAAAAGCCTAAGCGACCAGAACGCCAGAACTACTGGAGCAACCGGAACACTAGTCGCTATGACATGCACTGACCACCAGGCGGCAGACGCTGAACACAGGAGCTGTCCTCTGGTGGTCAGTGCACTCCCACAGATAACTTCTCTCGGTTGGCCAACCTCCCCTGGTTCCTTCCTGCGGCAGGCCAACTTCCAGCAGTCCCTCCCCCCGCAGGCCGGGAGGCCCTGGCCGGCAGCCCACACTTGGCAGGAATGCCCTGGCTACATCTAAGCACCCCACCTGTCAATGAATTTCATGCACCGGGCCTCTAGTATATATATGATTGATTTCAGAGAGGAAGGGAAGGGAGAGAGAGATAGAACCATCAATGATGAGAGAGAATCATTGATCAGGTGCATCCTGCATGCCCCCTACTAGGGCTTGAGCTATGAAAATCTTTCAAATGTTGACACATTTCATTATATAATATTCATTATCCTATCTAATAAAAGAGTAATATGCAAATTTGACTTTACTTTCACCACATCCACAAGCCACGCCCACCAGCCAATCAGGAGCAGATTATGCAAATAAACCCCAACCAAGATGGCTGCTGCCACTGAGAGCAGGAGGAAGGCTTGGATTTCCCAGGCAACAGAGGAAGCCAAGCTTTCTGCCTGCCATTGCCTGCCTAGGCCTCCACTCAATGTTACAAAGTTTCAGTTATAAAAGATACAGAAATGGCGGCAGCCATTGAGCTGTAGAGAACAGAGGCTTGGGTTTCCCTGGCAACGGAGGAAGCCAAGCTTTCCGCCTGCCATTGCTGGCCTAGGCCTCCACTCTAGGATACAAAGTTTCAAACAGAAATGGAGGCAGTCCCAGAGCGAGCAGAAGGCTTGGCTCTGCTCCAGGCTACAAAGTTTCAATTGTAGACATAGATTAATCCCAGATACCAGGGCCTCTGCTGGGGGGTGTGGCCAGCCTGCAAACCTCCACAGGCCCCTCGCCCAGGCCACCCTTCACCCCAAAAGAACCCCCACCGTGATCTGGCACACTCTTCAGGGCAAACCAGCTGGCCCCCAGCCATTTCTGTATCTTTTATAACTGAAACTTTATAACCAGCTGGCTGCCACGAGGACTCTATCCTATCTAATAAAAGAGAAATACACAGATTGACTGTCACTCTACCACACAAGAGGGCTGCCCCATGTGGTCAAAGAGCCTGCCCCCATGTGAACACAAGATGGCCACCACAAGATGGCCAGTAGGGGAGGGCTGTTGGGAGGTTCCAGGTCCTGCAAGGGAGGAAGTTTTGGGTGATCAGGCCAGAAGGGGAGGGCAGTTGGGAGGGACCAGGCCTGCAAGGGAGGGCAGTGGGCAGTTAGGGGTGAAAAGGCCAGCAGAGAAGGGAAGTTGGGGGCAAACAGGCTGGCAGGGGAGCAGGTAGACATCAATTAGGCTGGCAGGGTAGTGGTTAGCGGGTGATCAGGCTGGCAGGCAGAAGCGGTTAGGGGCAATCAGGGAGGCAGGCAGGTGAGCAGTTTGGAGCCAGCAGTCCAGGATGTCTGATTGCCCATTTAGGCCCGATCCTAATAGGATCGGGCCTAAATGGGCAGCCGTATATCCCTCAAGGGGTCTCAGATTGGAAAGGGTGCATGCTGGGCTAAGGGACATCCTCCCCACCCCCCGTGCACAAATTTTGTGCACCAGGCCTCTTGTATTATATAACACTGACATGTGCCCTTTATTGGAATTGATCCTGGGACCCTTTCGTTCACAGGCCTAAGCTCTAACCACTGAGTAAAACCAGCTAGGAGTCCTGGGTATCTTTCTAAAACTCCAAATCTCAGGCCATACCACAAACTAATAATCTTTGACAGTGGGACACAGACATGTATTTTTGAGTTTCCCAGATGAGTTGAACTTTGCAGATAAGTTTGGGAACCAACGGATTAGTGCTTGAACATTTCTATTAGAGAGAGAAAGAGAGACAGACAGACACCAGGTATTCTCTCAGGATGACCACGAAGGGAAGCTTTCTTTGGGCCAGCACCAGAGAGCAGAAACAAGTCATGGTTTTCCTTGGGCCACACTTTTTATAGCCCACATCCTTTAGGGTATGCTGGACTAAGAATCTAGTGTTCACTGCCAATTATAAAATTGGTGTTTTCAAGTGAAAGATAATTAGAGTTCTGGAAAACTTTGAACTTGACTGGTTCCCAATACTTAAAAGACTTTTCTGGTGAGCTTAGTGGGTAATATTTACCAACGTGTTTTAAAAAAATATTATGTAATGAAATGTGTTAACATTTGAAAGATATTCATAGCTCAGTGAACCAGTATTTTCTAATTGACCAATTTATGATATTACAAAATCATGCATGAGTAGAAGATCCAATCAAAGTGCAAGGTGGATCAAGGGGTTTTATTATAATAGAATACGAAAAGTTCATATTATTAAAAAGAATGTTAAGAAACTACCACTTGCCCTGGCTGGGCATCTCAGTTAGTTAGTGTTGTCTTGATATGGCAAGGTTGTGGGTTCAATCCCCAGGGCACATACAAGAATCAACCAATGAATGTATATGTAAGTGGAACAACAAATCTCTCTCCCTCCCTCCCCCCTCCCTTCCTCCTTTCCTCCTCCCTCCTGCTTCCTAAGATCAATTGGCAAAAAAAAAATTGAGAAAGAAGGAAACTATCACTTGTTGAGGTTACTTAGTAACCTCAAAGTATAGTATTAAAGTATCAAAAAATAGTATTAAAGAATATCAACTGTAGTATTAAAGATACAGTATTGTATCTTTAGTATTAGTATTAAAGAACATCAATTTTCTGAAAAGGCCATTGAAATACTTCTTTTTCCAAAGACAAATTTGTGAGGTCAGATTTTCTTCATCTACTTCAACGAAAATAACCTATTACAACAGAAGCAGATATCTTTTATAAGCCAGACATTAGAAGTTTGCAAAAACGTTAAACAATACCACTCTATTCAGTTTACATATCTATGCATATAAATAGGTAATATGCGAATTTGTCCTTTCAGGTGCCCCAGTCACGACCACCCAGTCTGAGGGTGGGAATGGGGGCGGGGACTTCCGCCCTCAGCACTAACTTCACGCTGCCTGCCTGCATCCCTGTTGACACTGCCTGCGTGTGTCCCTGTTCAACACTGATGTGAAGGTGCGGGAGTGGGGGGTGTTGGGCTTTATGGGGGACCTCGTCTGCGCCCCTCACCCCAGCTCCGGGAGAACTCAGGCCACATGCCCCACCTGGCAGGACTTGACAGGGGACCTAAGACTGCACCCCCACCCAATGCTGGGGGCCAGGCCGAGGAACCCGAGGCTGCACCCCCCACCCAATGCTGGGCTGGGGACCTGAGGCTGCACGCCCCCACCCAGAGGGGCTTGACAGGAATGGGGCTGCCTGGGTCTCCTATGTTTTCGAAGTGTGTGCGAGTAGTGGGCAGGGACTTGGCTCTAGGCACCACAGCACGCCCCAGACTCTGGCACGAGGGAGATTTTTATATACATTTTACTAATTTTCTTTTATATTTTACATGTCTATTATAGAGAAAGGGCACATAGCAATATTAAAATATTTCTTCTAATTAATTCCATTTTATTGTGTACAAATTTTGTGCACCAGGCCACTAGTTTTGTTATATTTATAAAAACATTCTTTATATTAATATGTGATGGCTTTATTACTATTTAAAAATGGATTAATAGCTAAAACTGGTTTGGCTTAGTGGATAGAGCATCGGCCTGGGGACTGAAGGGTCCTGGGTTTGATTCCGGTCAAGGGCATGTACCTTGGTTGTGGGCACATCCCCAGTGAGGGGTGTGCAGGAGGCAACTGATTGATGTTTCCCTCTCATTGTTGTTTCTAACTTTCTATCCCTCTCCCTTCTTCTCTGTAAAAAATCAATAAAACATTTAAAAAAATGAAATAAAATGGATTAATAAATACTGTTAAGAATTGCTCAATGTTAACTTATAACACAGCAAGTGTAGATAGACTAGAGGCCCGGTGCATGAAAATTCATACACTGGAGGGAGGGTATCCCTCAGCCCAGCCTGCTCCCTCTCACCGTCTGGGAGCCTTCAGGGGCAGGAGGTGACCTGGTGATCAGGGGAAGATGACACCCCCATCACACCTCTGCTGCTGTCTCTGCTGGCAGCACAAACCTTGGCTGGCCCTGGTTTCCTCAGCCGTGGACGGCCGGGCACCCGCCATCCGAGGATTGCCTGCAATTTGGGCTGGCCCTGGGTGGCTAGACAGCTGCCATCTGAGGCTTGCCTGCACCTTGGGTGTCAGCTGGGTAGCTGCCATAGAATCTTGCCTGCACAGGAAGCGCAGAGAACCCCAAACAAAAGGAATCCAAAGAGGACCACACCAAGACACATCATAATTAAAATGCCAAGAGCAAAAGACAAAGAGAGAATATTAAAAGCAGCAAGAGAAAAACAGTTATCTACAAGGGAGTACCCATACAACTGTCAGCTGATTTCTCAACAGAAACGATGCAGGCCAGACGGGAGTGGCAAGAAATATTCAAAGTGATGAATAGCAAGAACCTATAACCAAGCTTATTCTACCCATCAAAGCTATCATTCAGAATTAAAGGACAGATAAAGAGCTTCACAGATAAGAAAGAGCTAAAGGAATTCATCACCGCCAAACCAGTATTATATGAAATGCTGAAAGATATTCTTTAAGAGGAGGAAGAAGAAAAAGGTAAAGATAAAAATTACAACCAATAAATATATATCTATCAACAAGTGAATCTAAAAATCAAGTGAATAAAAAAATCTGATGAACAGAATAAACATGAATATAATAGAATCAGGGGCATAGAAAGGGTGTGGACTGACAATCCTCGGGGGGGGGGGGGGGAAGGGATGTGCAGGGTGCGGGAAGAGACTGGACAAAAATCATACACCTATGGATGAGGACAGTGGGGGAGGTGGGTAAGGACATGGGGTAGGGTGGAACAGGGTGAAGAGGAGCTATGGGGGGGAAAAAAGAGGAACTGGAATAATCTGAACAATGAAGATTTATTTAAAAAAAAAAAGAAAGAAAGAAAGAAAGAAAGAAAAAAGAAAGTAGGTCGTTTGTTCCGTCGAATTATCCACATTTTGGGTTTTTGTTATTTTATCCCTATCGTGTCATTTAACATGTTTCTCTGCCCTCTGTATTTCCTGCAAACTAGTAGTTCTAACTGGAGAATTGACCATATTTGAGTTCAATTTTTTGACAAGGATGTTTTAAGTCACGCTACGTTCTTCCTATTGTGGTGCAAAGACTGCTCAATGAGTTTAGTGTTTTCAGCCATCAGGAAGTTCCCTACCTATTTTTCATCTGGTAAATTTAACAGCCACTGATGGCCTTTACTTAGATTTAGACTTATCTTTAGGGATGGTAAAATGATGACATTATTTTCTTTTTAACCAAGTTCAGAGGTTTAATTTATACAGAATAAAATTTATCTTTTTAATAAATGGGGTTACAAATTTTGACAAATGTATGAAGTCATGTAATTATCAAGATATAGAACATTTCTATCATTTGTAAAAGTTCTGTAGTAGATCCCTCCCTTTTACCCCCACCTCCTGGCAAACAATGATCTGTTCTAGTTTTTTTAAAATGTCATAAGAATGGAATCTGTGTGATGTTTTGTCTGGCTTTTTTCACTTAACACAATGCTTTTGAGATTATATCTATCAGTGAGTATCAGTAGTTCTTTTCCTTTTTACTACTGACTAGTGTTCCATGTATGGGTATAACCACAATTTGTTTATCCATTAATCAACTAATGGATATTTGGGTTATTTCCAGTTTTGAGCTATCATGAATACATCTGCTAGGAACATTTTAGTACAGATTTTTGTGTGGGCTTAAATTTCCAATTCTCTGAAACGTGGTTAGAAGAATTATGTATGTATGTAGGAAATTGTCAACTGTTTTTCAAAGTGGCTATATGATTTCACATTTCCACCAACTAGTTCCAAATCTTTACCTTTATTTAGTATTGGAAGTTTTTTAATTCTTAATTTTTTTTTTTTTATTTAGCCACCACAGTGCTTGTGTTGTGGTAGCTGTCACTTTGTTTTTTCCTAATAACTAATGATTTGAGCATCTTTTCATATGCTTATTGGAAAATTGTATATCACTTTTGCTGAAATGTTTACTCAAATGCTTTGTCCATTTTTAGACTGACTCCTTATTAAGTTAAGAATTACATTAAGTAGTTATTACCATTTTATTATTCATATTTTTTATCTTATTTGTTTTCTTCTTTTTCTTTAAAGAAGTCTCTTTAACATTTCTTGTAATACTGGTTTGGTGGTAATGAATTCCTTTTGCTTCTTCTTACCTGGGAAGCTCCTTATCTTTCCTTAAATGATAAATGATAGCTTTGCTGGATATAGTAATCTTGGTTACAGGTCCTTTCTTTTCTTCACTTTGAATATTTCATGCCACTCGCTTCGGTCTGCAAATTTTCTGTTCAAAAGTCAGCTGATAGTCTTAAGGGAGCTCTCTTGTACTAACAGCTTATCTCTTGCTACTTTTAAGATTCTCTTTGTCTCTAACCTTTGACGTTTTAATTATGACACATCTTGGTATGAGCCTCTTTGGGTTTGTCTTATTTGGGACTTTCGTGCTTCCTATATTTGTATGTTTTATTTCCTTTGCCAGGTTAGGGAAGTTTTCTGTCATTATTATTTTTTTAATCCTCACCTGAGGATATTTTTCCATATTGGTTGCCTCCTGCATGAGCCCAGGGCCTGGGCTGGGGAGGAGCCTACAATCGAGGTACATGCACTTGACCAGAATTGAACCCAGGACCCTTTGGTCCACAGACCGAGGCTCTATCCACTTGTCCAAACTGGCTAGGGCTGCCATTATTTCTTTAAAGACATTTTCAATCTCTTATTCTCTTCTCCTTTTGTTACTCCAATTGATGTTGAAGTTGGCATGCTTGATGTTGTTCTAGAAGCTCCTTAAACTGTCCTCATTTTTATTTTTTTAATCCTCATCTGAGGATATTTTTCCATTGATTTTTAGAAAAAGTAGAAGAGAGAGGGAAAGACAGAGAGAAACATCAATGTGCAAGAAATACATCAATTGGTTGCCTCCAAGATACACCCAAACAGGGCCCAGGCTGGAGAGGAGCCTACAATTGAAGTTCATGCCCTTGCCTGGAAATGAACTTCGGTCCATAGGCTGACGCTCTATCCACTGAACCAAACTGGCTAGGGTTACCCTACTTTTAAAAAATATTTTTTCCTTTGCCTGTTCTGATTGGGTGCTTTCTTATCTTTCAAATTACTGATTTTATTCTATTCTTCATCTACTCTACTATTCCCTGTAATGTATTTTGATTTCAGAGAGGAAGGGAGAGGGAGAGAGAGAGAAAAAAATCAATGATGAGAGAATCATTGATCGGCTGCCTCCTGCATGTCCTCTACTGGGGATTGAGTCTACAACCTGGGCATGTTTTCAGAGCCAGGAGTTATGGGGACTTTGCTTTCTGATCAGGAACTGAACCATGACATCCTGGCTCATAGGTCAATGACAGGCTGCGCTGTTTTCCATCTCTTTATTAAAGTTCTCACTGCGTTCATCTATTCTTCCCCTAAGTTCACTGAGCATCCTTACAACCAGTGTTTTGAGCTCTGCAAGGTAGATTCCTTGTCTCCATTTTGCTGAGATCTTTTTCTTGAGTTCTGTTCTGTTCTTTCATCTGAGGCATGTTTATTTCCTCCTTTTGACTGACTCTGTTTGTTTCTATTTATAAAGTAGATCTGCTATATCTCCTCGTCTTGATAGAGTGGTCTTACGTAGTAGGTGCCCGGTGGGGCCGGGTGGTACAGTCTCCCTGGTCACCTGAGCAGTGTGCTGCAGGTGTCCCTTCCTGCTGAGGTTGAGCCTTGATTCCTGTTAGCACAGCAATGAAAAGAATTGACCCTCAGGCTGATTGGAGGAATGACCATGATTACAGTGGAGGAGCTGTTATGTAAAGGCTGACCCCATGGAGCTGGAGTCACTTAAGTGGGGCTTTGGCACCTGCTAAGCCTGCCCTCTGGGTGTGTGGTTTGTGAAAGTGGTTGGATGATGCTCTGGTGTGGTCTGAACCTGCCCACCAGGTGTGTTAGTTCTGGGTCTTCTAGGGAAGGGCTCTAGTGTAGGCCAAGGTCAGCTGCTGCCTGTGCCTGGTCCTGGGTCATCTGACATGAACTACAAAGTGATCTGCAGAAGGTTGCCACTTACTAGGCTTGGAGGTGCCTAGCGAGGCTAAGCTTGGAACCAAGGCCAGCTTCCATTACTGCCTACTACTGGGCAGCTTACGGTTGAGGCCAGCTGTTGCGTGTCTGGGTTTGTGAACATTTGAGACATTTTAGGAAAAGTCCTCAGAGTGACCTGAGACTAGCCATTTGTCTGGAAAAGCCACTGGAAGCAGTTTGGGGGAGCCTGCAAGTTGGGTGGAGCAGGGTCTTATGGAGTCACCAAGTGACCGTGTTAGCCGGGCTGATGGAGACCGTTTCAGAGCCCACCTGCACCAGCAGGCTCTGTTGGGGGGTGAGCGGTGGGGGTGGGGGGGAGTCTCAACAAAAGAAAATGTGTCTGCCTGCAATTCTATTTGGGAGAAAGCTACTCCTCCAGCCCTTGCTCTGAAGCCAGATAATTTAATTCTTCCCCATAAGTCTCTGGCACTTTTCTAGCTCCTGGAGCTTAGAGTAACTGAGTCTGTCACTGAGTAAGTCCATGCAGGCCCTTTAGAGCCAGGATGGAAAAGCTTTTTTTCTGCCAAGGGCCATTTGGATATTTATAACAATTTTTGGGCCATACAAAATTATCAACTTAAAAATTAGCCTACTATATTTGGTCAAACATTTAATTAACTCACTCCTAATGCCTTGGCAGGGCCAGACCAAATGATTTCACAGTCTTATACGGCCTGGGGGCCCTGCTTTAGAAGAACACCTGGGACTCCCGCAGCCCTTTACCTCACTCAGCCACAATCCCTGGTTTTTAGAGCCGGAAGTTACGGGGACTTTGCTTCCCCAAACTAAAACCCTGGGATGGAGGAGTCTGTTGTGAGGCTGGGACCCCTTACTCTTCAGGGGGGATCTCCACAGGAAAGATATTCCTCCTGTTTCTTAATGGCCTCACCATGGTGGTGGGGCCTGTTTCATGTGTCAATCCCTTCTGCTAGTTTCCACATAGCATCCTCTGTATAGCCTTAGTTTTTAGACTTCTGTTCAGCTAATCTCCAGGCAGTTCTTAATGATGGTTGTTCTACATTTTAGTTGTAATTATGATGTGCATGGGAGGAGGTAAGCACAGCCTTTACCTATTCTGCCATCTTGACAGGAATTTTATTTTTATATTTTACTTTTAATGGCTCACAATACTCTCCATCATAATAAATTTTAAATTGTAGATTAAAAAATCTAAAATCAACATATTTATTGAATGGGAATGCTATTGCTAAAGAAATGCTTAGAAGAGTAGACTTTATTCTTAGGGCTAATTTTTTCCCTTATTTATAATACTAACTTTTAACCAGCTCTACTTTACTTTTTCTTCTTATTTTTCTCTAATCCTCTCCCATGGGTATCTTCCCTCCCTCCCTCCCTCCCTCCCTCCCTCCCTCCCTCCCTCCCTCCCTCCCTCCCTCCTTTCTTTCTTTTTTTCTTTCTTTTCAATCTTCACCCAAGATATTTTCCCACTGATTTTTAGAGAGAGTGGGAGAAAGAGAGAAAGACAGAGAGAAATATTGATGTGAGAGAAACATCACAAGCCCTGACCAGGGTCCGGGCCGGGAATGAGCAGGCAACTGAGGTATGTGCCCTTGACTAGAATCAAACCTGGAGCCCTTTGGTCTGTAGCTGACACTATATCCCCTGAACTAACCAGCTAGGGCTAACTAGCTCTATTTTATATAGAAACTGTGAAGGTAAACTTAAGTTCTATATGGCTGAATTTGTCACATAATCAAAATGCATACAATTAGAAAATTTTAAAGTAAAATTTAATTTACTAATAACTATAATTAAAATAGAATTCTTAAACAATAGACACTGATATCACATTACTCTGACACAGGTGCCTGTAGGCACGCACAATAGTACTAGTATGTATGTATCTCTCGGGGATTTGTGAACCAAAGGGATGATAAAACCATGATAGACATTCCCCATATACATCCCTCTGCCCATTTCTTCAAGATACTAGTTTCTCAGCTTCATTCTTCAGTGGTATTCTTCACTACCACTTACCTTGAGTGATTTCCTTTACTTTTATAGTTTTACAATCCTTCTATATGCTAAAGAAGGCTTTTTTCTTTAATATGTATTTTAAGTTTTAAGGAAGATTATTCAAGTACTCACCAACCCATAGGTCCCATTGTTTCTGCTCTTGTTTTCCCACGTTTTGCCTCTTTAAGCAGTTCTTCTATTGCTTTCCTGGTAGGAAAAAGGAAGAAATTTGAGAGATAGCCACCCCACTAAATTCTAAAAATCAAGTTATTCCATGTATGTGATCATTGGAAAGGAATAGCTCTGAAATAAATTTTCAAAATTGGGGAGAAACTTTTTTGTGTAAATAGTTGATAGTTTTGAATACAAAAATTAAAAAAAACTTTTTACACAATGCAGAAAAACACTAAAAACTAAAGACAAAATGACAAACTATATCCATATTAAAAATGTCCAAATGCATTATTATTCTAAGAAATACAAATTAACCAAACAATGAGACTGTTTTTGTCATCTGTGAGAGAGTAGAGAAATGGATATTTTTTTTTCTACTAATGCGGCCAGAAGCTGATAGAACATTTCTAGAGGATAATTTGATAACATGATAGAGTCTTAAAAATAATGCATACCTGCTGATTAAAAATTCCACTTTATGCTATGAAATTTATATATATTAAACCCCCAAGATATGTGATTAGTACTGGGACCCCACCAGCAGGTGAGGGGATCCCAAGGCAGGTGCTGGGCGTGGAGGCCATGGGGGCATAGACTACCAAGGAGACAGAATTGAACCTCACATTACCCTGGTTGGCCCTGGAGGATGGCTAATTAGCCAGAGACGGGTAAGATTCCTCAGGGAAGGGACAACCTAAGACAGGCACAGTCACAGGGGGGCCATCAGGAGAGAACTTGGGGGTCAACAGAGGTGGGGCACAGACCCTCATCCCCTCCACCTTGCAGGGGCCTGTACCCTCACCCCTTCTGAGGGAGGTCTCCTGCCCCCATGGCTGCTTTGCCTCCCACACCCAGCTCAGATCAGGACCCAAGTAACAGAGACTTGGCCCAGCTCAGATTGGGACCCAGGTAACAGAGACTTGGCCAGCAGCAGCTGCCCTATATCTAAATCCAGCCTAGCACCAGGAATGCTCAGGGCCTACTCAAGAATGCAAACAATCCTTTCCACTAATATTTACAGGGTAAACTAAGATTGTTAGAGTATTAAATTTGACAGTAAAATAGTAATCAAGTTTTCAGATTAACTTAAATTGGCTGATTGAAATAAGTGAATACTCAAGAAAATTTAACTGTACTGGACAAAAAGCTATTCCTAAAATATTAACTAAAACTTCTTTTGGTAGTTCATCTCATGGTAAAATTGCTTAACATGCAATGAACCTAATATTTGTGCAAAAATTAAAACTTAAAGTTATCAAGACTGCACTATAAAATTTCCAAAAGGGGAGATAGTAGGATAATATCATGTAAGGAAAAATATCCTGCAAGTAAATTACATCAAGAAAATTTTTACTTCAGAAAATTAATTTCCATTTGTAATGCTAACAGCAAGACACCCATGAAAAACACACATGGTATGAAAATAAGCCAAAGGAAAATCGTTTGGGCAAAAATAAAAAGGATCCCAAGTCAAATTTATAGAAAAGATTCCTTTCTTAACTTTTGGTCAAGAATATGTTTGTATATTTTCAGAAAACAACTACAAGACCATGTGGATTCCTGCAACAGAGAGGAATTGACAGGTCTGCTCCAACCACAAAGGGGTAGAAACAGTCCAGGTATGGAAGACGATGATGCCTTGCCATGCTAGCAGTCAGCAGCTGTGCCATCATTTGTCCAGCACCCAGACATCATTGCTGACATGTACATATAAGGAACTATTTGACACTGAAACTGGGACTCAGGACATTGAAATTGAGACTTAAACAATTTTTGTTCTTATATGTTTATTTCTAGTATGCAGATGAAAGATTTTTTAAAGAAACAGGAAAAATAGAGGCAAAGAAGCATTGAACAGACTGTCAAACTACAGCAGGTAGGCAGGGGAGGTTGGGGGCAGGGGCTGTAAGAGATCAACCGAAGGACTTGTATGCATGCATATAAGTATAACCAATGGATACAAGACACTGAGGGGGCAAGTGAGGGCATGTGCTGGGGTGTAGGGGAGGCCAGGGGAGGTCAATGGGGGAAAAAAAAGGAGGCATATGTACTACTATTTGTAATACTTTAAACAATTTTTAAAAAGTAAAAAAAAAAAAAAAAAAAAAGCCATCGACTAGAACGGCACTATGGTCACTATGATGGCCACTGCCAGACCAATGGAAAAGGTGGGGCCTGCTGTCCAACCTCCCACAGCTCGTCCCCCCAGCCGGCTCCGCTCCTGATCAGCCTCTCTCAGGTAATCAGGGCCAGCCAAGGCTTGCGCTGCTGGAAGTGGCAGCAGCAGAGGTATGATGGGGCATCACCTTCTCCTGATTGCCAGGTCGTCTCCTGCCCCTGAGGACTCCTGGACTGTGAGAGGGGCAGGCCAGGCTGAGGGACCACTCCCAGTGTATGAACTTTTATGCACCAGGCGTCTAGTCCTACATAATAAAAGGCTAATATGCAAATAAATTGAACGGTGGAACAAACAACCAGTTGCTATGATGTGCGCTGACCACCAGGAGGCGCATGTGGAACATGGTAGGCATCAGCAGCAGGTGGCAGAGCACGGAATATAGTGGGTGTCGGCCCTGGCAGAATGGTGGAACAGGTGAGTGGGGGCACTGGTCGCTGTCACTGGTGGTTATTGAAAATTCTTTGTTCCTGCATGCCATGGTCCTGCCGGGCACTTGCATCTGCTGCCAGAGCCTGCCCCGCTTGCACTTGCTGCTGACGCTGGAGCCACCGCTCACACGCACTGCCAGTGCCTGGCGCCGGCCCCAATCGCTCAGCACTATCAGCAAGTGCAAGCAGTAGCTGCCGGCCCCAACTGCCCCTGAGGGCTTCTCCACCTTCCCCTGCTCCTGAGGAGCGATAGTCAGCACGTGGGAGCAGTGGCAGCAGGAGCAGGGCTGCTGGCAGAGAGGGTACTGGGGACCGTGGCAAGAGGGGCTGGGTGGGGGTGCAGAATATGAGCCAAGACCCATCCCTGTGCCCACCATAGCTTTGCAGCCCACAGTTCCTTTCAAGGTGCACAAATTCACGCACTGGGCCCCTAGTCTATACTAATAAAAAGGTAATATAATTAGACCAGGAGACATTCTGGGAGACCTTCTGGACATCCTTCTGCACCAAGCCATGGTGGCAGGGACAAGGCAGAGGCAGTTAGAGGCGATCAGGCCAGGAGGGGAGGGCAGTTGGGGCGAGCAGGCCTGCGGCGGGGGGGCAGTTAGGGGCAATCAGGCCATCATGGGGGGCAGTTGGGGGCAAGCAGGCCAGCAGAGGGGGGAAGCTGGGGATGAGCAGACTGCAGGCAGACTGGTTAGGTGCGATCAGGCAGGCAGGCAGGCAGGTGAGAGGTTAGGAGCCAGTGGTCTCGGATTGTGAATGGGATGTCCGACTGCCAGTTTAGACCTGATCCCACAGGGATAGGGACTAAACTGGCAGTAAACATCCTCTGAGGGGTCCCAGATTTGAGAGGGTGCAAGGTTGCAGGCCTGGCTGAGGGACAACCCTCTGTCCCATGCACAAATTTCATGCACTAGGCCACTAGTTAAAAAATAATTAGAGAAAAACTTGTTTGGACAGTTCCCCAATATGAACATAAACTATGTATCCATTATAAATAAACCAGAATGCATTTTCTCACAAAAACTTTGTTAAAATATTTGGTTAGCTTTCT
This sequence comes from Antrozous pallidus, assembly GCA_027563665.1. Lineage (NCBI taxonomy): Eukaryota > Metazoa > Chordata > Mammalia > Chiroptera > Vespertilionidae > Antrozous > Antrozous pallidus. The sequence goes on from CM050513.1 coordinate 18,307,867, forward strand.
GGACCAGCCAATTTGTGTGATAATACAGCTGAAATGCTGTATGTCTGCAGGAGACAATAATCAGTCAGGAACTTTATAGGAACCCTGAAGGTATATTCTAGGCTTTATCTAACTAAAGCCATGAAGACTGACACTGATTCTTCGGTAGTTTTGATTTATTTAAAAGGATCTCCAACACTGCTACTACCTTTGTTTGCTGCAATAAAGGGGACTTTCTGATTTACAACTACAATCACAGGGAAAAGAAGGTATATGCATCAGAAAAACTGCCTGAGATGGAATGAAGTCACCTACATTGAAAGATGACAAAAGGTGAGGTTCAGCCTGGATGGGGATGGCTTTCGGACATCCTATCTTTTCATGGGTAAAGTCCACAACAAACGTGGGAAGCAGTAACCCATACATGTGGTTGGGGTTGACCCAAGTTACGGATTTATAATTGATTTGACTAACTTGCCCAAGATAATATTGTTAATGATCAGAGAAAAGGGAAACAGAAGGATCCATGTGTTTATGGCTACGAATCTCCTGAGTTATTATACTTCCTCTCTCTTCCACGACATTTCACAGCAAGTCCCAGAGAAGACATTTTCTTTTTATCATTAAAAGAGACAAAAATAAAATAGATGAAAAAAAAAAAAAAAAACTCCAAAAGTTTTAATAGAGTTACCATTGCTTCCACACTCATTTGAGGAGAACTGGGTGACATGGTGATTCTGGAGGGCAGAAGAAATAAAGGACTGCTCACTGCTTTGTCCTAAGAATGTTGAGCATTCGCTACCTCCCATCACAAATTCTCCTGTACAAGCTCCTTCTGCAAGTTTTAATTCCCAAGAAGGGAAACTATTCCAAGCAATCATGTAGTTTTTTATTGAAATAATATCACCTTCAAAATTAAGGAGGAAACAGAAAATAAGCCAGTTTTCTTTACTACTGTAGACTGGAACATTCGCTAATGAATTCCCGGGTAAGGAGATAATAAGACCATTTTCTATTGCACATTTTCAGAGGCTAAATACTTAAATTAGCAAAGATCATGAAACATCAACATCATGAAACAAAGTGGTTTTTAATGGGATGATGAAACAGTGTATAATCTAAAATGAAAACACATGAAAAGAAAATAATAGGAGAATATATAAGAACTAAGTACACAGAGAATACAAACAATTAAAACATCAAATTTAATTTTAGGTACATTGATTTCTATACTTTATCCTTTAAGCATCTTAAAGTTTTCTTTGTAAAACAAACTTATTTTATTAGAATATAAACTTTAATACAAACAAGATATTCAAGACAGCTATATCATTAAGCAGACAGTATTCTGGGCTCAGGAACAAACTACAATCAATTTTCAATGATCCATCCTAGCTCAGCTTCCTTAGGCCTGCTTATTTGTTCCATTAGCCAACTGGTACATACTTAAGGAATGTAAACTAATCATAACAGCAGCATAAATAAATCCCAAATGGGAATGCAAATCCAGTGCAAAATCATCTTAAAAATCCAAAGCTAACAAATTACTTTTGAGTTATCTGGGCCTGTGTTTCTTTTCATTCACACAAATCAACTGAGAGTTAACTAGCAATATATCAGGATATAGAAAGGATAGCAAGAAATGTAAGGCAACTGAATTGACACACCAGAAATTGAAAGGTAAATGTAATAATGAACAAAAGAGAGACTTTTAAAGAAATAAAATCAGAAAAACTAAATATCAAGTAATTGTTCAAAAGACAGAGACTTAGATGGATCTACATATTTTCTTGAGAAATTAAAGAGAGTGTTATGAACTGAATGTTTGTATCACCCGCAAAATTTATATACTGATATCCTAACCACACCTGGACTCTGGGACCTGCTGCCCCAAACCAGCATGCTTGACCCAATGCCCCTGGATAACTGGCCTCACTGCCTTGACGTAGTGTGCCCAGCCACACCACGATGACCCAACACTACCAGATAGATGAACCTGACACTGGGACCCAGTGTTTTACTCAGTACCCCTGGGCAAATGGCACTGCTGTCTAATACTGCTTGGTAGGCATAAACTGAAGTCCCCCTCTCCTCCACCCCAAGAAGCACAGAACTGCTACAGAGACAGGACATGCCTAACTTGTTGCCGCTAGAAGATTGGATACACCTCTGTAACCTGGTGGGACCAGTTACCTCCGAACACACAAGAACCACCACTGTGAACACACCCACCTCACCTGGCTCTCCAGACTAATGGACTGCCAATATGGGAAGACAAAGAAACAACCATCAATGAAAGAAAAAGAAGGAATCACCAGCATAATGAATGGATAATTAGGATGTTCCTCTCTTATTATATAGGATGGCATACTTCACAGATCTAGAACACTCCAAAAATGTATATGGAACCAAAAAAGACCCCAAATAGCCAAAGCAAACCTGAAAAAGAAGAACTAAGTTGGAGGGATCACTCAGTTCCCTCCTTACTATAGGAGTAAGCTATACTACGAAGACACTGTAGTCAAAACAGCCTGATATTGGCACAAGAACAGACATATAGGTCAATGGAACAGAACAGAGACCCTAAAAATTGATCCAAGCCATTACACTCAATTAATATTTGACAAAGGAAGCAAGAGCATACAATGAAGTCAAGACAGTCTCTTCAATAAATGGGATAATTGAATAGCTACATGGAAAAAAAAAAAGAAACTAGACTACCAACTCATACCATACACAGGAATAAACTCAAAATGGACAAAAGATTTAAATGCAACTCCTGAAACCATAAAAATGATTGAAAAAAACATAAGCAGAAAACATCAGACATGTGACATAGTAAAATTTTCACTCACACAAATGCCTGGCGCAAGAGAAACAAAAGAAAAAATAAACAAATGGCACTACATCAAAATTAAAGGCTTCTGCATAGCAAAAGCAAACAGCATCAGAATGAAAAGGGAACCCACTGCATGGGAGGGCATATTTGCCAATGATACACCTGATAAGGGGTTAATATTCAAAATATATAAAGTACTCAAAATTAACAAAAGGAAAACAAACAACACAACCAAATGGCAGAAGATCTGAATAGACACTTCTCCAAAGCAGACCTACAAATGGTCAAAAGACATAAGAAAAAAACGCTCACAGTCACTCATCATCAGAGAGATGCACCTTACACCTGTCAGAATGACTGCCATCAATAAATTAACAAACAATTGCTGGTGAGGATGTGGAGAAAAAGGAATCCTAATACACTGCTGGTGGGAATGCAGACTGGTCTAGCCACTATGAAAATCAATATGAAGTTTCCTCAAAAAGTAAATATGGAGCTGCCATTTTATCTAGTGATCCAACTTTTAGGAATATATCCTAAGAAGCCTGAAATACCAATCAGAAAACACATATGCACCCCTATGTTCATAGCAGCACTATTTACAATAGCTAAGATCTGGAAACAGCCCGATTGCCCATCAGTACGTGAGTGGATAAAAAAGCTGTGGTACCTCTACACCATGAAATACTATGCACAGTAAAAAAGAAGGGTCTCTTTCTCTTTTGAGACAGTATAGAGGGACCTGGACATCATATTGCTAAGTGGAATAAGCCAGTCAGAAATAGACAAGTATCACATTGTCTCACTCATATGTGGAATCTAATGAACAAAACAGATCCAGAGATGTGGAAGCATGGAGCAGACTGTTGAATCTCAGAGGGAAGGTGGAGGTGGGTGGATGGGTGGGAAGAGATCAATCAAAAAACTTGTATGCATATATATCCATAACCCATGGACACAGACAATAGTGTGGTAAAGGCCTGGGGGGAGGGGGAAGGCTACATGGGCTCATTGTGAGGGGGGCGGTAAGGGACACATGTAATACTCTGAACAATACAGACTTAAAAAAGAAAAAAAACAAAACAAAAACAACTTGGCTTTCAGTTGCTTGCTAAACACCCAGAGTTTTTAATTTTCTTTTTGTAAAATACCAGTGGAACATAGCAATAGCCTTTTGCTATGGTCTTAATATTTGTTTTCCTCAAATCCATATGTTGGGAACCCAACCCCCAATGTGATGGTGTTAGGAAGTGAAGCCTCTGGGAGATAAGTAGATCATGAGGGAAGAGCCCCCATGAACAGATTAGTGCACTTATCTAATGGCATTAGAATCCATGGGGCCCCCTAGGGCCTTCATGTGAGAATATAACTAGAAGACTCCATCTGTGAAGCAGAAAGTAGGCACTCACCAGGCACCCTGATCTTGGATTTATCAGCCTCCAGAATATGAGAAATAAATTTATGTTCATAAGCCAAAAGAAAAAGAAAAGAAAGAAATCTTAACTCCAATGTGATAGTGTTAGTGCCTTTGGGAGGTTATTAGATCATGAGTGTGGAGCCCTCAAGACTTGGATTATGTCCTTATGAAAGACCCCCACAGAGCTCCCTGGCTCTTCCTGGTAAGCGAGTACACGGTTCTCAGATGGCTGTCCATGAACCAGAAAAATGACAGAAATAAATGTTTTGTTTAAACCACCCAGTCTGTGGTATCTGTTCTAGCAGCCTGGACAGACCAAGATAGAGAGTAAGGAAATAAAGACTGAATGAGCATTAGATGCTTTCAGTATTTTGTGACTCCCTTAAGTCTTTAAAAAGCAACCTTTGGCCTGGCCTGCATGGCTCAGTGGTTGAGCATCGACCTATGAACCTGGAGGTCATGGTTTGATTCCTTGTCAGGGCATATGCCCAGACTGTGGACTCAATCCCTGGTGTGGGGCATGCAGGAGGCAGCCAATCAATGATTCTCTCTCATCACTGATGTTTTGTCTGTCTCTCCCTGTCCCTTCCTCTCTGGAACCAATAAACATTTTTTAAATAAAAAAATAAATAAAACCACCTTTGATTAACTAACTGTGAATCTGATATCTATCACATAATGGATGGAAAAAGAGGTTCAAATAAGGCACTAAGTCACCTATGACTACTCCGAAGACCTTGCTACTGTTATGAATCATACCGTAAATATCTGTGTTTTACGATAGTCTTAGGTGACTCTGCTAGTGGTTCTCAACAATGTATCCCCTGTGGGATTACCACATTCTAGTACCTTAGTTTGTCTAGAAGCCCGATTTGGCTAGGACACCCAGCTTGACTGCAACCCTACAGTTGCCATGAATGCACGGCAGAACTTTGCTTAGGATACACTCTCTGAATAGTTCTCCACTCAGCCACATCCTCATCACTGGACAGATATCAGATGTCTCCTGCTCTACAGCCTTTACTGATCTCCCTGTATGCTCCACATCAATGGATGTCACCGTTCCTTTCTTTCAGACCCACCAAGAGGCAAGTAAAACCCCACATACCATAGTTCTAAGTATTTAAAAGTTATAAAATAAACTAAAAAAAAAGTATATTCCTTCCTAACTTCTACCATGACATATATAAAACAAAAATAAAAACAAGTGTAAAGCTATGATTTTTAAAAATTATTAAAAGTCAGCAAAGTGTCAAAGATGTCAGAATTATCTGCATACATTAGTTATTCTGTTCATGAGTTGGTAATATTTGGATAAATACAGAAATAAAGACACATAACAGCCCTGACTGGTGACTGCCAGAGGGCAGGAGGGTTGGGGGACTGGGTGAAAATATGAAGGGATTGAGAAGTACAGATTGGTAGTCACAGAATAGTTTCAGGGATGTGAAGTACAGCATAGGGAATCCTGTAACAAACAGGTGTACCGTTTAATAATATGGGATTCTGTAATCAAAGAAAACATAATTTCAAGAGAAACATCAAAAGTGCTTTATTCAAAGTAATGTCTATTGCTAGCTACATATTTCCCCATCTTTCAGATAATCTGTGGATACTGTCCCAATAGAACTTTCCTTGTTTTGAGGCAAACCATTCAGAGACCCAATTTTCCACTTTGTTCTTATGTTTTTAAGTGCTGCCCAGAAAGTACCTGTGCCATCGATTGGAATAAGTGGTAATCTGAAGGAGCAAGGTCTGGTGAATATAGTGGGTAGGTTAATACTTTCCAGGCAGGATCTTTTTAAATGTCTTTAAGTGGTTTTAAAGTGTGTGATGGTGCATTATCATGAAGCAAAATTACTTTGCCATGTCTTCTGGAACATTCTGAGCGTTTCACGATCAAAGCGTGGTTCAAATTGATTATTTGTTGTTGGTAGCGATCAGTATTAATGGTTTCACCTGGTTTTAGAAACTCGTAATACACCACACCTTCCTGATCTCACCAAACGCAGAGCATTGTCTTCTTTCTGAAGCGATTTGGCCTTGCAGTCCATGTTGATGGTTGACCTTGATCAACCCATGATTTTGTGCATTTGGGATTCTCAAAATAAATCCACTTTTCATCACCAGTCGCAATTCGATGCAAAAAAGACTTTCTTTAATGCTGTTGAAGCAACATTTTACTGATGACTTTTCAGTTTTCCATTTGTCTTTTGTTCATTTGATGTGGCACCAATTTTCCTTCCTTTAAAATCTTTCCCATTGCTGGTAAACGATTGGAAATTGTTTGCTGAGCAACATTTAATCTTTCTGCAAGTTGTTTTTGAGTTTGACACACATCTTCATCCAATAATGCTTGTAATTGTTAGTCTTAAAAACTTTTTCGGTTGACCTGGACGTTCTTTGTCTTTCACATCAAAATCATCACTTTTAAAACGTTTAAACCAGCGTTCACAAGTATCTTGTGATGGAGCATGTTCATCATAAGCTTCCCAGATTATTCAGCAGCACTTTTCTTCAAAATAATGAATTAAAACTTCCCGCATATGCTCTTTTTTTGGCACGAAATTTGACACATTTAATTGTAAAAATATCAACGTTAACACCTTCAGAAAATCTGACATATGAAGTTCTGAAGCTTGTTGTCAATACAACAAAATAGCATACATATCAAATCGCACATATACCCACCAACTATTGAAAAAAATCCGTATCATTAACTGGAACACCTACTATGCAAATTGTCCCCTTGACTGGGAGTTCGACTGCTCACTATGACATGCACTGACCACCAGGGGGCAGCGAGGAACATGGCGGGCATCAGCAACGCAGCGCTGGCAGCGGGCAGCAGTGGAGGAGCTGCTGGCCCTGATGAGAGCGAGACTGTGGCGCAGGTGAGCGGGTGGCTCCAGACCAAGGCGGGTGCGAGCTGGGCCTGACTGCCCCACTGAATGCCCCGCAAACAACTACCAGCAGTGGTGGTGGAGGGCGGGGCCGCCACCCAGCTCCCAGGTGCTGAGGGAGCCAGGTGGGGGCCGATAACCCCACCGATCGCTGCAGATGGCGACCAGCAGTGGCAGTGGGGCTGCTGCCCGGCTCCCAGGCGCTAAGGGAGTCAGGCGGAGCCCAATGGCCCAGATGGTGGTAGGGGCAGGGCCACCATCTGTGTCCAATGCGCTGAGGGAGCTGGGCAAGGGCCCAATGACTTAGGTAGAAGGGGGCGCTCAGGGGGACCCCAACCCTTATGAAGTCCAGGCTAGAGAGAGAGAGAAGGCAAGTAAAGGAATGACAGCAGTATTTTACTGTATTTATTTGTATTTATGACAAGAACTGCTACAATGAAGATAACACTCTAGTCCCTTCACCTAGACTTTGACATTCTGAAATGTTTAACACAATACTTTTCTAGGGTGGGCTATCCTTACAGAGAGATGACTTCTTCAGTTAATAACTTAATATGTGGGCTGATTCCTATCAGTTTAGCTCTTAGAGGAAAACCTTATTCCTCAGTTCATAAGACACCTCATGTAGAAAAGTCAATGAAATGACCTCATATTTAAGTAGCAATTTTACAAATATTTATTCTTAAATCCTGATTAAGATTTATCCTTTCTGATTCGTGTTTGTGCTGCTATTAACATATATCCTTTGTTCATTGCTCAGAAGTACAGTGATTCATTTTGGATAATATTATAAGACATTAAATGTGCCATTGCGAATTTATAGAAGTAATGGAGAAAAATATCTCTTATTAAAAAAAACTTTGGAGGTGAAATGGGGATGGTAGAGAAGTAACTTAGAAATAGTAAACTCTGAATAGAAACGGACATAAATTACACCAATATCAGCAACAGTATATTTCTTTGATAGGTCAATCAGCAAGTTTAAATATATATATGCCCTACTGAAATATAAATAAACCCAAAGAACATAAGGTCAAAATAATTACTGAGCTCTTTTACTAAATGAAAGCATTTTATGATGTCCTTAAAAGAACAGATACTCTGAAGAACAAAATTAGTGAAAAGAAAATGGCAAAATAAAAGGGGGGGGGGAGTAAAATATAGGAAGATGGGTGTGGAAGGGGGCCAATATCACAGCAGGGAAAAGCTTATGTGGCAGCTGCTCAAACTTAGTAAAAGGGCAGGAAAATATGATAGAAATGTAAAATAAAAATCCAACTCTCACCAAACAACCATACAAAAAGGAAAAACACAATAACTGCACTAAAGAAATATTAGACTATAATTCCTCTAAAGTTTGCTTCTATGGCTTTCTTTAGTGGGGGTTGAAGTTTGTCCTCTGATAAACACACCACATACCAGAAAATACCACCTCATCAAACCATGGTCTGTAAACAACTCTCTTAATCCTAAAAGAGCTTTATTTCATATAAATGATCTGCAGTTCTCTGCAGACTGTCCAAAACAATGCTTCAGAGTTCTTGGATCTCAGCCCCAAGAATGGCCTATTCAGCAGAAAGTCTGGTCAGCCCGCTGAAGCTATTTCCTTCAGTTGTGTCAAGGCCGCAGTAATTTGCTAAAAGACAAGCTGTCTGTATCGTATAGATCTGATCTAATCCATCAAATGATCATAAACTATACTTAGTACCAAGAACCAAAAAATGGAAAACATGAAGATAGAAAGTTCCAGAATGTGTATGACTTCCTAATTCATATTCTTTAAAAAGTCTTTTCATTTTAGCCCTGGCTGGTGTGGCTCAGTTGGTTGAGTATCGTCCCAAGCACGGTAAAATTAATGGTTCAAGTCCTGGTTGAGGCACATGCCTGGGTTGCGAGTTTGCTTCCCAGGTGGGGTGCATACTAGAAGCAACCAATGGATGTTTCTCTCTCACACAGTTATTACTCTCAATCTGTCTCCCTTCCTCTCTTTCTAAAATCAATAACAGCATATATTTTCATTTAAAAACACCCATGGAAAGTAGTCTCTTGAAGGTGCTACTTCAAGATAAATAATTTATCTGTCATCAACTGAATTAAGCAATTTTTATCTCATGAAGAAAACACTGATACTTCGGTTTGGCTTCAGGAGGCAAGAGATGATGGAGAGCCAGTGAAACAGAGCCAGCCTACGTGGAGCAAGCCTGTGCAGGCCTCCTGCCTGTGGACTTCCAGCACTGGGTCCCTCTGGATCACCAGGTGTTTTTATCTTTCATACTTTAGATATCAAAGAGAGAGTTCTAGATAAATAGTAAATCCACACACAGAATTTCCTACATCAGTAATGAAGTATAAGAATCTACTATAAAAAATAACTTATTAAACCCAATCAGTAAATTCTTAACTCTTTATAGATATTCTGTCAAGTTTCAAGTTTTTCAGGTGCTAATTTGATAACAAGGAATTTAAGTAGCACAAGGCAATGTCGATCCTATTTTACAATTTAAAAAATCTTACTTAACAGACACATCAGTGTTTTGAAAATAAAAACACACCACAACTCTATTTCTAGAATGCAGTAGTTAATGGAATTAAGCAGTTAAATATAAGAGCAAAACTAACTTTGGGAGCAGTGTTGCTTTGGGAAAAATCCTACATAATAAAAGGCTAATAGGTAAATTGTCCCCTCGACCGGGAATTCAACTGGGAGTTCAACTGGGAGTTTGACCAGGGGCAGGGATGGTTGGCCACCCGCCTGTGACCTCCCCTCACTCCCCCCCCCCCCCCCCAGCTTGCCCTCATTACCTCCCCACCCCTGATCAGGGCGGGCCAGCCTGACCCTACCTGTGCACAAATTTGTGCACTGGGCCTCTAGTGTTATATAAAAGTTCAAAGCTCCCTGAACAACAAGTTAGCCAAAACTACACAATTGTGCAAGTAAGGTTTTTCATTCTTTTGTAAAGACCCCAGCAATGTTTCCTGTTAACGAGAAGAAGTCAGAGCTCTGGTGTAGTGCGAACATATTCTTACAGATGCTAAATTCAGCAGCACACAAAAAAAGAAAAGAAACCACAGAGAGTAATACAATTGGGGGTTTGGGCATCAGAAACCAGATGTAATACAGTCAAGAACCAGCAAACTCTGCCCTGTTGGTGTGTCTCTGTGGCTGAGCATCAATCAACGAACCAGAAGGTTACAGTTCGATTCCTAGTCAGGATTCCCAATAGGAGGCATGCAGGAGGCAACTGATCAATGATTCTCTCTCATCATTGATATTTCTATTCCTCTCTCCTTCTCTCTGAAATCAATAAAAAACATATTTAAAAGAACCAGCAAACTCTAAAGTAAACTTGACTACTCAGACTTTTTTTTGTGTGAGAGAAACATCAACTTCTTGTTCCACTGACTTGCCCATTCATTGGTTGCTTCTTGTGCTGCCCTGACCAGGGATCAAACCCAGCACGTTGGTGTATCAGGAAGATGCTCTAACCAACTGAGCTACTATTCAGACTTATAAACTACTTACATACAATGATATAATTGAGAAGGAAAATATGAAAACATGTTCTAGAGCAAACTTTTCAAGATTCATTTTACAATATATCAAAGAACTGAAACACGATCTTCTGTACCCGTATTACTGCTATATGTTAAATTGCTGCATACTTTAGAAACATCTCATTTATCACTGATATACAACCCATGCTTGCTACAGCAGTTGGATTGGCTGGAGCAATGCTAATAAAGAATTCAGACTGTGTTAAAAATGGAACAGGTACCCAATTGAGACTTCAGGGGAAATTCTGAGAAACAGTTCATGCTGATTATCCAAATAACATAATTGGGCCTGCTCCCAAGTCTTATACTTATAAAAAGGGCACTATGTTAATATAAATGTTTCGGACCATACTTTCACAACTGATTTGAAATAGCAAATCCCTAATTCACAATTCTCCCTCAGCATTTGGTTGATAGAAACTGAGCCATATACTAAACTTCTATATTAATTCATACAGGTCCAAGTATATGCAAAACTCTTTTTACTATAACATGCAAAGAAAGAAGACAAAATAAAGTGATTAACAGCATAATATAATGAAATCACTGACCCTCAGAAGAACTCTTGAAGTCATTGTCCCCCTCTTATTTGTTAGGCAATTAATGCGTAGGGAGGCTGATTTGTCCACTAGTAAGGTCCACAAATAAGCGGTACACCTGATTCTAACTTCTGACTCCATAATCTAGTCTATCTATGAAGATATTTTCCACATTTTGAGGATGATCAAGTGTAGCTTTGGTACAAGATAGATTAAACAGTGAAAATGATGTATTTAAAAATAATGCCAATGGAGTTTACCATTATGAAAAATGATAATTTTTATGAACCAAATATTAGTGAACCCATACCTGGGTTCTTAAGCAAATATTCTCTAACTCACTGACTCTTTTCATGGTTAAGATGTACAAAAAAACAGCCCAATTTCCAGCATGTTTCAACCTGAATTTAGACGTAAACAAGGATTACTGGTCAACTGTTTAGTTTCTCAAACTGAACATCTGGCAAAGCTTTAGTATCTTCATGTGTACCTGAGATAGCAAAGGCAACATTGTGGACATTAAAAGCTGAGCCTAAGGAGTCAGGCACTCCTGGATTTGTATTTACTTATTAACTGTACTAGTGGCCCGGTGCACAAAATTCGTGCACATTAAAAGGGTATTAATTAGAGGAAATAATTTAATATTGCTATTTGCTCTTTATAATAGAAATATCAGATACTAAAGAAAATTAGTAAAATGTATATGAAAACCTTCCTCCTGTTAGTGTGGGGGCGCACCATGGGACCCAGAGTCAAGTCCCCACTCACTCACATATGCCTCAAAATCACAAGAGACCCAGACCCAGCCACGCCCCCCCCCCCCGCCCACATTGGGGTAGATCCAGACCTGGCCAGTCCCACCCTTGTCAAGCCCCACAGGTTAGGGGGTGTCCTCGGGTCCCCTGGCCCAGCACTAGGATGGGGGATGTGGCCTGAGGTTCCCCATTAAGTCCCACCAGATGGGAGACACAACCTGAGATCCCATCAAGCCCCTCTGGATTGGGGGAGGGTATAGGCCTTCCATCCCACACACTGCGGCCACGCTCCCCACCGGCCTCCCATCCCGCTGCCACGACCACCTCACACTCTCCGTGAGCAGGTATGCATAGGGAAGGCTGGGCCAGAATAATTGGGAGGGAGTGATGGGGGGCCAGCATCCTGGGTGAGCTGGGCCTCACAGCCTCTCTGCTTCAGCTCCCAGCACCCCAGACCTAAGGAATAGTGCTTTCACAGGGGCCTGGCAGGCACTAGATATGGTGATGCCTTAAAAACATAAAAAGCCCCCTTTAACTCTGGCTGGAAGTGTGCTGGGAACTTATGGTCGGGGTAAGCAGCCCAACATCAGGGCTGAAATAAGACCTTGGGTAGCCTCCGGAGGGGTGACTTCAGTCTCCCGCTGGCCTCCCATCCCGCCACCACCCCGCCCTCCCGCTCCTGATTGGCTGGTAGCGTAGCGAAGGTACAGTAATTTGCATGTTTCTTTTATTAGATAGGACAAGCTTAAGCTGGTTACTTCTGCAAACCTCAGTTTCCATTTCTATAAATGCAAAAAACACTATCTACCTTGAAACAGGATTAAATTGGTTTTTCCCACTTGGGTAGGTGAATCAGTCTTCTTCATAGTTACAGCTACATGTCTGTTAAGCTGTCTGCTTTTGATTAAGAATAAGCCCAGTTGGCTTCCTCATGCCCTAGCTTGTTCAGCACAATGTTTTTAGATGGGGACCAACTTTCTAGAACAAGAAAATAGAAAGGGAACTTTAGCTTGCTTGCTACAAGTCTGGACAGCAGACAGTGACATACCTGTAGGCTGACACTTCTAAAGACGGGCATTTTTTAGCAGAATAGTTTCTAATCATAAGGCCTGAGAATCCCCAATTTTTCCCATCCACTTAAGGCCAAATTGTAATCTTTGTCATGTAAACAAATAAACAAAAAACAGGAAGAAAAAAAAACCCTTTAGGAATCAAGTCTGGAAAGGTTAGATTACAAAGTCTGATGCAGAACATAATCCAACTCATTTACTTGATAAAGAACATGATGATTATATGGTTTATTCTCCAACTTCAGAGAAAGAGATAATTGATGCTTATATCCCCAAATTTATATTAATCACTTTTGAATAAAAACTCTATGAAGTATTCCAAGCACCATGATTTAAGTATGCAGGACAGAGAAGGCAAGTAAAACAAGGTCTGAAATAACTTTAGGTGGGGAATCTCAATGATGTGTGATCCTTAAGTTGAAATCTGAGTTCTAATTAAAATTCATTCTGAGATTCCATATAATTTACTAAACATGGCAGTGAGAAATTAAGAGCTGTAACTGTAAAGCTCAGTAGGATCCAAGATAACTGGATCAATTAACTGGTTTGATAATGGTCTTTTGTTATGTTAATGTTAGGAAAGCCCCTAGATAACCTAACTATGGGGACTAGTTGCCAGGGAACCATCAAGGTGATTGGAAAGTTGGAACATTCAGTCCCATTCCTTGATTTTCTGGGAGGGGAATGGGGCTACGGATTGAGTCCATTCACCAATGGCCAATGACTTAGTCTCACCTATGTGATGATGCTTCCTTAAAAACTCCAAAGGACGGGGGTTCAGAAAACATCTGGATTGGTGAACATGGGGAGAGTAAGGAGGAGAGGGCATAAATACTCCACACCCTGGCCCATACTTTGCTCTATGCACTTCTTCATCCATATCCTTTATTATAAACTAATCAATGTAACTAAATATTTCTCTGAGTTATGTGAGCTGCTCTAGCAAAGTAATTGAACCTGAAGAAGGGGTCATGGGAACCTACAATTCATAGCCCATTTGCCAGAAGCCCAGGTAACAACCTGGACATGAAATTGGCTTCTGAAGGATTGGGAACAGGGGTGGGGGTGGGGTGCAGTCTTGTAGGACTAAGCCTATACAACAATCTGAGGTCTGTGCTATCTCCAGGCTCAGTGTCAGAACTAACTGCTGTGGAAAACACACACTGGAGGCCTTTACCTTCTACCAGGCCATACAAAGACTAGAATTTCTGACAATTTTCTACCAAAGCAAGGGAAAGTACATTTTCAAAGGCAAAATAAAACCTAAGCAGGCAAACATGAGTTAACCCAATTAGATTTTATTTTTTGAAATATTATTGACCCAAATCTGAAACCATGCAGTAGGTATAAAATAGGGCAGGTGCTCACAAAACCAACTGTGACCACATTGAGAGGGGAGATTTCTCACTAATATGAGATATACTCACTTTAGCCAAATTTGGGCTTTCCAGATCCAAGTCCTGCCTTCTTAGATGTGTATTCACAACATGCCCAACTCTTCTTAGTTCACGTAACCTCTCTGGCCTCATGAACCATAAAAGATGGATCCATCTGTAAGGTCCACTAAGTCCCCACTATGTAGGCTTCTTCTTTGGCACTCTATCTTTGTCATGACCACCTCTAGCCTAAAGAACTCTAGTCTGTCTCCTCCCTGACAGTACCATTCTGTTGTCATTTATATGTGACAGACTATGGAGCTAAAGACATACGACCATACATTTGTGGTTTTTAACTCCAAAGATTATAGAATAGTTATTTCAGCCATTCAAATTCAAATTTAACTTAGGATATTCAGTGAAAAAAATACTACTCATTTATTGATAAGTATTTTTTGAGCATCTACTATGGGTCAGGCACTGTTCCAGGGGCTGTAGATACTGCCAGATGGAGTTGGGGGAGGGGCTCCAACTTTAAACAAGGTAAAATAGTTAGAAAAAAATGACATATGTATTCACAGTTCTTTGGTTCAACCTGATTGTAAACTAAAGGCAGAAACCAAATAAGATTCACCTTTGCATGCCTAGTACCTGGGACACAGCAGGACTTCAAAGACAGCTGCTGAAATAAAATACATATAGTCTACGTTTTCCCAAAGCAGTGCTACTTACAATTTATGGCATCAATTTATCAAAACAGCAGGTCAGGAAATAATTGTATTTTTTTGAATTACCAAACAGCAAACCTTAGTCTCAGATCATTTCAATTCCTCCTCATGGTCCCCAAAACAATAACCCTACAACTTTTGCCCCACTGGAATTCTGTGGGGAGCAGATTCCAAGGATAATCTTATCACTGTTTCATAGTGTTGCTGCTGTCCTTTTTTCAACTTCAAGTGGGAGATATGGTACCTTTTATTGTAGACTAATAAGAGCAAAGATAACAAATGCAACATGGGACAAAGGTGGTAGGGATGGCAGTTTCTAAGGCTCTTGGGGCTAGAGAGAAGACATAAATTAAACAATTCCAACGCACAACTACCTTTATCAAAACTTTTTGATGCTTATCACCTCAGCTCTCCCATGGAAGCCACAGGAGAGGCATGCTTTCTTGCCTCACTCAAGAATTTTTTTTCTTCTCAAAGTTTGTTAATTGTCGTGGCCGAGTATACAAGTGTTATCTGATGAGTGTACAAACTAATGTCATTAAAAATCATCAGTCCTTCTCTGCAGTCTGTTCTCTGTTGCAGCAGTCCTACCAACACTGACATTTAGTCATGTATGCATTCTCATTCATTGAATAAATATTAATGATACCCTGCTCTAAGCTTGATAGCGTTTTAAGTACTAGGGATATACATGCAAACAAAGATGAAGCCCTTGCCCTCAGGGAGCCAATCTTATCTAATAAAAGCTTAATATACAAATTTGACCGTACCATTGCTACACCCACAAGCCATGCCCACAGCCACACCCACCAGCCAATCAGGAGATTATGCAAATAAACCCCAACCAAGATGGCTGCTGCCACTGAGAGCAGTAGGAAGGCTTGGGTTTCCCTGGCAATAGAGGAAGCCAAGCTTTCTGCCTGCTGTTGCTGCCCTATGCCTCCACTCAATGCTACAAAGTTTCAATTATAAAAGATACAGAAATGGCGGCAGCCACTGAGCTGGAGAGAACAGAGGCTTGGGTTTCCCTGGCAATGGAGGAAGCCAAGCTTTCAGCCTGACATTGCCGGCCTAGGCATCCACTCTAGGCCAAAAAATTTCAAACAGAAATGGCTGCCGCCACAGAGTGAGCAGAAGGCTTGGCTCTGCTCCAGGCTACAAAGTTTCATTTGTAGATATAAATTAATCCCAGGGCCTCCACTTGGGTCGCTGAGGGGTGTAGCTGGCCTGCAAACCTCCATAAGCCCCTCACCCAGGTCGCCCCTCGCCCCAAGGGAACACCCACCCTGATCTGGGACACTCTTCAGGGAAAACCAGCTGGCCCCCACCATCAGGCCTCTATCCTATCTAATAAGTGTAATTTGCAGATTGAGCATCACCCCAACCACAAGAGGGCTGCTCCAATGTGGTCAAAGATCCTGCCACCATGTGGACACAAGATGGCCACCACAAGATGGCCAGCAGAGGAGGGCTGTTGGGAGGTTCCAGGCTCTGCAAGGGAGGGCAATTGTGGGTGATCAGGCCAGCAGGGGAGGGCAGTTAGGGGTGACCAGGCCAGCAGAGGAGGGAAGTTGGGGGCAAACAGGCTGGCAGGGGAGCAGTTAGACATCAATTAGGCTGGCAGGGTAGTGGTTAGCAGGTGATCAGGCTGGCAGGTTGAAGTCGTCAGGGGCAATCAGGGATGCAGGCAGGTGAGCCAGCAGTCCTGGATTGTGAGAAGGATGTCTGACTGCCCGTTTAGGCCTGATCCTACTGGGATTGGCCCTAAATGGGCAGTTGGACATCCCTAGAGGGGTCCCAGATTGGAGAGGGTGCAGGCTGGGCCAAGGGACACCCCCTGCCCCTGTGCACAAATTTCATGCACCGGGCCTCTAGTATTTAAATGGAGTCAGACAACAAACATATAATACTTGCATTTATATAATTAGGGGCCCAGTGCACAAAATTCGTGCACAGGGGGTGGGTGGTCTCTCAACCCAACCTGCCCCCTCACATACTGGGAGCCCTCAGGAGATGTCCAACTGATGGCTTATCCCCAGGCTGCCCAAGGCACCCAGCCATCGCCCTGCTCAACTCAGCCCTGGCTGCCTGCAACCACCTGGCCTCAGGGGCCGGGTGCTCGCCGCCACTTCACCACCGCTGCTGCTGCTGCTGCCGCTTCCCCTCACAGCACCTGGGGGCTGGGTGCTTGCTGCCACCATCGTTTCATCTCTACCCCCGGGGCCGGCGCTTGCGCCACTTGGCCCAGCCCCTGCTCCTGACTGGCTGGTAGTGTAGCCAATCAGTGAAGGCACGGTCAAATTTGCATGTTTCTCTTTTATTATATATATATATATATGTATATATATATATATATATATATATATATATGTATGTATATGTATATATATATAAATAGAGGCCTGGGGCATGAATTTATGCACCAGTGGAGTTCTTCGGTCAGGCCTTTGGGATCAAGCCAAAACCAGCTCTCCAACATCTCCCAAGGGGTCCCAGATATCAGCAGGTGCAGGCCAGGCCCAGGGACCCCACTGGTGCACCATCAGGGCCAGGAAGGGACACAGGAGTTTGGCCAGCCAGGGAGGGACCATGGGAAAGCTCTATGGACATGCCCTGTCTCTCTCAGTCCCAATTGGCCAAATTCCAGCAGCAAGCTAACCTACTAGTTGGAGGGTCTGCCCCCTGGTGGTCAGTGCATGTCATAGCAACTGGTCAACTGTCTTCCCCCTGGTGGTCAGTGCCCCTCATAGCAAGTGGTTGAGCAGCCTTAGCATATCATTAACATATTACCCTTTGACTGGTTGAACAGCTGACCAGACACTTAGCATATTACGCTTTTATTATATAGGATATTGGTTAATGATGAGTACTATAAAGGAATGAAGGTCAGGGATAGAGAATGGTGGAGGACCCAGAAGTCATGGCTTAGAGGTTGAACGTCAATCTATGAACCAGGAAGTCATGGTTCCATTCCCAGTCAGAGCACATGCCCAGGTTGCGGGCTTGATCCAAAGTTGGGGGTGTTGTTGCAGGAGGCACCTGATCAATGATCTTCTCTCATCACTGATGTTTCCCTCTTTCTTCCTCTCTGACACCAATAAAAATGTATTTCAAAAAAAGCAAGAAAATGGTGAAGGTTTATATGTAGGCACATGCTATTTTAGAGAAGGCAATTATGGTAGACAGCTTCCAAGAAGGTCCTAAGGATCCTTTCCTCTTGATATGTGCACCCTTTAAATTCACCCCCAATGTGGGAAGGACCTATTGGGTCCCTTCTAACACACAGAATACAGCAGAAGTGATGGGCTATACTTCTGAGACTAGGATATAAGAAGACTGTGGCTTCCATCTTTAGCTTTCTCTCTTTCCTGGATCACCTGATCTTGAGGAAGCCAGATGCCACTGGCATGAAGTAGTCCCATGTGAATGCGCTTGGAAGTAAATATCCCCCATTCAAGTCTTGAGATGATTGCAGCCCACATGACACCTTGATTACAGCCTTATGAAAGACCAAGTCACAATCACCCAGTCAAGCTCCACCCAGATTCCTTATCCACAGAAACTATGAGAAATGCTTTTGTTTTTCAGCCACTCAGTTTTAGGACAATTTGTTTTACAACACTAAAAAATTAATACAGTGGTCAAGAATGGTCTCTTGGAGTAAATGGCAAAGTCTCTGATATGGAACAAGCTAGGCACACTTAAAAGGGAGAAGGCCAGTATGACAGCCAGTCACAGGTGATAATATGGACAGAGACCAGTTGGAGCAACTGGTGACTGCTATGGATAATGAGGCATAACTAGTACTATGAAGGCTACTATTTCAACTACCACGAACTGGCTTAAGCAATAACCAATATAACAACAATAATAGTAATAGCTAATATTTGCACATTTAAATATACAATATGAGGCATTGTGTGCTAAGTGCTTTATTTCACTCTGTCTTTACAATAATCCTATAAAATAGGTATTATTATTATTATTATTATTAGCCCAATTTTACAGATAAGGAAACTGAGGCTCATAAAAATTAAGTCACTCTCCCACATTCACAAGTTAGGAATGTGGGAGATAGGCCTTCTGACTTCAGAGGCCTTACCCTCCATCTCGACACAGTACTATCTTGAAAGAGAGGCCCTTAAAAAGAAAGCCTTTCACCCTTGAAGAACAGACAAACAAAACTGAAACTGTTGTTTACCAACTAGTTCAGTCTCTGATTAGATGCTCCCAGCAGTTTGATTTTCTCTGGCCTTTTACTAGTATTGGTTGAGGTATTATGTACAATGTTTTTTGAGGTTTGATCCAGGTCAGCATGATAAATTTAGAAAATCAAACAGGCTTTTCTTTTTGACATATATTAAATGCCTTAATTAACAAATATGGAATTTACTGAGGGTTAGTATGATTAGATAAAATACTAATATATTCCATTTTCTGCAATTTTTTACTTAGCTGACTTAGCTTGAGTCCTGACTTCCTATCAATATTCAGGTATTTCGGTACCAAACCAGGTATCCATCTGTTATAGGACTTGCTTTTCCTTCCTGCTTAACCTGTCTTGAATCTTGGAAAATATTATAAATGTTCCATCAGAATCTTAATTTCTTTGTGAAAGAGGAGACACACAATCCATTTATTTTTATTTACATCCTATTAATAGGAATGCTATTTTAAACTTTTTCTGAAAAGCAATGGTGTTAGCATACTGATAATATTCCATATTGGAGTTCACAAATTTATATTATAGTGCTGTGTGAGCTAGAGACAAAAAAATAACAGCTTACTAAAGTTTTTTGTTTTCAAGTTTTCACCTAAAATTAACAAAGCTAGCTTGTTCGACAGAATTAATGCTATAACAACAATAGCTAACACTGATTGAGAGTATGCTACATGGGACAGATAATATCCTATATACCCAGCAGAAATGATGGGCTGAATAATAGTTATACTATCCCAATCTTACTGATGAAGGATAAAGAGGCCAAACAGCTTGTCCAAGGACATACAGCTAAAATCTAGAGACAAGATCCAAGCAATATGATTTCAATAGTGCAATCTGTTAGTTTTTACGCTAGACTGCCTGTTATTTTGCCTGAAAAGATATGCAGGATCCCAAAGATATGCTTTTCTCACAAATACAAAAAAATAAAAAAGAGTCCCATTAAGATAAATTCAACTCCCCTAATATATATATGCACACATACATTACCCAATTCAAAACTCCTATTACAATATCCTAGTGTATCTTTTCTATAATTAGGTAAAAACATAGATTAAAGCCGAACCGGTTTGGCTCAGTGGATAGAGCGTCGGCCTTCGGACTGAAAGGTCCCAGGTTCGACTCTGGTCAAGGGCATGTACCTGGGCTGCGGGCACGTCCCCAGTAGGGGGTGTGCAAGAGGCAGCAGATCGATGTTTCTCTCCCATCGATGTTTCTGACTTTCTATCCTTCTCCTTTCCTCTCTGTGAAAAATCAATAAAATATATTAAAAAACAAACACAACATAGATTAAAAATGTGATAAAACTCACACATACACAATGCTGAAAGTTTGTTTCTTTAAAAAGGTTCATAATTTTGCTTTTTCTATGGTAAATAATCTAAGTTCATCTTTTAGAAAATTCTGACCATATTCTTCTTTATGCTTGGTCTATTATTTCTGTTCAAATGTCACCTCTTTAGAAAGGCCTTCCTTAACTATTCAATCTCTCGTGCTCTCTCACCCCCATCATTCTTTTACTTCCCATTTATATCACTACCTTAAATTACATTATGTACTTATACACTTATTTCTATTAGAAAATAAACTGTATGTGGGCAATTTGTTCCTTTCTACATCCCTAAATGTGCCTGAATATATATGTACTCACTACTATTTATGGATTGAGTAGATGAATGAAATGTAATGAGAAGAGCAACTTGGTAAAGGCAGAGTCTGTCAGCTTACTGCCCTGACTGCCTCCTCCTATCCCTGGATCTTCACATCTGGAGCCCTGGATTAAAGTTCTTGTCTAAGATGTAAATTCTTCTAACATGGGTGAGAGGAGGAGGTAAGAGTAGTTGCTCCCATTAGCAAGGACAGGCAGAGAAGGGGATAGTATACCCCACTATTCTGGTTTGAGTCTTGAGGGGGTGGTGGGAAAATAAAGGGCTCAACAACAGGGTTATGAAGCCATTTACAACACTTCTGTTACCTTTAATCCTATGTAGAATCTGTCTCCAAGTTATTTTAATTGTTTTTTAGCTTTCTGGTATTCATCCTTTTACCTCCATTCCTATAAACTTGGCCTCCTTATATTACACCTGGACTATTACATATACCCAACTCACTGCTGTCTCTCAATGTTTCCTTCTACTCATCCATTATGCACAGGCACGGGATGAAAAAACAAAACCTTTATGGCATTCCCTAGCTCAAGAGTCTTTAATAGTTCATTTACACTGTGCAATGCCTAGCACAGTGGCTGGCTGAGGGGGTACACATGAAACAATCATTCTTCAATAGTGTCTCTCACTGATACCATTCTATGTTCAGCACATAATACTCTATACTAAACATTAGGGCACTTCATCATAAATGTAATCTGTTTTCTTTTTCATATATGCAACTGTCTTCTCTCTAAAACCAAATAGTGCTTTTCAGGACAGACTCATGTTATGTCTGCATCCTTTCCCAGGACTGTGCCATGACTATGTATGTATTTGTTGCACAGAGATCTACTAATTTAAGTTTGGAAGAACTTTCATCATAGAAAAAAATACAAACCACACATTAACCAAACTGGAATAGTTTGTAAAGTTTCAAACAGCAAACAAAACAACATTAAAAACTTGAGCTTAAAAGATTTGGGATCTTTACAAATATCTGAAAGTACACTAGGACTGGAGTAAACTTCCTAGGATCCCAGTTGGAGGGATATTACAAAGATTGTCTTCAATTCTAAAATTATGCTAACCAAAATTGATGACTTTTGCCTAGTGATCTGGAGACTACAAGCTCTCTCTCTCTTTTTTATATCTACACTCAAGGATATTTTTTCCATTGATTTTTTAGAGAGAGTGGAAGGAAGGAAGAGAGAGAAAATTGATGTGAGACAGATGCATTGATTGGTTGCCTCCCAAACACGCTCCGACCAGGGTTGGGAACAAACCCGCAATACGGGTAGAGAGGTATGGGTATGCATGCCCTGGAGCAGGAATCGAACCTGCAATCCTCGTCTCCCGACTGATGCACTAACCACTGAAAAAAACGGCCAGGGTGTAACTATAATCTTAACAACTTGTTCAAAGCAAACAAAATGGTGGCCCACAGAATTTGATATACTTTGATATTTCCTGAAATACAAGACACTCTTTGGATCACAGTGGTACTGAATGGACATTTTATATACTTTTTAAAAAAACATCTCTACAGAGATTCTGTAGGCACTTGTGTGTTATAGCAACTAATTAGAGCATTTAGGTATTACAGCTATATGCAACTTATAATTTGTAAAGTGCTTTTGAAAAATGAAAGTGCTAGGTAAGCAATTATGTACTAGTAGCCCAGTACACAGATTCATGCACATTGAAAGGAAATTAATTAGGAGAAATGTTTTAATATCACTATTCACCCTTTCTCTATGATAGAAGTGCGAGGAATCAGACTATCTCCTCTCTGGTTCTGGGGTGCATCACCTGAGAACCTTTGCTGCCAAGTAACTGCAGCTCAGCAACTCCTGCATTAAGCATCTGCCCCCTGGTGGTCAGTGCGTGTCACACCTATGGACTGGTCAAACAGTTGCTTAGCCTTTTATTGTCCTATCTAATAAAAGAGAAACATGTATATTGACCATATCTCCACTATGCCCACAAGCCACACCCACAAGCCAACCAGGAGCAAGTATGGAAATTAACTCAACAAATTTGGAGGCAGCCATGGAGCTGGAGTAAGCAGGAAGCTTGGGTTGCCCCCCGTGACGGAGGAAGCCAAGCTTCCCACCTGTCCTGGCTTGCCCTGGCCTCTGTTCAAGGCTACAGTTTCAATTATAGAAGATAAATAAATCCCAGATACCAGGGTCTCCACTTGGGTCATTGGGAGATGTGGCTGGCCTGCAAACCACCTCAGGCCCCTTGCCCAAGCTGTCCCATACCCCAAAGGAACTCCCACCCTGATCTGGGACACTCTTCAGGGCAAACCAGCTGGCCCCCACCCATGCACCAGGCCTCTATCCTATCTAATAAAAGTGTGATATGCAAGTTTACTATCACTCCAACACACAAGATGGCTGCCCCCATTGGACACAAGATGGCCACCACAAGATGGGCAGCAGGGGAGGGTAGTTGGGAGGGACCAGGCCTGCAAGGGAGGGCAGTTGGAGGTGATCAAGCCTGCAGGGGAGGGCAGTTAGGGGTGACCAGGCTGGCAGAGGAGAGAAGTTGGGGACAACCAGGCCTGTAGGGAAGGGCAGTTGAGGGGGGCCCCCAGGCCTGCAGGGGAGGGCAGTTAGGGGTGACTAGGCCTGCAGGGGAGGGCAGTTAGGGGCAATCAGGCTGGCAGGGAAGTGGTTAGGGGGTGATCAGGCTGGCAGGCAGAAGCGTTTAAGGGCAATCAGGAAGGCAGGCAGGTGAACAGTTGGGAGCCAGCAGTCTTGGGATTGTGAGAGGGATGTCCAACTACCCATTTATACCCAATCCCTGTAGAATCAGGCCTAAACAGGCAGTGAGACAAACCTTGAGGAGGTCCCAGATTGGAGAAGGTGGAGGCTGGGCTGAATGACACATACCCCCGTGCATGTATTTCATGCACTGGGCCTCTAGTCTTATATAACAAAAGGCTAATAGGCAAATCAACCAAACAGCAGAATGACCAGTAGGTATGACGCATACTGACCACCAGGGGGCAGACCTCAACACAGGAGCTGCCCCCTGCATTGCACTCCCACAGGGCGAGTACCACTCAGCCATTAGCCGGGCTTACAGCTGGCAAGCACAGTGGCAGTGGTGGGAGCCTCTCCTGCCTCTGTGGAAGCACTAAGGAGGTCCAACTGACGGCATAGATCCACTCTCCATAATTTCTGGAATATCTTCACTACCTTCCACACCTAAAGTAGAATCTCTCATGTTTTCTTTCTCCTCCTACCCCCACAAATACAATGTAAATTTTCTTTTACTCCTTTAGACTCCATTAAGAATAAGACCTGTGTCTCATCCACTAACATATCTATCCTAGGACCTGATATATGCTAGGTCAATGGTCGGCAAACTGCGACTCGCAAGCCACATGGGGCTCTAGAGCCGTGGTTTGCCGCTCTGTTGATTAATGAGTTTGCTGACCACTGGGATAGGGGCTTAATCACAAGGAACAATCACAGCCTGTAATTATTGGAACTGAGAGTCTAGGTCAGTGGTTGGCAAACTCATTAGTCAACAGAGTAGCAAAGCACAGCTCATGAGCCACATGTGGCTCACAAGCCGCAGTTTGCCGACCACTGTGTTAGGTGATCAATAAAAACAAAATATATTTATCTAAAGAAGTTGCATGTAGAAAATGCAGGTTCTGTGGCAGGCCAATAGAAGAGATCTGATATGAGTAAGTTAAAGGCTACATATAATTAGCTACATGGATTCATCTGTTATTTACTTAAACCTATTAGACGTTGTGCTACAAGTTGGTATAATGGTAGACAACATAAGCACTAATAATCACATAGTAAATCCAAGACCAGAAAAACAGAATATATGAAAGCACAGGCAAGTACCCAAACTAGAATGGGGAGTCTTACACGTAAGTTCTTACTTACACTATAGTATGGCAGAAGAGTCCTCCAGGAAGAAGGAACAAAATAGAGTACTGGGGTGTGGGGTGCTCAGGTTCAAAGGTTGACAGACACTTAAGGTAAATTAAGAATCAAGTTGGCGTGGGATAGATATGAATCAAGTTTGAAGAAATAGGACAGCTCTTAAATGTGATTCACTGATATCTTATTGTTTAAAAATCATTTTAGCCACATGGAATTTTCTTTCTTCCTGCCTTACTTTCTTTTAAATACTGCTTCTTTTATGTAACCATGGGCTATATTTAAGATACCTTAGGACTGAAAAGGTTATCTGCTCATCCCAGTAATCTTCCTCTCCAAAAGAAATTCTCTTGACTTACTTAGGTCAAAATAAAGCAGTAAACTGATACCTATCCTATAAATATGATGGAGCTTGATACTACCTAAAATTCTTATGTGAAACCAGAATTCTCAGTTTTTTCAAATAATTCCCCACCCTTACCCAATCTACCAATCACAGCAAAGAATTTTCTCATGAATTATTAAAAAACATGTAGCAAGAAGCCAAGTTCTCCCCCTACTTCCATCTTTTTTTCTTGCTCTCCCCGAACCTCCTTCCCCTATGTGGGGTCATGCTTTACTGCACATCCCCCTACCCCCCATCACAGCCATGAATGTTATATTTCTTTTAATCGCCTTAATAAAAGTTCTTGTCTAGGCCTGTGCTTTTCTCATAGTTTCCTCACTTTCAATATTGGCTCAATTAATAAACAAATACCCCCAAATAGTCAACCTTGAGGATCAAGGAACAGAAACCACTCAAATTAGTTTAAAGAGGAAATTTATTAGAATACAAAGGTTCTTGCAGGGATTTCCATAGCTGTAATGAGTTAATAGCTAGAAACACACCTTTCTGAACTTCTATTTCTGGGTTTTGCAAGATCACGAAGAGAATATCCCAGAGGATGTTCCTCCCTTTATAGTGCATAGGGACTAGAATGTGGATTCATTTCTGCTTGCTTTTTGGTCCTTATATTCTTTTATGCTGGCCTCAAACTTGTCAAGCACGTGTTGGCAGACATTCATGAGCTCATTCAGGCCTCTCTGAAATGGCTCAACAGCTGGAAGAGCACCTCGAGTCTGAATTCGTAAATTAATTTTACTCTCTGAAGGATGGGTTGTAGTGTAACCACAAAACTCCACTTCCGGGTTCTTCATGATCATGTAACGAAGAGAATTTCCTAGGGTATGGTCCTCTTCGTGCAAAACAAAAGTCACAGAGTGTCTATCTGTTCCAGCTGCCTGGACCATTTCCAGAGCTGTCTTCCTCTCGCCTTCAGCCATTGAGGTCTTCAATCCAGACATTTTTCTATGCACATATTTTTTACAAAAATGAGATCATACTGAATATGGTTTTGTAGCTAGCTTTTTCATTTGCTATATCACAATTGCAACACATTAATACTCGATGCACTCCAATTACATAAAACTAATAAGATTAGCCCCTTATTTTCCTGCTTCCACATTTTCAATCAACAAATACCTAATTTATTGCCTCCGGTTTCTCCCTAGTCCATTTGACCATCTATATGGCCAAAGGGGAGTATTTCTTAAAACACAAACTTAAATGTTTGCTAAAATATTCTTTTGCTAGAATCATAAGAAAACATAGGATTAGAATAGGGTAGCCTTGCACGAGAAAGCAAAGGGAAATGGAAGGCCGTAGAGAAATAGTTATAAAATTAGAGGCTACAGATGATTAACGTGGAGGCCTAGCTATGGCTTCCATTTAAATGGAGGAGGTAAGGAAACTAGAATGGTAAGTCTGAGAGGAGACAATCAGGCAGAAGGGAGAAAGAACTGGGAGCACAGACAGAGGAGGGAGTTGGGCCACATTACAGGGACGTAGGCCTGGTGTGGGATCTCACACGTTAGCTGATTTACTCTTGCTGTTCTAATTGGGGACGGGCAGTTTGGGGATTTCTCACTAGATACCTGTCTAGTTTCCTGAGCGTCTGAATTCAAACACATCTGTCTCCTCTCCTTTTCCCCATCGGAGCCCTCTCTCCCGCCCAGGCGCCCATTCCTCTCTCGTCCTCTGCCTTTCTAGTCAGGCCTGGACGCGGAGGCCGAGACCCGGCCGGCCACGGGCCCCTCCCCCGCCGCTGGCTCCGGTGTCGGGAGCGGCTCGCTCCTCCCGCCCGCTCCCTCCGCCTCCTCGGCCGTTACCTCTCCAGCTCTTGGTCCTCTTCCATCGCGGGGACGGCTTCCACGATATTCAGGTGGAGCTGGCGGACGGGACGCTCTGCCCCATAACGCGAAACGTGCGAGAAGCAGGAAGGAAGCAACAACCGCCGCCCGAGGAGCGGAAGACGGAAGGAGGGAGGAGGAGCCGCAGCAGCGCCCAGGCCCCGCCCACACCGCCCTCCCCCTGCCCCGCCCCCCCGGCGCGAGGAGGGCGGGCGGGGCGGAGCCGGCGGGGCGGGGCGGGGCGGGCTGGGCGGGGCCCCAGCGGTTCCCGGGAGCTGCCGGAGCCAGTTCGGCGGCAGAGCTAGCGGGGCAGGCGGGGTCCGGCTCCCGCCCCACCCCCGCGGCCGACAGGGCCCTGTGGGTGCTTGAACTCAGCCCTTGGCACCTGCCCCAGGTGTAGGGCCCACCTACCTGCCCCAAATCACCTTCCTACTTAGGGCCCCAATCCGGCTTCTGTTTGACTTGCTGCTGGACCTACGGGGGACGGGGTTACTGTCGCGGAGGACCCCAGCCCTTGGCGGGGGGCTTTCACGGAACGTCAGGCTTAAATTATAGTTGAAATTTCACAGTAGATTAGGATAGGTTTAAGACGATAGTTGTCTCATCGAGGATCTTTACACATCTCAGCTGGGTCAAAGGACAAGCGTTTGTCGTGATCTTTTGGGGCGGGGGGAGAAAGTGAGTTTGGAAGGAAACTTTCCCCTCCCATCCTTTCTCGCCTAGGACCTTTTCTACCCCTAGCGTACGTGCTCCCTCGCTTGGGGCTTCCTTTTCCCTTTACCCTTTTGGCTTCTTCAACCTCTTCACCTTTGTTCTCAGGTTTCCCTCCCCCGCCTTGGCAACCCTTCTAGCCGGACTCGCTCTCCGTCCACTCAGTTATTCTTCGCTAACAGTCTTCCCTTCTTCGCTCTCCAGCTCCCCTCGCCCTCCTCCTGCCGGCCAAGCCCTGTCCCCACCACCCTGCCCCAGCTGTCCTTTCGCCCAGCACACCTACATTTCTGCTTCCCGGTGCCACCTGTTCTTCCTGAATTCCCCTAGACATTCACTGCCTCCCCGCGCTATCCAATGCCTCTCGCGGCCTCGGCAGAGAGCGCCCAGACACTTCCAGAGCCTGTCTTACGCGAGGTAATCCGGAGAACCCAGGCGAGGGCGGGTGGGGGAGGGGAGGCGGCGCGGGGCGGAACGGGCTCACTCTAACTAGGGAGTGACGGCTCCGGCCTGGCCCGCCCCCTGAGCCCTCGGATAGGCGGATCCTCCTTCTGTCCCGCCCCCTCCCACCCTGTTCTTGCTGCCAATTGGTCCAGGTGCGTGTCGGGTTGGGCGGCTGGGCCCTGGCGTTTACCCCCGGGAAGGCAGCAGGGGCGGTTGAGAAGTGAAGTCTTAGCCAGAGTTTGCTTCTTGCCAGGAAATCTGCAGCGGCCGCGGCGGCGGTGGCGGCAGCGATCCCCCGCCGAGCGGAGGCCGCCCCGCTCCCGGCTCCCTCAGCGGGCCAAGGAGAGCGAAGCGGGCTCTGGGCTGCGGCGCCGGGAGCCGGTGCGCGCCCCGGACGGCCGCGCTTTCCCAGTGAGTAACTTTGGACCGCGTCGCTCCGCGCACACCCGCCGGGTCCGGGGCTGCCGCCTCAGCTGCAGGCGTCGGTAGGGTGTTGGGGCACCGCCGCGCCTGGGAGGCGGCCGGAGCGGCGCCGCAGCGGTCCTCCACCGCTCTCCTCCTATCTGGTCCTGGCTGCGGAGGAACGTGGAGCCGTGTGGGCTGGCCGCGCTGGTCAAGGGCGGGAGGGACCAGCTGCCCTGCGCCCGGTGCCCGCCGCCCGGCAGGCGCCGGGGAGAGGCGGGCGGCCCCCGACTGTTACCATTTGGTGTTCTGGCGGCGGTGTTGCTGATCTTTGCACCCTTTGCTTTTTTAGGGAGGGGAGAGATGGGGATGAGTTTTTATTTCCTGCGTGTTTGTTTTCATGAGTAAGAGTGGCACTAGTTGCTTTACATTGGATCTTGTCACCTGGAAAGGAATGGGAAGAGACCAAATCCTCCATCCCAGCCTGTTGCCTGTAAATCTCACCGGACTTTTTTCTTAAAAAAACAAAAGCAAACCACAAACTTTATTGTTGAAAATGTTACGGATGTCCCCCACTTCCGCCCATTAACCCCCTCCTCCCCTCACCGCCTACCCCCCAGGCCTTCATCACACTATTGTTTGTGTCCTTGGGTAACGCATATATGCAAATACGTTCTTTGGTTAATTTCTTGCAATCCTCCCCTCTTCCCTCAGAATCCTCAGTTGGTTCCATGCTTCTGTGTCTCTGGATCTGTTTTGTTCATCAGTTTATTTTGTTCATCGGAAACCACATGTGAGTGAAATCATGTGATACTTGTCTTTCTCTGACTGCGTTATTTCGCTTAGCATAATACTCTCCAGTCCCCCTCCATGCTGACTCAAAGGGTAAGAGATCCCTTTTTTGTTTGTTTTTGATTTTTACAGCTGCATAGTATTCCATTGTGTAGATGTACCACAGCTTTTTTATCCATCATCTGCTGATGGGCACTTGGGCTGTTTCCAGATTTTAGCTATTGTAAATTGCGCTGCTATGAACAAAGGGGAGCATAGATTCTTTCTGATTGGTATTTTGGGTTTCTTAGGAAATATTCCCAGAAGTGGGATCACTGGCTCAAATGCAGTTCTATTTTTAATTTTTTGAGGAAACTCAATACTGTTCTCCACAGTGGCTGGCACCAGTCAGCATTCCCACCAGCAGTGCACGAGGGTTCCCTTTTCTCCACATCCTTGTCAGCACTTGTCATTTATTAATCTGTTGATAGTAGCCATTCTGCCACCTTACTCTTTAGGCAGGAGAAGGTGATAGAGAGATTTAACATCTTCCACACCAAGAGAAGGGGATTTTAAAATATGGAGCTTGATTTGGAAGCAGTTGCACATAAAGCACCGTTCAGGAAATACATCGCTCACTCTGCAAAGTTTTATGCTCTGTTTTGGCTAAGGACTTTTGACTTATGTGTACTGTTTCTTCTGATAGTTCAGTTAACAAATAATGCTATGAATCAAGACATCATATCTGCCAGGAGCTACTGTACACTCTTGCATGGACTGGGCTTAACTGTGTAGATGTTTCTTTTTAAATCACAGAAACCAGAAATGAGGTTAAGTGAGAAGCAATGATAAGTTCTGGTATAAGGGAATTGCCTGCACTTTAAAAATATCCCGTTCTTGCCGAGTAGTACTTATTTGTAAACTGGCTTTCATTTCCAGGACAGATTTTGGTTTTTATTTTTTCTTGAATATACTGTGACACAGCACTAAGTTAGACCTCAGTAGTTCAATTTTATTTAATTAATTTGATTCCTATCTCCATGCCCCCTTCAAAAATGGACTTTGATCTAGTATCCTTTTTGGCCTGTCAAAGCTTTGTTATGCAACGAATAACAAAGTTTTGCCTTTTGTTTTTTTA
Source organism: Antrozous pallidus (assembly GCA_027563665.1). Taxonomy (NCBI): domain Eukaryota; kingdom Metazoa; phylum Chordata; class Mammalia; order Chiroptera; family Vespertilionidae; genus Antrozous; species Antrozous pallidus. The sequence continues at coordinate 18,338,502 of CM050513.1, forward strand.
AATTTATTTCAGAGAGGAAGGGAGAGAGATAGAAACATCTACCATGAGAGAGATTCTTTGATTGGCTGCCTCCTGCACGTCCCCCACTGGGGTGGGAGAAATCAAGCGCTCAACCCAGGCATGTGCCCTTGGCTGGAATCAAACCTGGGACCCTTTAGTCCACAGGCTGACGCTCTATCCACTGAGCCAAACCAGCTAGGGCAAAGTTTTGCCTTTTTAGTTTGTCCAAGTCACACATGTGAGTTTTCCCATAGGGATAAAATGTAGGCCAAATCAGCACAAAAGTAGAATCATACTGCTTTTAATTTGGCCCACTTGTGTGTTAACATTCCTAATTCTGTATCTTGTTCCTCTCCTTTCCTCATCAAGTTAGATGTTTTTCATTATTTATTCATTCAGCAAATGGTAGAGTGCCTGCTGCATGCCGGGCATTGATGGCAGAATCAGCTTTTGCCCGAAGTTGCTGTCGTCTCATCTGGAAGCTGATCCATACCTCTGTTCCACTGGCTGCCCGGAAGTAATTTGAGCATAGTGCTGTGGGAACTTAAGAAGCAGCATTTCTGCCTGGAGTTTGTTAGGGAAGACCACACATAGTCAAAATCCCACTTCAGATCGGTGTGGGATTTTGCCAGGTACATTCTAAGCAGAGAGACTAACATATAGGGTATAGGGTATGGCATTATGAGATCTGCATGTAGTTAATCTGGCTGAAGCACACAGTGTCTGGGGTTGGTCTGGCAGTCAGAGGCTGGTGTATTACTCATTTCAGAGCACTTTGCCTTGCTCACAACAGGCACTCAAATATTTATTGAACTGGATTGAAAGAAACATGAAGGATTTTGTCTGCCAAATTAAGAAAGTTGGACTTTAATCAGGAGAATGTCATGATGACGTTGGTATTCCAGAAAGGTATCTGCAGCAGTGGAGAATAGTGAGGTCCGGATGGGGGTTAAGGGGACAAAATAGGAGCTGTTACACTATAGGTGGTAAATGCTCAGGGCTTCTCAGTTCACATTGTCTTGTTGAATCCGGCTGTGTCACTCTCTATGTACCCTCTTTTATTCCTTAGATTCTTCATTTCATAGGGTTTGGGGATGAAACTTGGTAAAACATGTATATTACTTAGAGTAATGCACATGGTTAGGACTTGGTAAATGTGAGTTGTTACTCTGTGTGCAGGAAGGGAAGTACAAATGATGTGTCTTTTAGGAGGCATATCGGTTAGATTAGTTACGTGGCTGGATATGGTGAATGAGAGAAGGATGGCTCCTAGGCTTTTTGAGTGGAGGCATTGGAGTGTACTTGTTAAGTTTGCTGTGGAATCAGAACAAGGGACAAATTCTATTACCCTCAGAATTAATTACCATTCTGACTGAGTGTTGGTTTCCTGATGTTTCAGAAATGATCATAGTACCTGTCTAGTAGGTTTTGAAGATCAAATGAAATTATGCATGTAATGCCCTTGGCAGAGTACCTAGTACATTACAAGAGCTCAATAAATATTAGCTGTTTCTTTAGTGATGATGACGTTAATGAGCTAATGGAATGTTAGAAGATATGAGAAGAGGCAGTTAAAAACAATTGGTGGTAGGAGAGGGGAAGGGAAGAGAAATTAGTTTTGGACCAACCCAGTCAGGTGCTAATGGATGGTCTGTGATGAAGTTGTTGGATAGATCCAACAGGATCTAGGAAAAAATGGAAAGCAAAAAATAAATAAATAAATAAATAAATAAAGCCTTTGTGGGTTTGGTATGCTTTCTGAAAGATTTGGGGAAAAGGGGATCAGAAGTGGTTTATGCTATAGCAATACCAGAGTGTTGATGTTAAATATTAGACATCTCTAAAATCTTTAAAGTGCATTTGGCCCCCATCACAGGTGAACTCCAGGCTCATATAATCTGATTGGTTTTGTGCCTTTCTTCTTCTTTCTCTCCAATCTGATTGTCCCCAAAAATCCTTTTTTTTTTTTTAAATGCAGAGACGTTTAACTTTTCTTTGCATATGGGGCAAAAGTTCACTCCAGGCCCACCTTTCTGTATCACAATCCAATAAAGTTTTTAGAAGAATCAACGGCCGCATTTTATAGGTCCCATACTACTTAGAAAGCTGTGTTGGTTGAAAAAAAAAAAGTGTATACGTGTGTATGATATATCTGTGCACATAGATACAAATATATCTTATATGTACAACTGTGTATGTATATATTAGTGTGATAGGGAGAAACAGACTTGTTTAGGGAATTTGCTTCCTGCAGAGTTGAACTGACAATAGCTGTCATAACTTTGTCCTCTCTTGGGCATTAGTAAACCTCCAGAGTGGAGTCGCTGGTGTCTTGATAAGAAAAGCGGAAAAGGAAGGACAAGTGTTGTAGGCAGAGAGGGTTAAGCATACTTCACATCTATATCTTTCCAGGCTGCAGACTTAGGACTGTTACTTCTGGCAATCAGAATCCATCAGTGGAAAAATTATGTAGTGGAAAAATGATTTTTTCCAAAATTAGTCTGGGTAGGAGAACTGAGAAATAGAAACAAATGCAAAAAAAGAGGCAATAGTAAAAGTATAAATATATATATATATACACACACATATATATAAATACATATAAGTATACTACTATATGTACTACATATACATATATGCTTAAGTGTTGTCTACTTAAAAACATATACCACTTTCATATGTAAAACAAATGGAATTTTAATTTTGGTCTTTATTAAAACGATAATCTTTGAGTTCTTTTAAATAACAAATTGCCTTGGAAACCCTAGTACACTGCTGGTGGGAATGCAGTCTGGTGCAGCCAGTAAGGAAAACAACATAGAGTTTCCTCAAAAAAATTAAATATGGAACTGTCATTTGACCCTGTGCTCACACTTCTAGGAATACATTCTAAGAAACCTGAAATACAAATCAGAAAGAATGTAGGCACTCCTATGTTTATAGCAGTGCTGCTTACAGTAGCTAAGATCTGGAAAGAGCCCAAGTGCCCATCAGTAGGTGAGTGGATAAGAAAGCTGTGGTACATTTATACCACAGAATACTATGCAGCAATATAAAAGAAGAATCTCTTACCCTTTGAGATAGCATGGAGGGACTGGGAGAGTGTCATGCTACGTGAAGTAAGTCAATCAGAGAAAGACAAGTATCACATGATCTCACTCATGCATGAAATTGAAGTAACAAAAACTGATGAACAGAGTAGATCCAGAAATGTGGAAGCAGGAACAGGTGGGGAATCTGAGAGGGAAAGTGGGTGAGGGTAGATGGGTGGAAGGTAATCAACCAAGGACCTTATATGCATACTAGAGGCCCAGTGCATGAATTTGTGTATGGGTGGGGTCTGGCCAGTCTCCCCAATGGGGGCCAATCAGAGGTGGGCTGGCCAGGGGGAGGGGCTGTGGGAGGTTGGCCCTTAATCTGGGGAGAGGGCCAGGGAGGGGGAGCCACCTCCCATTCGGCCAGTTGGCCAGTTGGCCGGCAGCAGTGCATGTCAAAGCTACTGGTCATTCGAGTCTTTCCAGTCGTTCTGGCATTCTGGTTGGTCACTTGTCTTTTGTATATGTAGATATGTGTGGCCCATGGACACAGATAATGGGGCAGTGAGATCCTGGGGCAGGAAACAGAGGCAGGCTGGAGGCAATCAATGGGGGGATAAAGGAGACATATGTAACACTTTCAACAATGAAGAATTATTTAAAAACAAACAAACAAAAAACAAATTGCTGTAAAATGTATAATAGGGGCCACTGCAAAAAATGTTTATAACTAAGTTATGAGGACCTATGTAAAACAAAGTTTGCTTGGCTATAATAAAGCTTCCCAAAGGACCTATTAGCCATTATTTTATTTTTAGTTAAAAGTAAAGCAAGTCTAGGAAATATTGATACCCCTATCACCTATTTCCTTCCCCCAAATTGGGATTAGGCAACCAATCTGAAAAATTAATCCTTTATCAGAATTCTTAATTCTGTTCAGTTAAACTGCATAAATAACTATTAAACAAGTAAATTGGAGTCCTTCACTTATACATTATTTCTTTATTGTATTGTGACCTTTACCACTTCCACATGATTTTAATGTTTGAACTTTGACTTTCAGTGTACTTATATTCATGGATACCTAAGCCTCCATGGCCAACCCTGGGCTATGTGGAACACAAAAGATTGTCTCTGCCCTTGTGGAACTTGAAATCTTAAAAACGTTCAAAGAGTTAAGCATTTGCAGTAGGGTGACTAATACACTTGATTTCTAGTACCTTAGCTCTTCAACTCCAGTGACCTTCACTTCAGCTGTATTTTAACATTCCCCAAAATTTTCCACAATAGAAATGTTAAATTTATATATCCTGCTCTGTGACCACATCCTCCTGTCCTTCTAGCTCCCTCACACCCACACTTTATATTACAACACCCTTCCTTTTGACAAAGACATCTTGCCAGTCCTTTATTGCATCCCCTCTTCCTGTTAACCTGTTGCATTTACATTTATTGGCCTTGAGTTATTCCCTGTCCGATTTGAATTCTTAGTTAAACACTTAAACTGGTACCTTTGCCTCTCTCGAACTTGTTTTTGTGCTGTGCCTGCCAGAAAACATTCCTGATTAACTCTGCTTCTCTTGCTTCTTTTCCTGTGGTGCTTTGGTAGCACCATTAAAAGGCCAGACCTCTGCCCTGGTCAGTGTGGTTCAGTTGGTTGAACGTCTTCGAATGCCCTGAGAGGTCACCAGGTCAGGGGATGTGACAGATCCTGGGCTCTCTCCCGAGTTGGGGGCATGGAGGAGGCAGTTGATCCATGTTACTCTCTCATAGGTGTTTCTCTCTCCTTCTCCCTTCCTCTATCTCTAACATCAATAAAAACATTAAAAAAAAAAAAAAGGCCAGACATTTAATGTAGATAATTGGCTCTCAAGCAACCAACCATTCCCCCATTCCCCATATAGATGGATACAAATGTATCTTATATGTACAACTATGATTGGTTCTGTACATACCTTATATGTACAACTTATAGAGCTTACAATCTAGAGGAGGTAGACATTCATCAAATATTAGCACACATTACTAGTGGAGTTACACAACATGGTAAGTGCTTTGAAGCAATAGTATGTATGGGACAGTGTTGTCCAGTACTAGTCACTAGCACATGTGTCTATTGAAATGTGTCTCATCCCAACTGAGGAGTGATGTGTTAAATACACATCAAATTTTGTATACTTTATATTCCTAAAAGGTAAAATATCTCAATAATTTTTATATATGAAGTGATAATATTCTGGATATATTAGGTAAAATGTTAAAAATCATTCAGTAGTTTTATTTATTTTTTAAATATGATTACTAGCCTGGCCAGCGTGATTCAATAGTTGAGCATTGACCTATGAACCAGAAAGTTAGAGTTCAATCCAGCCAGGGCACCTACTCAGGTTACAGTCTTTTTTTTTTTTTTTTTAAATCTTTATTGATCAGCTTATTAATTACATTGTTTCCCCCTTTTTCCCCTTATAGCTCCCCTCCACCCTGTACCCATCCCACCCTCCACCCTCACCTCCCCCCGCACTGTCCTCTCCCATAGGTACATGATTTTTGTCCAGGCTCTTGCTGCACCTCCCACACCCCTTTTCTCCCCAAGAATTGTCAGTCCATTCCCTCTCTATGTCCGTGCTTCTGTTATATTCACCAGCTTATCCTGTTCATCAGATTATTAATTCACTTGATTTTTATATTCATTTGTTGATGTGTATTTATTATTCATAATTTATATTTTTACCTTTTTTTTCTTCCTTTTCTTACAGAATATCTTTCAGCAATTCATATAATATTGGTTTGGCGGCGATGAACTACTTTAGCTTTTTCTTATCTGTGAAGCACTTTATCTGACCTTCAATTCTGAATGATAGCTTTGCTGGATAGAGTAATCTTGGTTGTAGATTCTTGCTATTCATCACTTTGAATATTTCTTGCCACTCCTGTCTGGCCTGCATCGTTTCTGTTGAGAAATCTGCTGACAATCGTATGGGTGCTCCCTTATAGGTGATTAGCCGTTTTTCTCTTGCTGCTTTTAATATTCTCTCTTTATCTTTTGCCCTTGGAATTTTAATTACGATGTGTCTTGGTGTGGTCCTCTTTAGATTCCTATATTTTGGGGTTCTGTGCACTTCTTGGGCTTTTAAGTCAATTTCTTTCACCAGGTGTGGGAAGTTTTCGGTCACTTATTTCTTCAAGTAAGTTTTCATTATCTTGCTCTTTCTTTTTCTGGCACCTCCATAATTTGGATGTTGGCATGCTTGAGGTTGTCCCAGAGGCCCCTTACACTATCTTCAATTTTCTGGATTCTTTTGGCTTCTTGCTTTTCCGGCTGAGTGGATTTTGCTTCTTTGTATTTCAAATCTTTGACTTGGTTCTTGTGGTCGTCTGGACTGCTTTTAGGTCTTTGTATAATATTTTTTTTATTTCAGTCTGTGTATGCTTAATTTCCAGTTGGTCCTTTTTCATATCCTCCTAGGTCTTGTTCATTTCCTCATAGGTCTTGTTCATTTCCTTGTAGGTCTCATTAAGTTCATCGGCCTTTTCTAGGAGCCTCTTGAAAAACGTTATAACCATGATTTTGAACTCTATGTCTGGTCATCTTTTTTCCTCCATTTCTTTCACATCTGATTTCTTTCCATTTCTTTGCATTGTGGCTGCTTTCCTGAGTTGGTCCATTAGCTTTGTGTGGTAGATGTCCTCTAAGGGACAGTGGCTCAGCCTCCCCAGTTACCTGAGGTGGATACTCTTGCTGCAGTCCTTTATGGGTTGTACAGTATTGTTGAAGTTAAGCCCAGCTTATTGTTGTTAGCACTAGGAGGGTTTGACCTCCAGGCCAATTGATTGTGAGGGTAAGCTGTGTTCAGGTTGGATGGGCGGAGTCTCCGGGCTGAGCAGGCAGCATCAGCTCCGCCCTATGCAGCACCAGGGTCTCTGTGCTGGGTGGTAATGGCTGCACACACCTCCAAAAGAAAGCTGCTGCCGATCTCCACCCTCTGCCAGACAACTCTGCCTCTCCCCAAATGAGTCTGCACCCCCAAAGTCTTGCCCAGGGTTGTAACACAATGCAGTCTGGTGGTCTCCCGAACGAGGGAGCAAGTCACGAGTCCTCTCTGTGCGGTCACACACTTCTGATTCCAAGTTCACGCGCACTCTCTTCAAGCTCGCCCTCTCCACAAGCTCGCAGACCACTGCCGCGCTGGACTTCAGCGTGCTTTCCCACTGCCCAGTTTCACCCCGTATGATTGTGGGTTCCCCGGACCTCGTCTGGAACTGGGAAATCAGTGCATGGGGACACCTTTGCCCACCCTGTTGGAGAAAACCAGCCGGGTTTGCAGCCACCCACCCTCTCCGCTGGCGCACGCACATAGCTCCGAACCTCTGGCTCCGCGAGTATCTTCAATGCTGCGCTCCACCGCTCCTCTGAGTCACAGTGTCCTATCTTTACTTTTATTTGTGGAATTTTCACTCAGCCAGCTTTCCGGTGATTCTGGATGATGTTTGTTCTGTCATTAAGTTGTAGTTTTGGAATTGTGTGGGGCAGCAAGATAGGTGTTTACCTATGCTGCTATCTTGGTTCCTCTCCTAGGTTACAGTCTTGATCCTCAGTGTGGGGCATGCAGGAGGCAGCTGATCACTGATTCTGGCTCATCATTGATATTTCTGTCTCTCCCTCTCTCTCTCCCTTCCTCTCTGAAATCAGTGAAAAAACATTTTTTTAAATATGGCTATTAGAACAATTAAAATGACATGTGGCCACATTCTATTTCTGTTGGCAGTGCTGGCATAGGGTGTTGTTCTCGGAGCAGGGTGTCACCGAAGCCTTCCCTGAGGAAGTTGTGTTTGAACAGATCTATCTGGCTGAGGAGGTGTTGAACAGGCAAACCCTCCTCAGAGGAAGCAGTCAGAGGTGGCTAGCACTTTGAGGGAGGGTGAGAAGCTGGTGGGAGAGACCTGGGAGGTAGACAGGGCCCGATCATGTAGGCCTTTTTGCCCTAATAAGGGTTTTGTTCTTTATCACTCAGATTATTCCAAACCTTCATCATTTACAGATCCTTTTATCCAATCCTGACTTTTTGTATAGTCTGTAGGTAATCTGGTCGCTTCATGAACTGGTTTGATTTCTCAGATTTCTGTCCCTTATCTTCTTAACTTACCTATTATCAGTCTCAGATCTGTTGAAGTCTAGCTTTTCTACATGTGCCCTTGATCTCATCCTTCAGAGTCTCTTTCAAGGAGAGGCTTCGTTAATTAACTCCCTTCTGTATTTAACCCCTTTCTCCTCACTGGCTTTTTCATACTAGCCTATAAAGTCCATTGACCTTGTATTAGCCTCAAGTTACTGTTCTTGAAGCATAACAAAATACTTTTAAATTTAATATTTATATTATTTAAAGCAGTTTATTAAAGCTGTATTAACAGGTAGTCAATATAAAAGTATTAAGATATTTGACGTTTTCACATTAAGTATTTGAAATCTGGTTATATTTTATACTTATAGCATATCTCAGTACAGGTGCTAAAGTGTCAGTGGTTAAAATAAAAAGAATCTTGTCAAAATAATTTAACAGAAAAATATTGTTCACTGCTCCAGGTTCTTTTTGTTGTGGTAAAAAGCATGTGACATAGAATTTACCATCTTAGCTATTTTTACGTACATATCTCAGTGGTGTTCAGTATATTCACATTGCTGTGCAACAGGTCGCCAGAACTCCTCATATTGCAAAACTGAAATTCTGTGCCTGTTAAGCATCACCCCCATTTCTTCTTTCCCTTAGTCCCTGGTAACCACCATTCTGCTTTCTATTTCTATGGACTTGGTTAATTTAGATACTTCATATAAGTGAAATGAAACAGTGTTTGTCTTTTTATGTCTGGCTATTTCACTTGGTGTGATGGCCTCAAGGTTTATCTATGTTGTAGCATGTGACAGGATTTCTTTCCTTTGTAAGGCTGAATAATATTCCATTGTATTTATACATTGGAATACACATTTTGTTTATCCTTTCATCTCTCAGTGGACATTTGGATTGCTTCCACCTCATCGCTATTATGAATAGTGCTGCTGAGAACATAGGTGTGGGAATCTCTTTGGGAACCTGCTTGGAATTCTTTCCATTATGCACTGAGAAATGCTTTTGCTGGATCATATGATAGTTCTTTTATTAAATTTTTTTAGAACCTCTATATTGTTGTCCATAGCAGCTGACCCCCTCATCAGATATACTATTTACAAGTATTTTTTCCCATTTGCACTTTGTTGATGTGAAGTTTTAAGTTTGATATAATCCCATTTGTCTATTCTTTTGTTACCTGTGCTTTTGGTGTCATATCTTTGCTAAATCCAGTGTCATAAAGCTTTACCTCTATGTTTTCTCCTAGGAGTTTTGTAGTTTCAGGTCCTATGTTTAGGTCTTTAATCAATTTTGGGTCAGTTTTCTATTGTGGTGTAAGGTAAGGGTACAAACAAAATATTTTGAACATACTTCGGAGACCTTGCTTAAATGAAACAAAAGGGAAAGATCTGAAATATAGAATAGTTTTAATTTGGAAGGATTGAGAATAGTGATTAGGCTAGGATACACTTTTCAAATTGTGCTGAATAGGATATTCTAGTGTGAATTTCTCTTTCCTTTTTGTTTCTTATAGTTGTGAGATACCAATATGGAAGCAATCGATAGATTAGGGCTAGCCAAAGATAAAAATTATAAAATGCTTGGGAAGAAGCCAGGTATCAGAGTGCATGTGATTGCATCTTCTTCCTCTACTACTAAATATGTATTCTGTGTGGTCAATAGTTGCCGTGCATCCCTTTTCAGACTGTTCTGTCAAGGCCATTTAATAAGATTTCAAAAGTATCCATAGCAATTAGAACTTATATGAAATATTTATTAACCTCATTAATTTCCCTTATTCTAGGCTTTGTGGTTTTATTATAGATGAGATATATTAATTGATACTTCAGTAGACTATTTTCAGAATTTGTTAAAAATAGTTTTTCTGGCTCTCTGACCTAGTCTTTTTCCAGCTATATAAAGTACATTTGTCAGCTCATTTGAATTTTTCTATTATTTGATGGTATATAATCAATAACATTGAGACATTTTCAGGATTTATTCTGAGTCTGAAATTTTTTATGGTAGCTATTTACAGAAAGGGATAATTTTTTTTTAATGAATCCATTTTGCAGGATACAAAAAGATGATAAAGTCTATGTACTTTTTTTCTTTTAATCCTCACCCAAGGATATCTTTTCCATTGATTTTTCAGACAGAGTGGAAAGGAGGAAGGAAGAAGAAGGAGAAGGAGGGAGGGAGGGAGGGAGAGAGAAAGAGAGAGAGAGAAACATCAATTGATTGCCTCCCATGAGCCTGGTCAAAGTACATGCCCTTGATTGGGAATCAAACCCGAGACCCTTTGGTCCACAGGCTGACACTCTAATCATTGAGCAATGGGCCAGGGCAAATCTGTGTATTCTTAAATATCAAATTGACTCAAACAAAGCAACTCTCTTTTATTCTTTCATTTTTTTAACAAGTCAATTTTCAACTACTGTATATTTTATTAACTTTACCCCTTATATTATAAAGTTGTTCAGATTATAGTCTTTTTAAATGAGACAATGTAACTGAATTTTCTTTACTTATAGTTTGGTTTTGCCAAAGGCAGTAAGTTAAACTTGGTGCTGGAAGAAAGGAAAATGGAACATTAAAAGTAGTTCTTCAAATATTTATTCACAATACAGTATTCTTTTAAAAAATATATCTTTATTGGTTTCAGAGAGGAAGGGAGGAGAATGATAGAAACATTGATGATGAGAGAATCATTGATTGGCTGCCTCCTGCATGCCCTGCAATGGGGATCAAGCCTTCAACCCCGGCATGTGCCCTGACCGATAATTAACTGTGACCTCCTGGTTCATAGGTCAGTGCGCAATCACTGAGCCATGCCGGCTGGGTCACAATACAATATTCCTCATGTCTTCATAAAGAATTACTCTTTTTTGGTTCCTTGGACCTTTTGAAAAGAAAACAAATCCTATATCATAAAAACCTAATATGCAAATTGTTCCACTGGCAGTTTGACCGGGAGTTTGACCACTCACTATGACATGGCTGGCCACTGGGGCAGTGTGGAACATGGCAGGTGTCAGCAATGTGGCGCTGGCAGTGGGTGACAGTAGAGGCGCTGCTGGCCTCAATGGGCCCTGACGAGCAGAACCACAGTGGGATGGCGGAGAAGGTGAGTGGGTGGTACCAGGCCAAGATGGGTGTGTGTGGGGGATCTGATTGCCCCTCAGATGGCGACCAGTGGCAGTGGTGGGGGGTGGGGGTACCGCCCATCTCCCAGGTGCTAAGGGAGCCAGGCTGGAGATGGAGGGTAGCCCAGCCCTGATTGATCGTCCCACAGGTAGGATGGTGGAGTAGAGGCCATGATGGGATGCCAGGCAGGGCTGGCTGCGAGGCTGGGGTGCAAGCTGGGGATGGGAGCCTGGGGACATGAGCTGGGGCTGGATCCCTGCAGGCCACCCCAAGAGACCCCACCCATGCACTAATTTGTGCACCAGGCCTCTAGTTCTGTTAATAAAAAACAAAGAATTATTCTCTATGTATACAATGATTTATTGAAGGATAGCTTTCTGGAAGATAAAGCTTAGTGTTCTTAAAACTAATTGAATTTTAAAATAATTACATCTCTGTTTTAAAGAGTATTTTTCTATTTGATAATTTCTAGGAAGCAAGTAACAGAGCTGTTTGATTTGCTTTATTACATTCACTAGAGGCCCTGTGTATGAAATTCATGCAAGGGCGGGGGTATGTCCCTCAGCACAGCCTGCACCTCTCCAATCTGGGATCCCTCAAGGGATGTCCGACCTCCGTTTAGGCCTGATCCAGGTGAGCCTAAACAGTCAGACATCCCTCTCACAATGCAGAACTGCTGGCTCCCAACCGCTCACCTGCCTGCCTTTCTAAGATTGTCCTTAACCACTTCTGCCTGCCAGCCTGATCACCCCTAACCACTCCCTGCCAGCCTGATTGATGCCTAACTGCTCCCCTGCCAGCCCAATTGCCCCAAACCGCCCTCTCCTGCTGGCCTGGTCACCCCCAACTGCCCTCCCCTGCAGGCCTGGTCACCCCCAACTGCCCTCTCCTGCAGGCCTGATCGCCCACAACTGCCCTCCGCTGCTGGCCATCTTGTAGTAGCCATTTTGTGTCCACATGGGGGCAGGATCTTTGACCACATGGGGGCAGCCATCTTGTTTGTTGGAGTGATGGTCAATTTGCACATTACCTCTTTATTATATAGGCTTATCAAGTACATGAGAGCATAAGGGTATACATGTGATACTTTTTAATAACAGAACTTTTTAAATTATGGAAATAATACATGCTAAATAATAGAAAATTCAGAGAATCCTAACTATGCCAAGAAAGTAAAAATTATAAATAGTCCCATCAATTAATATTTTTTTAAAATAATTCACTTATTCAACAAATATTTGACTATCTACTGTACTGTGTACCATTCTAGATATTTGAGATATGAAAATAACTTAGTACTTGTTCTCAGAAAATGAGATATCAGATTCCAGTTTCATTACAATTACTATTTTCAATACAAATGTTATATTTAAATGATAGAACTTAAGCATAGAAAATCTTGTGACAAGGCAAAAGTTTTTTATTAGTATAAGTTATAAATAAAGAATATTCTCATGTGAAAACAAATTTTAGCTATTGTGCGGGTCCTGCGAAAGTTAAGAATAGGATTATGTATCTTTTTTCCTTACTGGATATTTACTGATTGCCTATAATGTGACAGGCACTGTTTTTATGGTAAAATATAGCAATGAACTAGAAGAAATGGATCCCTGTTCTCAGGGAGGTAGCAAGAGAGATAAATAATAAACAAGTTAGCAAATTAATAAAGTCCAATGGCCAGTGCCTGGAGAAAATAAGATGACATGGCCAGACCTCAGGTCTGCTGTGGTGATTAAATCTACAGCTGGTCACCAGAGTGCTTTCAGCTATTAATAATTTGTTTTCTTCACCAGGAAGTTTTTAACTAATCCTGGCCAGAAGAAACACCCAGTGTCATCTTTGTTTGCTGCCCTTTTGTACTCTCTTTTGGAGATTTCTTGTTCAGTGAAGAAATAATAAAAGTAGGCAGGAATTAAGAGAAGCAAAGCATATGGAAAATCATTTGGCTTTTCATGAAGCAGGGAGTTTGTTTAGTTTGTACCAACTTGAGTTTTTGCCTGTCAGTATCCTGAAAATATTCACTCTTTGTATGCTCTGAATTAAGAAAAATAAAACTCTATCAGGTATTAGGAGAGGAAACAAGGGAAAATAATTTTATTAATCCTTGTGCAGTTTTCAGGTGTTTGTTTTTTTTTAATTTCTCACATCTGTTAAAAAAATACCATCTGTGTCACCTTATTAAAAAAAAAACAACCTTCTGATTTAACAGTCTTTACAATAGATGTGTAAGACTTGTGTCCTGTTTTCTTTAGTACATAGGATTTGGAGTGTGACCCATGGCTCATCAGTTGACGTTGTGGTACATTTTTAGAAACAAAGAATGTGATAGCAGATTTCCCTTGTGCAGCAGTAGCGGAAGCAAATACAAAAAAACACAAATTTGTATGTTTGTGTCCTGTTGTTATTATGCTGTATGTTAAAATGATGATTCTTGGAAATGTGCTGCAACACTGGAGATTCCATTGTGTTTGAATAGAATAGGCATAACCTATATGTATTTCTTGCAAAAAAGATCCTTATTGTGTAACATTTTTCCAGTTTTTATGGTATGAAGTCACTTTGTAGATTAATATGTAGGTTTGTGATTTACTTAGTTTTGAAACAGAGATGAGCCAATGAAGATAAAGCATTGTCTTGGGCATACTACTTCATTTTTAGTGCTCCATAAAATTGTTTTTATTTTTTGATATGGACTTCTTGTTTGCTTTACTTTGTAATCACGTATATAGGAACCAAGCTTGGCTACTTTCTACTTCCTGCTTTATTTCCTTTTGTCTGTGCTCCCACCATGATATATTCTCATACACATAAAAGTCAATCTGTACAAATAGATAATGAAGAAAAAGTCTCACTCCCACTTTACCCTCAGTGATCCAGTTCCTCCAAAGTTGACTGCTGTTAGGAGTTTTTTGTATTTCCTTCTAGACATAATTTGTGCATATGAACTCAGGGGTATATTTGTATAGAGAGATAATTTTGAAACATACTGTTTTGAACCTTGACTTAAATTAGCTCAATATGTTTTTAATTTGCCAGTCTTTTTGAAATTTAACTTAGTCACCTTCTGTTTGCTGATTTCACCTGGATTATATTACCTTAAAAAATATTTATATCTTGAAGAACACATGACCATACCTTGCAGAGGTTTTTCTCTGCTGGATATGATTATATTATTTGAACTTTTTAAAAACATATAAATCATGACCTTGTAGTTTATTCCTTTTTGAAGGAAATGCTAAACATAATAAAAATTAATTTAATCATCTTTATGATAACCTAAGAGAAAATAGAACATGTCCTCCATTACTTTGATCTGGCAAATATAGTACAACCATGGGAGATCTGTTTGAAATTTTTGAATTTTGCTAAAAAGCTTGGTTATTAGGGAATATTATAATACAAATTATACTGCATTAAAAATTACTTATTTAGCCGAGACCGGTTTGGCTCAGTGGATAGAGCGTCGGACTGCGGACTGAAGGGTCCTGGGTTCGATTCCAGGCAAGGGCATGTACCTTGGCTGCAGGCACATCCCCAGTAGGGGGCGTGCAAGAGGCAGCTGATCGATGTCTCTCTCCCATCGATGTTTCTGACTTTCTTTCCCTCTCCCTTCTGCTCTGTAAAAAAATAAAATTAAAAAAAATCAATAAAATATATTTTTAAAAATTACTTATTTAGCCCTAACTGGTTTTGCTCAGTGGCTAGAGCGTCAGCCTGTGGATTGAAGGGTCTCAGGTTTGATTCCGGTCAAGGGCATGTACCTTGGTTGCAGGCACATCCCCAGTAGAAGGTGTGCAGGAGACAGCTGATTGATGTTTCCAACTCTATCCCTCTCCCTTCCTCTCTGTAAAAAATTAATAAATATATATTTTAAAATTATTTACTTAACAAGTCTGTTTGCTAATTGGAAGTATCTTGGTCCATCAGTTCTACAGATTGTACCTTTACAGTACTAATGTTTGTGTTATGTACTTTTAGAATACCTTCATTTTGAGAAGGGTTGATTGCATTCCTTTTTTTCTAAAAGGGGGAGAGAGAAAAGCACTTTTCCTTGATTCCTATTAGAACATGATGTTAGATGTGGAGGGGAGAAAAAGGTAAATTATTCTCAGTAATTTATGAGTATCACCCTATAAAGATTTTAAATTTTCACTGTTATACTGCCTGCCTTTTGGTTGTGAACTGTAGATGACAAAATTATAGAGCTGCCAATATTAATCATTGTAGTAACTACCATTTGAGTAATTACTCTGTGGATTCACTCTACTGGGAGCTTTAAGTTTCAGTTAGCAGTGTATTATCATGGTAATCCTGTGAGGTCAGTACTTTGTATTTCAGGAAATGGAAGTTCATAAAGTTTCAGAGATAATAAACAGTTTGCAAAAAGTATAATAACTACCTATGATTAGAAGTCAGACCTATTTGATCTAAAAGCCATTACTCTGTGGTTTTTATGGAAAGATGAAGTTCTGGTAGAATCTTAATTGTTTTATTCCTTCTTGCTAAAAAGGACTTTGAAGATCATTTCGATTTAGACCACAGAGTTGACCAACAAAGTGGCAGGTTCCTTGTGTAAAAGGAAATTATTTCTGCCTTTTTACATAGTTAACAACAACAACAACAACACACACACACACAACCACACAACTCAGTGGGATTGTCTCATGATAATGCAGTGAATGATTTCAGAGAAACGATGCTTTTAATCATAAAGTCTGAACGGGAAAAGCTGATTGCTTGTCACATCATTCTTTCTTCCTGCCTACCTAACATATGACATCCTTTATCTCTTTATTAAAATTGGAAAAAGTACTGGTTGTATTCTTAACACAATGCTTTAGCTTCTTATTTGTTTAATTTTGGCTAGTGGTCTTAGAGCTTAAGTGGTGGAATGTTTGAAAGGATAAAGGGGTTTAAGAGTAATTGCTTCTTGGTGTTCCAGTCAAGAAGGTAAGTGCTGTGTTTACCGCCTCCCATGACATCAAAATTACAGCTAAATTATAGAGCACTCAACCTGGAGAAGCACCTAAAGACTAGCTGAATGGAACGTCTATAAGGATATAGAGGCCACTTTGAGACCTATAGGAGGCATGGAGACATGGAACAGGCTGGTCTCATACCACATGTAGTGGTTGAGAATTGGGAGTGATATCTTGCCTATATGGGTGCCCCCTAAGGAGCAAGGGGTCACAGCTTCACACCCCAGGGCTCCAGAGCCAGCAGCTGGCTATGAAAGTCAGCGAGGATTCTGTCTTCATGAGATGGAGTGTTGTTGAAAATCCAGGTGTCCTCTTAAAGGACCCATGCACAGGCTCACTCACAGGCTCTTCTTACCCTGGGCTCTACTGAAGGGAAAGCAGCTTGAAAGGCACCAAAGACATACAGAGGGAAACAAAATTGTGCAGGCTTCAAACCAAGTGCCACCATTGTCCCTGTGTTGAGCCCTCCCCCAAGAAAGCCTCTAGGGGCAGGAGGGTACCAAATCTAAATCTGCATTAACCTGTTGAACCCCACTCTCCCACACTGATGACTCCCTGAGACACCCTGCCACCCAACTCAATACTGCTGTTGGTTCTTTTAGAGGCTGTGCCTCTTGGGCAGCCTCGGCCTGGACTTCAAACTTTCTTAAAAGCTCCTCAAAGCTCCTGTGAAAGTGGCAGCTTGCCTTGGTGTGCCCTGCGCCTTTTGCTGAATGGTCCCAGGCATGCTGCAGGTGACTGCCAGCCTTTGATTGCAGTTTGGCCTCTTCCATGTGCCTCCAGGTCCAGATGCAAATAGTGGATCACTTTGTAGTTCTTATCACACAGACTGAGCAGAGGTAGCAGATGACCTTACCTTGCACTGGAGTCCCTTCCAAGAGGCCCCAGAACAATCTGGTAGTCAGTCTCAGACCACAATAGAACACTACTTAATTAGCTCCATAAATGGCATAGCCGAGGTCTTGTTGGGCACCAGAGTACTGCTGAGGTGAATCCCGCTCTCTCGAGTACCTCACACTGTGGTTGTGGTGAGTCTTCACAGCCAGTTAGCTTGAAGGTCATCCCTCCTTACTGATCAGCACCCAGCTATCAAGGCTTAACTGCAATTAAAGGGCACGCACAATCCACACAAGGGACACTCCTGAACACCAGGCTCGGGTGGCCAAAGAAGGTCACTGGGTCCCTTATGTAGAAGCCTCCCTGCCACGACCAGGAGACATAGCAGATCTACCCAATACATAGAAGCAAATACAGAGAGGCAGCCAAAATGAGGAGGCAAAGAAACATGTTCCCAAATTAAAGAAGGGGAGAAAAATCCAGAAAAAGAACTGAATAAAATGGAGGCAAGCAATCTGCCAGATACAGAGTTCAAAGCACTGTTGATAAGGCTGCTCAAGGAACATAGAGAAAGAACTTCAACAAAGAGAGAGTAAGCATAGAAAAGGACATAGAGCCCTAGCCGGTTTTGACTCTCTTAGATGGATGATTCTCTCTCTGTGTCTCTCCCCTTTCCTTCCACTCTCTAAAAAATCAATGGGAAAATACCCTCAGATGAGGATTAACAAAACAAAAAGCAATAGAAGGACATAGAAACCATAAAAAAGAAATGAAGAATATACTAGAAGGAATCAGAGTAGAATAGATGAAGCAGAAGATGGAATCGGTGATAGGAAGATAAGGTAGAGAGAAATAATCAGAACAGTAAAAGGAAAAAAGAATTTTAAAAAATGAGGAAGGTTAAGAGGCCTCTGGGACACCATCAAGCATACCAGCTATTTGCCTATAGGAGTACTAGAGAAAAGGAGAGAAAGCTAGAGTATGAAAAAAATCAATTGGATGAAATAATGACTGAAAACTTCCATAACCTGGTAAAGAAAATAGACACACGTCCCAGTAAGTGTAGAGTCACCAGCAAGGTGAACTCAAAATGACCCAGACCAAGACTAGCATAATTAAAATACCAAAGATTAAAGACAAACCTTTATTTGTAATCTTCACCTGAAGATAAGTTTTTATTGATTTGAGAAATAAAGGAAGGGGTAGGGGAGAGAGAGAAACACCGATGTGAGAAACATTGATTGGTTACCCCCTATATACATTACAACTTGGAATCAAACCCACAACCTAGGTACGTACGTCCCTGACAGGGAATCAGACTTAACAATCTTTTGGGGTAGAGCATGATGCTCCAACCAACTGAACCACCTGGCCAGGGCCAAAGAGAAAATCTTAAAAGAGCAAGAGACACCTGGTCAGTGTGGGTCCGTTGGCTGAGCATTGTCCTATGCACCAAGAGGTCGCTGGTTCAATTTCCAGTCAGGGCATGTGCCGGGTTGCGAACTTGCTCCCCAGTAGGGGGTGTGAAGGAGGCAGACGACTGATGTTTCTCTCATCAGTGTTCCATCTCACCCCCTCTCTATCCCTCTCCCTTCTCTCTCTAAAACAGAAACTTTGCACACCAGAAACAGTTGACATGAAATATTTAAAGTGATGAAAAGGAAGGACCTATAATCATGATTATTCTACCCAGCAAGGATTTAGATTGAAGGAGAGGTAAAGAACTTTCAATGCAAGAAAACAGTATTACAAAAATGTTAAAGGGAATTCTTTCAGAAGGAGAAGAGCCTGGCTGATGTAGCTCAGTAGTTGAATGTTGAACTATGAACCAGAAGATCGCTGGTTCAATTTCAGGTCAGGGTATGTGTCTGGGTTGTGGGTTCTTACCCTAGTAGGGGCCATACAGGATGCAGCTGTTTGATGATTCTCTCTCATCACCGCTGTTTCTATTTCTTCCTCTCCCTTGCTCTCTCTGAAATCAATGAAAACATTTTAAAAAAAATAAGAAAATATATAAATAAGGAACTGACAACTTCATACCTATCAGTAATGGATTAAATGTTCCCATCAAAAGACATAGGATGATCAGAAGATAGGAAAACAAGACCCATACATATGCTATCTACAAGAGACCTATTTCAAATCGAAAGACACACACAGACTGACAGTAAAGGAATGGGAAAAGATATTTCATGCAAATAGAAACACAACAAAAAAGCTAGGGTAGCAATACTTAGAATAGGCTGTAAAACAAAGGCTGTAACAAGAGACAGAGAATGAAGCTACATGATAATATAGGGATGAATCCCTTATAAACAAACATTTACCCAATCTAGGCATACCTAAATTCATAAAGTAAATATTGACAGACTTAAAGGGATATGTCAACATTAATACAATAATTGCAAGGGACTTTAACACCCTGTTGACATCAAAGGATGGAACATTCAGGCAGGTAATCAACAAGGAAAGTGATCTATTAGACAAGATGTATTTAATTGATATTTTAATACCACTTTACCCCAAAGCAGCAGAATATACATTCTTTTCAAGTTAACATGGAACATTTTCTAGACTACAAAACAAGTCTCTATAAATTTAAGAAGACTGAAGTCATATCAAGCATCTTCTTAAGCCACAATTTAAAATCATTTATAAGGAGAAAAAACACAAATACTTGGAAGCTAAGTAACATACTACTAAATAATGAATGAGTCAACAGTGAGATCAAGGAGGAAATCGATGAGATCAGAGAAGAAATCCAGACAAAAATGAAACAACCCAAAATCTATGGGACACAATGAAAGCGATTAGAAGAGGGAAATTAATAGCATTACAATCCTACCTCAAAAAACGAGAAAAATCTCAAATAAACAACCTAACGTTATACTTAAAGGAACTAGAAAAAGAACAACAAACAAAGCCCAAAATGAGTAGAACAAAATAATATCAGACTGAATAAATGAAATAGATTCTAAAAATTACAAAAGATCAATGAAACAGAACTGGATCTTTGAAAAGATAAAATGAATAATCCTTTAACCAAATTCATCAAGAAAAAAAGAGAGGACACAATAATGTCAGAAATAAAAGAAGTTATGTTTTTTTTCTCGAAGTGACACATCACCCGAGTTATGCTCGGTTTTTTGGTGAATTTTGACACACCAAGCTCAAAAAGTTGCCCATCACTGCCCTAACCACTACCCTGCCAACCTAACTGATGTCTAACTGCTTCCTTGCCAGCCTCTTTGCCCCCAACTTCCCTCCTCTACCAGCCTGGTCATCCCTAACTGCCCTTCCCTGCTGGCCTGATCATCCACAACTGCCCTCCCTTGCAGGGCCTGGAACCTCCCATTGGTGCTGGCAATCTTGTGGTGGCCATCTTCTGTCCACATGGGGCAGGATCTTTGACCACATGGGGGCAGCCCAGTTGTGTGTTGGAGTGATGGTTAATCTGCAAATTACTCTTATTAGATGAGATAGAGGCCTGGTGCATGGGTGGGGGCCAGCTGGTTTTCCCTGAAGAGTGTCCCAGATCAGGGTGGGGGTTCCCTTGGGGCGAGGGGCGGCCTGGGCAAGGAGCTTGTGGTGGTTTACAAGCCAGCCATACCCCCAGCAACCCAAGCGGAGGCCCTGGGATCTGGGATTATATTCTACAATCAAAACTTTGTAGCCTGGAGCGGAGCCAAGCCTTCTGGTCATTCTGTGGAGACAGCCATTTCTGTGACATCAGTAGTTTCATCAAGAGAGATAGAAAAGTATTTACAATTACTTAACTCTCTCTTTAATTGATGTTGTACGTTTGTGTTCAGTCTCATTATTTGGTCTTTTATGATATTTCTACTAAGTAGTAACTCAGATATTCTCTTAATAATTGCATCTTTATTCTGCATATCTTGAAATAGAACTGGTGCACATCTTAGGAGAGTTTCTTTAATAAATTCTCCCTCACTGAGTGCTTTTCCAGGCTGAACTATGGATTGAGCAATGCTCAAACTTGCAGATGTTAAATTTTTAGAGCCTTTTATAAATTTAAGGATGGAGTTAGATTGGCTCTTATAAAGGTGTAGCTGCCTGGAAATGTATTCCTTCCTTTCATCCTCACTTTTTTTCAAGAGCGAAGAATGATTGGTTTCAAAATGTCTATTTATATTCCACATTCTGCTTACTACTGTTTAAGTACATAGAACGCAAAATGATCTGCAACTTTTTTTCTATAATGCCATACATCTTGGTCCATGTCTCTTGAAAGCGTTGGCTACTGCTACTAATACCACTGCCTTTACTTAACCTTTACTTAACCCTTTTTGGGTTCTCTATCAGGGGGGCAGTGACAGAAGATAGAATTATAGATAGCCTGATAGCCCTGCAGGCAATTAGGGGTTAACTAGCCTAACTGACCACAAGATGGCACATGTAACTGTCTTTTAGGAAAGGGTAGGGTTAATAAGCAGAAATAGGGGTTAATAAGGATGCACAACACTAATAGTGGTGAAATGGAGTCTGCACTATGCTGCAAAATGACGTTCCTTATATAAATTAAGATGGTTGCCACTATTTCTAATGGCGGGAAATGGCACATAGCACAGTCCCTCACCTTTCCCAGCCTCCCCCTCACTTATCTTAGTAATGATGATCAATTAGAAATCCAGGACACCCCAGAACAGTAGATTGGTTGATGGTTGCTATGGTTATGTGGTTGCTGGTAATGGTGATCACAGAGCCCCCAGAGATGCATCTCCTGCGGCATTCCGCTGTTTCCTGCTCTGCCGGCCAGAAGTGAGGTCAAAGATCCCCTAATGGCCTAATCGGAAGTTCCAGACGCTCTGTGCTGGAGTTCTGTTGTTTTGGCCTACAGACCTCTGGCACAGAGTTTCTACACTACACTACAGCAAATGTTTCATCCTCGGCTACTGCACCTGGCCGTGCAGTTTTCGAGGCTGGAAGGTCCTTCTCGGCCTGCAGCCCCATGCTTTTTTGTTTGTGACTTCATGCGGCTGCATGTCATAGAAAATGGCTATATGTGTCAGTGCTGACACACGTGTCATAGGTTTGCCGTCACGGGGTTAAGGGGTGATCAGGCTGGCAGGCAGAAGCAGTTAGGGGCAGTCAGGGAGGCAGGCAGGTGAGCAGTTTGGGGCCAGCAGTCCTGGATTGTGAGAACGATGTCCGACTGCCGTTTTAGGCCCGATCCTACCGGGATTGGGCCTAAACGGGCAGTCGAACATCCCTTGAGGGGTCCCAGATTAGAGAGTGTGCAGGGTTGGCTGAGGGACAACCACCCCTCCCCCGCACAAATTTCACTAATAAAAGAGGAACATGCAAATTGACCGTCACTCTGCTATGCCCATCAGCCAAACGAGTGTGTATGCAAATTAACCCAACAAAGATGGTGACGGCCATGGAGCTGAAGCAAGCAAGAAGCTTCGCTTGACCCTGGAGATAGAGGAAATCAAGCTTCACACCCACCCTGGCCACCACTGAAGGAGGGGCTAGGAGCCTGAGTCGCTAGGAGAGACCCAGGCTTCCAGCCCACACTGGCCTCCACTAAAGGAGGGGCTGGGAGCCTGGGTCTCCCAGGGCCTTGGCCAGCCTGAAAATGGCACTCAGCCCCTTACCTAGGCTGGCCACACTCCCATGGGGTGAGGGTAGTTGGCCAGCCTGCAAACAGCCTCTCACCCAGGCTGGCCAGGCACCTCAACCAGAACCCCCACCCTGAAAGGGGTATGGCCAACTTGCAAACAGCCCTCAGCCCCTCCCCCAGTTTGGCTACAACCACCCCCTGGTGGGTGTGACCAGGCTCTTGCCCAAGCCACCCTATGCCCCAATGGAACCTCTACCCTAATCCAGGACACCCTTCAGAGCAAACCACCTGGCCCCCATGCACCAGGTCTCTATATTAATAAAAGGGTAATACGCTAATTAGACTGGGAGACCTTCCAGGAGACCTTCTAGACAAAGCCATGGTGGCGGGGCTGAGGTAGAGGTGGTTAGAGGCCAGAGGGAGGGCAGTTGTGGGTGTTCAGGCCAGGATGGGATGGCAGTTTTGTATGATCAGGTTGGTGGGGGGCGGGGCCATTGGAGGTGATCAGGCCCCTGGGGGGGCAGTTGGGGGAGTGAGCAGACCAGTTGGGGGCAAGCAGGCTATCAATGGGGGTCAGTGAGGGTGATCAGGACAGCAGGAGGGGGGCAGTTGGGGGCAAGCACGCTGGCACAGGGGACAATTGGGGGTGATCAGGCTGGCAGGGGGGGCATTTGGGGGTGAGCAGGCTAGCGGTGGGGGCCAGTTGGGGGCAAACAGGTTGACAGGCAGAGTGGTTAGGGGCAATCAGGCAGGCAGTGAGCAGTTAGGAGCCAGCAGTCTCGGTTGTGAGAGGGATGTCCGACTGTTGGTTTAGGCCCGATTCCTGTAAACTGGCAGTAGGACATCCTTCGAGGGATCCCAGATTAGAGAGGATGCAGGCTGGGCTGAGGGACATTCCCCCACCCTCCCCCCCCCCCCCCCCCGTGCACGAATTTTATGCACTGGCCACTAGTGTAATTATAATCTAGGAATCTCTTTGATCCTTATCTGCCTGATAATCATTCTGATCCTGTTTATTTGGCAAAGGATTTAGGTTGGCAAGTTTAAGATTAAAATGAGTGTATTATATGTTACTCTTGCTATATTTAAAAATCCACATTGAATATTTATTTTTATAAAAATATACTTTGGAACCTGAAATGGATAAGTATTGATATTTACTGGTCCTTATCCCTTCTCTATACTATCACCCTAGATGACCTATTTTTCTTTCTTTTCTTTTTAGGGCCTTCTGGTGAAAACTGGAAGACCTTCTGGATAAATTAAAAAAGAGCTGTAAGCACTCATGCTTATTTTTCATATTATCAGTTGTCTTCTTATACTAATAGCTCCCAGACATACATTCAGAGTCCAGACCTGTCATCTCGGCACCAGACTTGGGTATCCTTATTTAGATAAATGTCTCTGACAGGCATATCACATTCAATATGTCCAAACTCCAACTCTTGATCCCTCTTGCACCAATCCCTAGAGAAGAGCACTATTGACTATTTTAAAGCCGAGAGTCTTTCTCACCCTCACTTCTCACAAAATAACTCACTCTTTGCACACTACCGCTGTCCTAGCTCAAGTTATCTTTTCCTCTTGGGCTAATGTAATGGCCTTTTAACTGGACTTCCCCCATTCATTCAAACTTCTCTTAATTCTTATTTTATAAATAGAGGCCTGATGCATGAAATTTGTGCAAGAGGGTTGGCCCTCGCAGCCCCTCGCAGCCTCAGCTGGCCTGGCACCCCTTGCAGCCCCTCGCAGCCTCAGCTGGCCTGGCAGCCCCTCGCAGCCCCTCGCAGCCTCAGCTGGCCTGGCAGCCCCTCGCAGCCCCTCGCACCCTCAGCTGGCCTGGCAGCCCCTCGCAGCCTCAGCTGGCCTGGCAGCCCCTCGCAGCCCCTCGCAGCCTCAGCTGGCCCTCGCAGCCCCTGGAGCATCAGCTGGCCCTCGCAGCCCCTCGCTACTGTAATGGCCTTTTAACTGGACTTCCCCCATTCATTCAAACTTCTCTTAATTCTTATTTTATAAATAGAGGCCTGATGCATGAAATTTGTGCAAGAGGGTTGGCCCTCGCAGCTCCTCGAGCCTCAGCTGCCCTCGCAGCCCCTCGCAGCTTTGGCTGACCCTCGCAGCCCCTCGCATCCTCAGCTGGCCCTCCTGGCCCCTCGCAGCCTCAGCTGGCCCTCCCGGCCCCTCGCAGCCTCAGCTGGCCCTCGTGGCCCCTCGCAGCCTCAGCTGGCCCTCCCAGCCCCTCCCAGCCTCAGCTGGCCCGCAGTCCCTCACAGCCTTGACCAATCCTCACAGCCCCTCGAAGCCTCAGCCAGACCTTGCAGCCCTGGCTTCATCCGGACAATTTTCCAGATGGTCGTTCTGCGGTTCAGTCTAATTAGCATATTAGCTCTTTATTATATAGGATATGTTCAGATTAAGTTTTGAAGTAAAGATCTCATCTTGTCATTCTCCTTGAAATCCTCTAATAACTTTTTAAAATTTATAAAGACCTAAATCTTTAACATTGCTCATAGTGCTTTGTGACTTAATATATTTTTTCTTTTTTTTTAAATTAAATTTATTGGGGTGACATTGGTTTACAAAAACATACAGGTTTCAAGTGTACAACTCAATAAAACATCATTTGCACACTGCATTGTATGCCCACTGTCCCAAAGTCTCTTTCCCCATTTACTCCCCTTCCCCTCTATCACCACACTGTTGTTGGTGTCTATGTGTTTGCTTAATCTCTTCACCTTCTTTGATCTAGTCCCCCAAACCCCTTTCCCTTCTGATAGCTGTCAAGTCTGTTCCATGTATCCATGCCTCTGGTTCTATATAGTATTTATCTCTCTCTGACTGGCTTATTTCACTAAGCATAATAATTTCCAGGTCTGTCCATGCTGTTTCAAAAGTTAAGATTGCACTTTTTTTAGAATATAATAATAATAGTATTCTATTATGTAAATTAGTGGCCCAATGCACAAAGATTCATGCAAGAATGGGCCTTCCTTCCCCTGGCTGCTAGCACCTCCTTTGCTCCAGCCAGAGCTGCCTTTCTGCCTTCCCAAACTGCCCAGCGATTCAGAACTGCTGGGCAGTTTGGAACACCTGCGTGGTCACTATGGTGACGAATCAAGCATCCTGCCCCACCCCAGCCACTTGGCACCTGTGTTTGCAAATTAACCTGACATCTTTTTTGGGTAATTTGCATACTCACTCCTGATTGGCTGGTGTGCAGCATGAAGGTACCATCAATTTGCATCTTTCTCTTTTGTTAGTGTAGATGTGCCACAGCTTTTTTTATCCCCTAATCTACTGATGGACACTTGTGCTGTTTGCAGATCTTGGCTATTGTAAATCTGCAATGAACATAGGTGTGCATATATTCTTTTGAATTTGTGTTTTGGTTCTTTGGATATATCCCCAGAACAGGTTATGAGGTCAAAAGGCAGTTATATTTTTAATTTTTTGAGAAAACTCCATATTTTTTCCACAGTGGCTACACCAATTTGCATTCTCACCAATAGTGCACGAGTGTTCCCTTTTCTCTCTATCCTCTCCAGCACTTGCTGTTTGTTGATTAATTGATGATAGCCATTCTGACAGGCATGAGCTGATATCTCATTGTAGTTTTAATTTTCATCTCTTTGATCGCTATTGATGTTGAGAATTTTATCATATGACCATTGGCCATCAGTATGTCCTCTTTGGAAAAGTGTCTTTTGCGCTTTTTTTAATTGGGTTTTTTGTCGTCTTGGTATTGAGTAGTATACATTCTTTAAAAAAAAAAAAAAATTAATCCCTTATCAGATCTATCATTGGCAAATATGTTCTCCCATTCAGTGTGTTCCCTTTCTGTTTTATTGATGGTTTCTTTTGCTGTGCAGAAGCTTTTTAGTTTCATACAGTCCTATTTGTTTATTTTTTCCTTTGCTTCCCTTGCCTAAGGAGATATATCTACAAAAATATTGCTATGAGAAATGTCTGAAATTTTAACTGTCTCTGTTTTCTTCTAGGATTTTTATGGTTTAGCGACTTAATGTTTTTAAAATTGTACATGTACTAGTATATAGGTATATGGGTATGTACATATTTTAACTCTTGTATAACCTCTACATATTTACTTTATGTACTTAAGAACAACATGTATTTTTAAAAGTATAGTTCTTGAATCAGATTGCCTGATTCGAATCATAGTTCCATCAGTTATCAGATTTGGGATCTTGACAAGTTACCTAATGTTCTTACTTTCAGTTTCCTCATCTGAAAAGTGGGGATAATATCAAACTCAGGGTTATCATGAGGAGTAAATCTGTTAATTCCCCATCTCAGTTAATATTTTGCTTGACACATAGTAAAAACTCAATCTATAATAATAAAAGTGTAATATGCTAATTAGACTGAGATGTCCTTTTGGACAACCTTCCAGATGAAGCCAGGGCTGCAGGGAAGCCAGGGTGCCAAGTTCCTGCTGGCGGCTGGAGGGAGGCCCAGCTCACAGGTGCCTGAGAGAAGCTGATGCCGGCAGCCAGTGGAAGGAAGGCCTGTTTTTGCATGAATTTTGTGCATTGGGCCTTTAATAAATAAATATTCGCTATTATAATTATCTCCTCTAATTTATTCCCTTGAGACGTCAAAATTACTCTCATGAGTAAATCCCTGTGCAGTTTAGCGTTTATCTCTTTTTGACACCAGTCCTATATTTCCTTTTGTCTAACAGCAAAAATCTTAATATTTTGTCTTTATCCCATATGCTTATTCTGTTCACTTACTTTCATTTTAGTTGCTTACCTCTGTCTTTTTCTGGCTACGCTGTGTATTAATGATATTGGGCATTGTCTTTTTATTTTAAATAATGGTGAGACTCCCCTTCTCCATGTTCCTTCCACTCCACTTCGCTGGAAGAAACATTACAGATTATCTAGCACAGTTAGGCCAGTGCCCTAGTTGTTAAGGTGAAGGTTAGGGCCTGAGACTTCAACTCCTCCTGATGATGGACATTTTTTTTTTTAAATCTTGAAAGACATTTTACTTCTTGACAGAGTATAATGTTAAATGGAGTATTAAATTTTGGCAGGAGATAATCAGGAAATTTTAATATATATAACGGAGGAAAAAAAAACCTTCAATTATAGGGAAGATCGGTGCGTGGTTTTTTTTTTTTTTTTTCATGTCATCAGTTTTTTTTAATTATTATAGGTACATTTTAATGGGAAATATGAAGAAAGTTCACCTAAAGTCTTTTTTCTTTGCTATGTTCATGCCTGTTTTGGTATGCTAACCTTTTTTCTTATTCTCTTGCATCTCTTTAAAAATTTTCTACATTTAAAGTTTTGCTCAAATTCATCCCTCCTTTGGCTATTCTTAGTACCTCAGTTGGAGTTCTCATTACAATTCATCTTGACCATTGCAGTGACTTCCTGTTTTCATTATTTTTATTCATAATTGCCATACCACACTCCCCTTAACTATGCTAAACCTTCTGTCAGAGTGATCTTCCATAACACATAGACAATGCACATCATTTCTTGACTCAGAACTCTCTAGTGGCTTAGCCAATCCCACTAGTTTCCTGTTTCTACCACAGCCCATCCCTCAGAACCTCTCTCTGTTCATCCACTCCATGCACGCACTCGGGTATGATGCTTCAACTCTCCTCAGAACACTGTTTTCAAACATTTTGAATTGATCAAAGTTCTCTTGGTAATTAAGCTCTTATTGGGATGAGGGGGGACAAAAATAGGACCCTTCAGTCTTAGGGACTTCTTCACAGGTGAGTTCCACAGGCTGGTGAATCCCTATCATGTAAAGAAATTTAGATACAACTGAATGAACTCTTTTTTACAGTCTTAGGTTTGGCCTAATTCTGTACCTCTACAGATAGATCCTGGTCAGATTCACATGCTTGCTGCATTGGGGTGGTGTTCTCTGAGTATGTGACTTCTGTACAAGTTATTTATGGAGAGAGAGAATTTCCTATAATAGGAAGTTCCTATTTTCTCTTATTCCCTTCCTCTGGAATCTTTTTGGTCTAATCAATGCCCTTTTAACATTTCATGGGCTATGTTTCTGCAATCTTACCACTTTTGAGAAAGTTTAATACAGATACTTTTGATTTGGCATCTGAAGGAAGTATTCATGCCAAGAAATCATGAAGATCTTTACTCTCCACCCATGTCATGCTCCTACCATTGAACTATAGGAGCCCTGCAAACATATGCAAACAAGTGATTGCTAACCACAGCAGTGAGGGGCATGCTGACTGTAGTAATAAATGGTGGTGTAAGGGAAGGAATGAGTAATTATGTTTGAGTTGATCAGGAGGCACTTCTTAGAATAGGGTTCGCTTGAGCTGGCCATTAAAAAAGTAGATGGGAGTTCTGCAGATCAAAAATGTAGGAAAGGACATTTGAGGCACAAGGAATAGCGTACTGGAGGTCAGGAAGCTGTAAGTAGTTTGGTGTAGCCAAAGAATGGAACTTGTAGAACTGTGTTCAGTAAATGAAACTAAAGGAGCCAGTTTTGAAGGTTTACGTGCCAGGCTTTCATTTTGTAGAAACAATTGGAGGCTACAGAAAAGTATTTATCAGTGGGTTTTGGATGCTAGTGCTGTGAAGGACAGAGAGGAGAGGAACAAGACCGAAAACCTTTGAGTAACTGCCAAATAAGCAAGTGCAACAGGCCTAATCTGAGCATAGTGGTGGGGATGGAGGAAGAGGAGGCATAAGTAATATACTCTGGAGTAGAGTCAATAGGAACTTAGTGACTGGGTGTGGGGAATGAGGCAAAAGTGGAAAAATGAAAACAAAGGAGTCTCTGATTCTAGTTATTGGACACTGGAATAGAAGTACCATAGAAGGTGCAATTATAGGGTCATTGAGAGGGAAATAATGACATAGCTTTTGAACATAAATATGAGTCAGATATATTGGAACTGGGACAGTTATTTAACAATTGGGAGAAAAATGAAGTTAAATCTATTCTCATACTGCATACCAATCAGAAGAGAATGATAATCTTTTTTGCTTTTTTTAACTTCACACATGAAGAAAATAGAGGCGAATCTTTATCATTTCTTTTTATGAAGGAGGGGATATAAGTAGAGGGAGAATTTTGGGACAGAAATGTAAATGTGTTCAATTACATGAAAATTGACAACTTCTTTATGCCAATAGATAATAATAGGCAAACAATAGGCTTGGGAAAAATAATTATAGTAATACTAGAGGCCTGGTGCACGAATTCGTGTCCCCGTGGGCTCTCTTAGCTTGGCCTTTGAGATTGGGCCAAAACTGGATCTCCGACATTCCCTGAGGGGTCCTGGATTGTGAAAGAGTGCAGGCTACGCCGATGGACCCCACCTGTGCACAATCAGAGCCAGGGAGGGACAAGGAGGTTGGCCAGCCGGCGAGCGGTCTTGGGAGGGCTTCAGGGCATGTCCGGTCCATCTCACTCAGTCCTGATTGGCTGAACCTCAGCAGAAAGTTAACCTACCAGTCGGAGCATCTGCCCCCTGGTGGTCAGTGCAAGACATAGTTAGCGGTTGAGTGGCCTTAGCATATCATTAGCATATTATGCTTTGATTGGTTGGATGGCTGACCAGACATTTAGCATATTAGGCTTTTATTATATAGGATGATAAAGATAAAGGGTTGTTAATACTAGAGGCCTGGTGCACAAAACTCTTGCACGGGTGCGGTCGCTAGGCCTGCTCAGCACTCAGACGTGAGCATCTGGCATGGAAGGGTAGGGCCAGCTGACTTCTGAGCCCTGGGCAGCACCTCGGCCCCCCAGACCCCTGCTCTCTCCCCTCTGCCTGAGTCCCCACTTGGAGATGCAGTGAGCACAGCCAGATGCTGCAGCCCGATATGTAGCGTTGGCCTCAAGGCTACCCAGCAGCACTACATGGAAACCAGGCTGGCAGCACACTCTCTCCCGGCCGGCCTCACATACAGGCTCCTGCACAATCCCATCGGGAGCTCAACTGGCCCCTGCGTTCCTGGTGGTTTCAGCCTGGCTTATCTTGAAGAGGCCACACAGGCATGAGGCAGGCTCCTCATGAACGCCTGGCACCTGATCACGGGGGATTCCCTGGCATGCGAGCGCTGGCATCCCAGGGGAAGGTAGCAGGGCCAGTGATAGCAAGCTCAGTGAACACCTCCATTGTCACCGCACCTCCATCTCTGTCACCCCTGCCCCCAGGTAGCTGGCAAGAGATCGTGGCACATTGCCGACACCCGCCATGTTTCACCACCCATGTTTGGGGGCTGACCCTTGGTCGTCAGTGCATATCATATTGACAGTTGAACTCCTGGTCTCCCTGTTGAACTCCTGCCCAAGAGGACAATTTGCATATTAGGCTTCTATTATATACTAGAGGCCAAGTGCATAAAATTCATGCACTTGAAGGGGAGGAGTCCCTCAGCTGGGCCTGTGCCCTCTCACAGTCCTGGAACCCTTGGGGAATGTCGACCTAACAGCTTAAGTGAGTGGGCCTAAGCTGTCAGTTGGACATCCTTAGTCCTGCTGCAGAGGCAGGAGAGGTTCCTGCCACTGCTGCTATGCTCACCAGCCCTGAGCCCGGCTTCTGGCTGAGTGGTGCTCTGCCTGTGGGATTGGGCCAAAACCGGCTCTCAAATATCCCCCGAGGGGTCCTGGATCGTGAGAGGGCACAGGCCAGGCCAAAGGATCCCACTGGTGCATAGTCAGAGCTGAGGACAGACATAGGAGTTTGGCCAGCCAGGGAAGGATCGCGGGAGGGATCCAGGGGGTGTCCAGTTTGTCTTACTCAGTGCTGATCAGTCGGACTCCAGAAGCAACCTAACCTACCAGTTGATATATCTGCCCCCTGGTGGTAGGTGCATGTTATAGCAAACAGTGGAGTGGCCAGAGGATATCATTAGCATATTGTGCTTTGATTGATTGAATGGCCAACCAGTTAACTGGACACTTAGCATATTAGCCTTTTATTATCTAGGACTAGAAGCCTGGTGCACGAAATTCATGCACAGGGATGGCATGGTATCCCTTAGCCCAGCTTGCACCCTCTCCAATCTGGGACCCCTCATGGGATGTCCGACTGCCCCTTTAGGACTGATCCTGGTAGGATCGGGCCTAAACGGGCAGTCAGACATCCTTCTCACAATCCAGGACTGCTGGCTCCAAACTGTTCACCTGCCTGCCTTCATGATTGCCCCTAACCGCTTCTGCCTGACAGCTTGATCACCCACTAACCACTACCCTGCCAGCCTAATTGATGTCTAACTGTTCCTCTGCCAGCCTGTTTGCCCCCAACTTCCCTCCTCTGCCGGCCTGGTCACCCCCAACTGCCCTCCCCTGCTGGCCTGATCGCCCACAACTGCTTTCCCTTGCAGGGCCTGGAACCTACCAGTGGTGCTGGCTATCTTGTGGTGGCCATCTTGTGTCCACATGGGGGCAGGATCTTTGACCACATGGGGACAACCCTCTTGTGTGTTGGAGTGATGGTCAATCTGCAAATTACTCTTTATTAGGTAGGATAGAGGCCTGGTGCATAAGTGGGGGCCAGCTGGTTTCCCCTGAATGGTGTCCCGGATCAGGGTGGGGGTTCCCTTGGGGTGTGGGGCAGCCTGGACAAGGGGCCAGTGGTCGTTTGCAGGCCAGCCACACCCCCCATCGACCCAAGTGGAGGCCCTGGTATCTTGGATTAATTTATGTTCTACAATTGAAACTCTGTAGCCTGGAGCGGAGCCAAGCCTTCTGCTTGCTCAGTGGCGACATCCATTTCTGTTTAGGTTTATTTCAATTCTATAATTAAAACTTTGTAGCCTAGAGTGGAGACCTAGGTGCTAGAGCTGCAGAAGCTTGGCTTCCTCCATCGCCCGGACAACCCTAGTCTCTGCTCTCTCCAGCTCCATGGCTGCCGCCATTTCTATTGGGATTATGTAGCTTCTATAATTGAAACTTTGTAGCATTGAGCAGAGGCCTAGGCTGGCAAGGGCAGGCGAAAAGCTCAGCTTCCTCCATTGCCAGGGAAACCCAAGCCTCCCTCTCGCTTTCAGTGGCCACAGCCATCTTGGTTAGGGTTTATTTACTCCTGATTGGCTGGTGGGTGTGGCTTGTAGGTGTATCGGAGGTATGGTGAATTTGCATAATACTCTTTTATTAGGAGGACATTAAGTTCATATCAATTAAGAAAAACTATAATTCAATAGGGCAAAATGGAGCCAAGGATAAAGAGGCACTTCATAAAAGGAATCGACCTAATAAAAGAGTAACATGCTAATTGACCATACCTTCAATGCACACCAGCCAATCAGGAGTGAGTATGCAAATCAATGCCACAAAGCTGGTGGGTTAATTTGCATACACAGGTGGTGAGTGGCTGGGGGCATTCTGCACCACCCCAGGTGCTCCAGGCCTCTGGGCAGTGTGGGAAGGTGGAAAGGCAGCTCTGGCTGGAGCACAGGCGGTGCCAGCAGTTGGAGGAAGGAAGGCCCATTCTTGCACGAATCTTTGTACATTGGACCTCTAGTAGGATAATCCTATCTAATAAAAGAGTAATATACAAATTGATCATACCTCCGATCAGGCCACACCCAGATGCCAATCGGGAATTAGGGCGGAGCCAGCCAGTGAGCACGCGGCCTGCTGGGCCTGGGTGGTTGCTAGTAGCCGGGACGGGGGGGGGGGTGCAGAGCCAGCCATCGGCCCCATTGCAGGGCAATGGCTGGGTGCCCAAGGCCTAAAGCCTGGGCCAAAGGCTTTAGGCCTTGGGCAGGCTGGGGTTGAGCAGTCAGTGGGACATCCCCTGAGGGTTCCCAGTATGTGTGAGGGGGCAGGTTGGGCTGAGAGATCACCCACCCCCAGTGCACAAATTATGTGCACTGGGCTCCTAGTAATTATATATTTAACTTAGTTAGAATAAAAGATTCAAATTAAATAAAAATGAAATGTTTCTTTTGTGTCTTCAGCTGTCAGACTTATAAATATTGAAAATAGTAAAATTTACCAGGATGAGAACAATTTGGGAAACGTTAGCATGCTTATACATTACTAGTAGGAGTCAAACTTTTGTTTACCATTTGGAGGGCAGTTTAGTAAAGTGGTAAATTAGGAGCCTTCCTCTCACTTTGGCCCAACACTTTAACTTTTTAAGAATTTGCCTAAAGGAAATAATTGATCACCAGAGTGAAAAGTAGGATGAGAACGGGAATAGAGTGGTATAATTTAAGACAAGGGATCAGAGTTTTAAGGAGAAAGGTCGTGATATTGCAAAGAAGTGAAATGAAATTTGGAACTGAGAAGTGACTATTAGATTTGGCAGTTAGACAATTATGACCACAATAGAACCAGTCTCAGTGACCGATGGAAATTTCTTGAAATTAGAGACTGCAAACATTATTTTATATTTTAAAAATATTGAAGGTGCAATGAAAATGGGGGAAATGGTAATAATTGTAGAAGATTCTTTTGTTTTCATTTTTTAAATTGTTGAGACTGAACAATTATATAGAGGGGCAAAATTAAAGTGAGGTGGAGAAAGATGAGATAAATGACAATAGTTGCCAAAGGGGCTGGATATTGAGCCCTGGCAAAGGAGAAATTAGCCTTTAGATAGGAGAGGGAGAGATCTGATGGAAGAAGAAATGAATTAAGGAGGTATATAGGTACAAGTTATAAACTTGTGCAAATGGAAGTGAAAAGTGTTTTTGTTTTATTAAATGGGTGAGAGGGGCTATCACCTCTGATAGTCTTAATTCCTCTCAGAATACAAAT
Source organism: Antrozous pallidus (assembly GCA_027563665.1). NCBI lineage: Eukaryota > Metazoa > Chordata > Mammalia > Chiroptera > Vespertilionidae > Antrozous > Antrozous pallidus. The sequence goes on from CM050513.1 coordinate 18,372,925, forward strand.
TTTCCCCTTTCCGTATGGCATAATTTCATAAGAATTGTCTTTGCTTTAATTCCCCTCTTCCAGTTCTCTTTTGAACTCTTCCCAGAAAGGTTTTGCTCTCACCATTCCATCCAAACTGTGTATTAAGGTCACTGGTGAATTTCATGTTGCTAAATCCAATGTTTAATTCTCAGTCCTAATCGTATTTTCCTTGCCTGCAGTATTTGACACAGTTAATTATTCCCTACTGCTTAAAACACTTTATTTGGTTTCTCCACAACATACTCTCCTAATTTTCTTCCTACCACAATTACCACTCCTCCTCAGTTTGGCTCTTCCCTATCCCCCAGACATCCTAATGTGGAAATGTCCCAAGGTTTAGTCCCAAACCCTTCCTCTATTCTACTTATACTCATCCACTCTTCTCTGGCGATCTAATGGCTCTTCATACTATCTATACACTCGTGTTTCGTTATTTTATATCATCAGGTGGGCCTCTCCCTTGATCGGCTCGTGCCTGCCTAGTGTCTGTAGGTGAAGGTCTAACAAACATTTCAAATTTAGCACGTTCAAACTTGAGCATGCTCAGCCCAGCTGGTGTGGCTCAGTGGTTGGGCACTGACCTATGAACCAGGAGTTCCCGGTTCGATTCCCCATCAGGGCACATGCCCGGGTTGCAGACTTAATCTCCAGTAGCACGTGTGCAGGAGGCAGCTGATCAGTTATTCTCATCATTGGTGTTTCTTTTATAATAATCACAATGCTGGATAATAGTAAAGGGAAAATGTTTGTTCTGCTTTGGAGGGAAGAAGAATTACAGGCCTTGTAAGTAACATCAGAATTTCTCTAGTTTGGCTCAATAATATATAGGTTAAGATAGCAAAAGACTAGAAAGGCAGAGTGCTGGGCTGCATTAGTCCCATAGGTTAGAATCTAATCCAGGCCTCCTGAGACCAGTCTAGTGTGAAGAGCTTTCAATTTAATGTTTATTTTGGCGTAAAAGAGGTATTTCAGGGCTGGAGATCATGCAGTTGTTACTTGATATTACAAATGGGACCATATTCTTTTACTTCTTCAAAAGATTTTGTGATAAAATGAAACTATCTAAATTATTAAGAGACTTAGAAAATAACTAAAACATAATAGTCTTAAGAGAAATGCTTTCTTAGTCATTATGTGGGAGGCTAGAATCACAGTATAATTTTCTTGAGGAAAAGAAATGAATATCCACTGTTACAAACAAAGAAGAGCAAAGGATATATGAAGTTTCTTGCTAATTGAGTAGAAAACAAATGTCTGTAAACCTTCCATGTTAAATACCTAGGTTGAAGCAATAGTCCACCTGAGATAAATGATATTTCTGTCTTTAATCTTACATACTTTGTACTGATGTTTAAAAAGTTAACGGTGCTCAGATGGTAAAGAAGAAGTCTCATGGGTTATAAAATACAAGGAGTGTCTGCTCTCTTCATGTTGCCACTTGTAGGAGTTTAGATCACAGACTGCTCTAGAGGTCAAGTGCACGAATTCGTGCATGGGTGGGTCCCTCAGCCTGGCTGGTGATCAGGGCGGCCAGCTGGGGGGAGGGACTGCAGGAGGTTGGCTGGCCGTGGGAGGTTGGCTGTGGGAGTGCACTGACCAGCAGGGGTCAGCTCCTGCATTGAGCAACTTCCTTCTGGTGGTCAGTGTGCTCATAGCGACTGGTCGTCTGGTCACTTGGTAGTTTGGTCACTTAGGTTGATATATAGGGATTTTAAATGTTTTTTTTTAAAAACATGCAATTTATCTGATGTCAGCCGTCCAATCTGAACCCTGTCCCGCCACTTCATAATTCATGGCAGTTCTTAATAAATCTGTTATAATGTTAATGTTTTTTCTAATAAATAGGTCAGATAAGTATAATAGCGAAATATATATACTCTAGAGGCCAGTGAAATTTGTGCACAAGGGAGAGGGGAGTCCCTCAGTCCAGTCTGCACCCTCTTGCAATCTGAGACCCTTTGGGGGACAGCCCTGTCGCAGTCTGGGATAGCTGGCTTGCTCACCTGCCTGCATGCCTGATCACCCCTAACCACCTCTGCCTGCCTGCCTGCCTGATCGCTCCTAACTGCCTCTGCCTGTCAACCCAGTCACCCCCAACTGCCCTCCCAGCTGGCCCGATCACCCACAACTGCCTTCCCTTCCCTGCCAGTCGCCCCCAACTGCCTTCCCTTGCCGGCCCGATCGCCCCCAAATGTCCTCCCCTCCCAGCCCGATCTCCTGTAACTGCTCACCCCTGCTGACACAATCACCCCCTAACTGCTCTCCCCTGCCAGCCCGATCATGTCCCTAACAGCTTGCTCCCCTATGCCAGCCTGATCTCCCCTAACTGCTTGCTCCCCTGCTGGCCTTATTGCCCCTAACCAACTCTGCCTCTGCAGCCACCACCATGGCTTTGTCCAGAAGGAAGTAAGATGTCCAGAAGACGTCTTGGTCAACCCAGTATAATTAGTTTATTACCCTTTTATTAGTATAAACTAGAGGCCCGGTGCATGAAATTGGTGCACAGGGGGTGGATGTCCCTTAGACCAGCCTGCACACTGTCCAATCTGAGACCCCTTGAGGGCAATCGGACATCCTTCTCACAATCCAGGACTGCTGGCTCCAAACTGCTCACCTGCCTGCCTCCATGATTGCCCCTAACCGCTTCTGTCTGCCAGCCTGATCACCCGCTAACCACTACCCTGCCAGCCTAATTAATGTCTAACTGCTCCCCTGCCTGGCTGTTTGCCCCCAACTTCCCTCCTCTGCCGGCCTGGTCACCCCTAACTGCCCTCCCTTGTAGGCCTGGTCCCTCCCAACTGCCCTCCCCTGCTGGCCATCTTGTGATGGCCATCTTGTGTCCACATGGGGCAGGATCTTTGACCACATGGGGCAGCCCTCTTGTGTGTTGGAGTGATAGTCAGTCTGCAGATTACTCTTTTATTAGATAGGATAGAGGCCTGATGCATGGGTGGGGGCCAGCTGGTTTGCTTTGAAGAGTGTCCCAGATCAGGGATGAGGGGCAGCCTGGGCAAGGGGCCTGTGGGGGTTTGCAGGCTGGCCACGCCCCCCAGTGACCCAAGCAGAGGCCCTGGTATCTGGGCTTAATCTATGTCTACAATTGAAACTTTGTAGCTTGGTGCAGAGCCAAGCCTTCTGCTCGCTCTGTGACTGCCACCATTTCTGTTTGAAACTTTGTAGCCTAGAGTGGAGGGCTAGGCCAGCAACGGCAGGCAGAAAGCTTGGCTTCCTCCATTGCCAGGGAAACCTAAGCCTCTGTTCTCTCCAGCTCAGTGGCTGCCGCCATTTCTGTATCTTTTATAATTGAAACTTTGTAACATCGAGTGGAGGCGTAGGCCGGCAATGGCAGGCGGAAAGCTTGGCTTCCTCTGTTGCCTGGGAAACCCAAGCCTTCCACCTGCCCTCAGTGGTGGCAGCCATCTTGTTTGGGGTTTATTTGCATAATCTGCTCCTGATTGGCTGGTAGGTGTGGCTGTGGGTGTGGCTTGGGTGTGGCGAATGTACGGTCAAATTTGCATGTTACTCTTTTATTAGATAATACTAGAGGCCCGCTGCAGGAAATTCATGCCCGGAATGGGGTGGGTCTATCAGCCAGGCCTGCACCCTCTCACAATCCCAGACCCCACCAGGGATTCTGACTTCTGGTTTAGGCAATTCTGTGGGCCTAACCCAGCAGTCGGACATCCCTCTCATAACCCAGGACAGCTGGCTCCTAACTGCTGGCCTGCCTGCCTGCCTAATTGCCCCTAACTACTCACCTGCCTGCCTGATCGCCTCTCACTGCCTCTGCCTCAGCCCCCGCCACTGCGGCTTCATCCAGAAGGACGTCTAAAATGACATTCAGAAGGCCGTTCGGCTTTCCAGTCTAATTAGCATTTTATGCTTTTATTACTATAGATGGTTGGAGGAGATATTATTGAAACAAATGCTAGAGTCCTTAACTTGGTGTCCTACTCTTTTTGTTCTTGGAGCAGGGATGCTGAGTCTTATAATTACTCTGCCCTAAGTACATGTTCTTTGCCTCCAAGGTCTTGATCTGCTCCGTATTCCCTGAATGTATGTGCACTCTCAAGCTCCTGTGACTTAACATTGAGATGCCTTTATCCATTTTTTCTCTTGGGTTAATGCTGCTTGTCACAACCCAGCAGTCCATATTTTTTCTCCCTTTGAAAGAATTTGCAGCCTCAAAGCTAAACTAAATTAGATACCTGTCCTCCTTCCCTTTCTCTGTATCGACGTAGTATCCTGTGCATAACTTTCTCAGTGTACTTACTACGTTGAATTTTAATAGTGGGTTTGCTTAACTGTCCCCTCCATACCTCTCGGCCCTTGTCCACTGTTTAGCACATACTAGACACTGTAAATATCTACAGAAAAGTGAGTAGAGGAGGGAGGATATTGGGGTGGAAAAAGGAAAACTTATGTACTATTATTAAATATAAGTTAAACTGCAAAAAAAAAATCAATAAAAATATATTAAAAAAAGAAAAATGAATAGAAACAGCTGCTGCCTTTAGAGTTGACTTTTTAACCCCTGGTGCTCCATTGGCAGGAATTTGGAAACTTTACCTAAGGGGAGCCTACACAAAATTGGGGTAGGCTGTTTAAAGAGTATTGTGTTGAAGGGAATGCGTGCACACACATATAAATACACACACTGCTGCTGCTCTGAGCAAGCTAGGGAAGATGGAATAATTGAATAATATGAGGTGGAATTTAAATTTGTAATGTGTCTTATGTTTAATTGAATTACAGCAGGGGTTTTTTTTTTTAGTGACATTAAATAACATTGTATTTTATGAAAGTTGCATAGTTTATATACGCTATGAATATTTATCTTTGTTTAACCTATTCTAATAAAAGAGTAATATGCAAGTTGACCATAACTTCGCTACACCCACAGGCTACACCCACAAGCCAATCAGGAGCAGGAAGGGGGGACATGGCTGAAGCATCTGGCAAGCACGGGGGACTGGGCAGTCACCGGGTGGTTGCCAATGGCTGGGGCTAAGGCCAGGGCCGTATGGACGGGGCTAAGGTGGCTGGGGCAGAACCAGCCATCAGCTCCATTGCAGGTGATGGCTGGGTGCCCAAGACCTAAAGCTTCGGCCAGGGGTGAGGGGTCAGGTCAGTAGGACATCCCCTGAGGGATGTGTGAGGGGGCAGGTTGGGCTTTGCACCGCCAGTGCACAAATTTCGTGCACCAGGCCCCTAGTGTTATATATAAAGAGGATATTCTAATTTTACATATTTTGAAATTCATTTCTCTCCAAACATAGTGTGGAGTAAAAGTCATTTTTTAAACATACACCTAATTATCTTTGAAACTTCATTTCAGAGATGCAATCTTTGATATAGTCTTATAAATGCATTAAAATCAGTCAGAAGCAAAGAACCATGATTGGGATTGCCAGTGCAAATGTATTACATAGTATACCTCAAGTTACATTAGATATTCTATAGATTAATGGGCTTTAAAACAATCACTGAGCAGTAAGGTAGTTATGGATTTCATTAGTAAATAAAACAAATTGTTTCTTAATGTCACATCATATAGTATATGACATATTTGCTTTTAATCACAATTTTTTTTTACTGAGAACTTGGCAGTGTAATTCGTTCTTTCATTCTTACTCAACTAGCAAATTAATTTCATTTTTATGTTTCATGACTAATTTGTTACCTGTTAAAATTTTACTGTGGTTTCTTTTTAATATTTTTTACTATTTTTGAAAATTTATAATATTTTTCAATTACAGTTGACATTCTACTTCCCAATCTTGATGCTAAGTCTAACATGACCTAAATTTTAATATTTTACTAAAAAAGAAGTTAACTGGTAATATTATATGAATACTTTTAGCCTCTCTTGATGGATATTAATTACTCTTTTTTTGTTTGTTTTGTTAATCTAGAAACGGTTGGTTTTAGTCAATACATCTGTTAAAGGAAACCAGACCTGAAGTAGAAGTAGAAATCTAATGTTTGAAGATACAGAAACTGCTTCAATTGACTCAAAATGGGAACAACAAGTGATGAGATGGTATTGGTGGAACATACCTCCTCATCCTTCAATCCTCTGTGTTTTGAATGTGGTCAGCAGCACTGGACAAGAGAAAATCACTTGTATAATTACCAGAATGAAGTGGATGATGACCTGGTCTGCCATATTTGCCTTCAGCCTCTATTGCAGCCGTTAGACACCCCCTGTGGACACACATTCTGCTGCAAGTGCCTCAAAAACTTCTTACAGGAGAAAGATTTCTGTCCATTGGACCGAAAAAGACTTCACTTTAAGTTGTGTAAGAAGTCTAGTATTCTAGTTCATAAACTTCTGGACAAATTATTAGTTGCATGTCCTTTTTCTTCAGTGTGCCAAGATGTAATGCAGCGCTGTGATCTGGAGGCTCATCTTAAAAACAGGTAAGTAAAAAATAGGAAAGAGAGAAAAAGTAACTCTAGGTTTTATAAAATAAAATGGCTGTCCAAAAAACTGAGTAAAAATATACCAAAGCATCAGTAAGTAAATGAACAAATAAAATACAAGCCATATAATAAATGAGTAAGTTATGGAATATTAGTATTTATGAAAAAAAACACATGAATATAAAAACTGTGGTAAGTACCATTTTATACCTATTATTATTTTTGCTGGTAAAATATGAAGGTGCTGTATTTACATGGGTAGCAGGATATAATGATGTACTCTTTTGCAAGACATTTAGAAAACTGTAAATGTAAATATCTTTTTATTCATATTATTATCCTAAGAAAATAATCCAAAAAAAGGAAAGATTGTATAAAGGATGTTCATTGTCACATTGTGCATAGTTCAGTAAATTGGACTCAGTCTAATTAAGAGTAGAGGAAGAGTCAAAAATACAGTAGTACATCAACTCAATGGGATATTATACAGCCAATAAAAATGATAGATTTGTTGTAAATTGGAAAATGTCAGGGCACATATAGTAGGCAACTAATCGATGTTTTTCCCCACCTTCCCACTTCCTCTCTCTCTAAAAGTCAATAAACATATCCTTGGGTGAGGATTATTTAAAAAAAGATTCTGCATTTAGGGACTAGTCTGAATAAGAATTAGATGTTGGAAATTTTAAAACACTTAGGCTTTATTTTTATCCTAATAAAAACTTTTTAAAAGACTAGGTAATTTAGGTAGCTGATTATTTAGTGAGATTTATAATTTGACTTTGGTAAAATTCTTGAACTTTAAAATTATTTACACCCTTAGGAAGGAATAATATATATCTCATGTCTTAAGTAAGTAGGATCACATAAAGTGACAGAAAAAAATGTATTAATTTCTAAATTTCAAATTTAAGTCACTTGTGTAGTGTAAAGCTGCAGCAATTTTAAGTTATGTGAAAACAATTGAGTATAATACAGGGTGGGGCAAAAGTAGGTTTACAGTTGTTTATATGGAAAATAATACAATAACCTATATATATAGAAAAAGCCAGTGACCAGAACACCATAACTACAAGAACGACTTGTTGCTATGACGCCCACTGTGGTCAGCAAATCTGCCCAGTCAGGGGTGGGGTCAGCTGGTTTCCCCCCAGCTGGCCCCGCCCCTGAGTGGCCTCTCCCACCCCAATCAAGGGTGAGGAGGCTGGCCAACCCCCCCACAGCCCTTCCCTCTGGCCAGCGCTGCCCCCCCCAACCACCCTTATCAGCCTGCAGCCCCCATCCCAGCCGGCCACATCCCTGATTGCCCCTCTCTACCCCAATAGGGGACAGGGTCAGCCAGCCAACCTACTCCAACGTGGCCCCATCCCAGATTGCCCCCCCGCCACCCTAATCAGGCATAGGGTCAGCCAGCCAATCACCCATGGCCCCTCCCCCAGGCTGCTGGCCCTTGATTGGGGCCCCCCCACCACATTCGGGGGCAGGCCCGACTAGCCCACCGCCCACAGCCCCTCCCCACGGCCAGTCCCACCCCAATCAGGCCACAGCCACTCCCCCCAACCAGCACCATCCCCGATTGCATCCCCACATATCAATTTGGGGCTGGCTGGCCAACCTCCCACGGCCCCTCCCCCAGGCTCTAACTCTCGATTAACCCCACCCCATTCAGGGGCAGGGCTGGCCAGTCCCTCCCCACAGCTGGCCCCAACCCCAATCAGGAGCAGGGCCTTCCGGCCAATTGCCCGTGGCTCCTCCACCTAGCTGGTCCAGCCCTGATAGGCCCCAATCAGGGTGGGCCAGCTGGCTAACCTCCCACTGTCTCCTCCAAGCAGACCTGACCCCAATCCAACCTGATTGGGGCCTAGCCGACCGGACCCCACCCATGCACCAATTTGTGCACTGGGCTTCTAGTTAATAAATAATACAAGAATAAACTGTTTCATGTTCTCAAAACTATAAACCTTCTATAGTAGATTTAGAAATAGTATAAATCTGGCATAGAGTAGCTTTTCATTATATTCACACAGAAAATCATAGAATTTAAAGAGATTAATCTCCTCACTTTACAAATCAGGAAACTGAGTTACAAATATATAGTGCTAGCTAATAATATAGTTAGACTTAAACTTCCATATTCTTTTTACCATTCTAATATGCCATGCTGATTTTTCCACAGGTTGAATCATGTTCTCTACTGCTATGTTATCCCATGCACCAAAGGGTCATGGGTTCAATTCCTGGTTAAGGGCATGTACCTGGGTTACAGGTTCAGTCCCCAGCCCCTGGTCAGGGTGAGCGCAGGAGGCAACCAATCGTGTCTCTCTCACATTGTTTCACACATTCTCCCCCCCCCCCCTTCTAAATATATATATACTAGAGGCCTGGTGCACGAAATTAGTGCATGGAGCGTGTGTCCCTCAGCCCAGCCTGCACCCTCTCCAATCTGGGACCCCTCAAGGGATGTTTGACTGCGTATTTAGGCCCAATCCTTCTGGGATCACCTGCCTGCCTTCCTGATTGCCCCTAACCGCTTTTACCTGCCAGCCTGATCACCCCCTAACCAATCCCCTGCCAGCCTGATTGATGCTTAACTGCTCCCTTGCCAACCCGATTGCCCCTAACTGCCCTCCCCTGCCAGCCTAGTCACCCCTAACTGCCCTCCCCTGCCAGCCTAATCGCCCCCAACTGCCCTCCCCTGCAGGCCTGGATCCCCCCAAACTGCCCAGCCCCTGCAGGCCTGGTAGCCCCCAACTACCCTCGCCTGCAGGCTTAATTTCCCCCAGTGGTCCTCCCTTGCAGGCCTGGTCCCTCCATCTTGTGACGGCCATCTTGTGTCTACATGGGGCAGCCAACTTTGACCACATGGGGGCATTCATCTTGTGTGTTGGAGTGATAGTCTATTTATTACTTTTATTAGGATATACACACACACACACACACACACACACACGTATACAACTGCCCCCCCCCACTCTTTTACTGTCTAAAACTCAGTGGAATATGCATAGAATTTTATCACAAGCCAGTGATTTATTGTATAAAAGTTATGATATCATGTGTCTTTGTTCTTGAGTTTTTAGGATTTGGCCCACTGACTTTTTAGCTACAGTTAAAAATATTTATGAAAGATGAATGTTTTTAAATAAAATTACTAGTTATTAACAAATTGTAATTAACAATGAGGAATTTTAAGACATGAGAAAGTACCCGTCTTTGAAAGGAGACTTAAAGCATTTAAGAAATATTCTGTATATTGTACTAAGCATATTACATTTTAGTAATTATTTTGTGAAATTCTGCCAAACACCATCAACTTTAAAACATCCCTCCTCCCCTTTTCTGCCCTTCACTCCTCAACAATTTAACATGTCAAGCTTATGAGGAATGTAAATATTATCTTTTTGTTGTTAAATTGGGCATTGTGCCCTGTTTATGACAAGGTTCAGGATCACTCTATTTTCCTCTTTAAAAGAACATAACAATTTAACAGCCTGGTAAAAAGTGTGTACACTATAGAGAAAACCTTTAAAGAAGTCTTTTTCCATGCTGAGACCTTTCCTAGACCATCAAATGGTGTTTTTGTTTGTTTGTGTTTTGTTAATCCTTACCCATTGATATTTTTAGAGAGAGTGCAAGGGAAGTAGGAATAGAGACAGAGAGAGAGAAAGAGAGAGAAAGTGAGAGGGGGGAAATACCAATGTGACAGAGACACATCAATTGGTTGCCTTCCGCACGTGCCTCCACTGGAACCAGGGATGAACCTGCAACCCAAGTACATGCCCTTGACTGGGAACCCAACCAGGGACCCTTCAGGCATGAGCCGGTGCTCTATCTACTAGCCAGTCTGCTGAGCTACAATGGCCAGGTTTCACCTAATGGTTTTGAAGTCTTTATGGGTCAGAATAGGCTCCGGTAAGATTGCTCTTTTACATTCGCATTTTAGCTTGGAGGAAAGTTTGAGTTTGGCACATTTTAAAAAATATATTTTTATTGATTTCAGAGAGGAAGGGAGAGGGAAAGAGAAATAGAAAACATTAATGATGAGAGAGAATCATTGATTGGCTGCATCCTGCATGCCCCTCACTGGGGATCAACCTGCAGGGTCCAGGACACAACCCAGGCATGTGTCCTTGACCCTTCAATCTCAGGCCGAAGCTCTATCCACTGAATCAAACCAGCTAGTTTAGCACATTCTTTCCAACATTCATTTCTCATATATACTGTAAAAAACATATATGTTCAAATCATGTATCTGGTAAGAATCTAATATCCAGGCTATATAGAGTTCTTATATACACTAATAAAGAAAAAAATGCTAATTGACCTTACCTCTGCTACACCCACAGCCGATCAGGGATGGTATGCAAATTAAGCCAACAAAGATGGAGGGTAAATTTGCATATGCATGAGGGACGGGCTGGGCCTGACACCACCTGCAGGGTACAGTCCATCATGGGGGACACAGCAGGACAGGCAGGCAGCTCCTGACACCACCCACTGGGTCAAGGCCACGATTGGTAACTGGGCAGGCACTGGGGTGGTGAAGAGGGTCCAGGTTGCCATCAGTATCCAGGAAGGCCTGGGTGGCTGTAACTGACGCCGCCTGCAGGGTCCAAGCAACCATCGGTATCCAGGCAGGGTTAGTGGGCTGCACTTGATGCTGCCCACAAGGTCCCAGCAGCCGGGGTTGTGCAGGCCTGGCGAGCTGGGCCTGGCGCCACCCGCGGGGTGCAGGCCGCCATCGGTCACTGGGCAGGCCGGGCGGGCAGTGCCTGATGCCGCCCATGGGGTCTAGGCAGCCGCCAGTATCCAGGCAGGCTGGGCGGGCGGCACCAGACACCACCTGCAGGGTCCAGGCAGCCATCGGGGTTAGGCAGGCCTGGTGGGTAGTGTCTGATGCCACCCACGGGGTGCAGGCAGCCATCAGTATCCGGGCAGGCCTGGCGAGCAGCGCCTGACGCCATCCGCGGGGTCTAGGCCACCATCTGGGATCTGGATAGGCGGGGCTGGCCAGGGTCTGTGGGATCACTGTCTGCTCCCGAGCCACCTGTGGACACCGATGGAGCAGGCTGGGGTTGAACATTTTAATGAAAATAGAATGCCTGTGCCTCGCCTCACCATGCCCCATCCCTGGCAAGGAGAGGGTAGTGGGCAATTAGCAGACACCAGGGCTTGAAAGGGACTGGGAGCAACCTGCAGGCATGCTACCAGGAAGAGGTGCTGGCTGAATCATGATGATGCAGAGGGCTGGCTGATGAAGGCGCACAAAGGTGTAAGTGAGGCAGTTCTCGCTGGTGCTGAGCTTGAATAGCACATTGACGGCCTGTTGGACTAAATCGCCTTTCTGAAGAAGGTGCATGAAGAGGAGATCACCAAGCTGCAGGCGCAGATCTAGTACGCTCAGATCTCCGTGGAGATGGACATGTTCTCCAACTCCGGCCTCTCTGCCTTGCTCAAGGACATCTGGGCCAAGTACGAGAAGCTGGCTGCCAAGAACATGCAGAATGCCGAAGAATGGTACAAGAGCCGCTTCATCATGCTGATCGGAAGCACTGACAAGAATACCTTTGGGTGAGAGCCACCAAGGACAAGGTGTCTGAAAGCCACTGCCTGCTCACAGCCAAGACCCTGGAGATCAAAACATGCCGGGGCATGAACTAAGCTCTGGGAAAGCAGCTGCGAGAGCTGGAGGATAAGTAGAACTCCGATGTTAGTGCTATGCAGGATACAATCAACAAATTAGAAAATGACTTGAGAAATACAAAGAGTGAAATAGCATGATATTTAAAAGAATACCAGGACCTCCTCAATGTGACTTTGGACATTGACATTGCAACTTATAGGAAACTCTTGGAAGGTGAGGAGACCCTGCTCAGTTTCACCATTGTGGGAAGCATAGCCAGTGGCTATTCCTACAGTTCTCAGGTCTTTGGTGATCTGCTTATGGTGGTTTACAGACTAGCTCCTACTTGATGTCCACTCGCTATTTCCCTTCTAAATACACCAGCCACGTCCAGGAGGAGCAGATCGAGGTGGAGGAGACCATTGAGGCTGCAAAAGCCGAGGAAGCTAAGGATGAACCCCCCTCTGAAGGAAAAGCTGAAGAGGAGGAGAAGGAGAAGGAAGTGGCGGATGAAGAGGAAGGAGAAGAAGAAGAAGGACCCAAGGAAGAATTTGAGGATGCAAAGGAAGAAGAAGGAGGTGAAGGTGAAGGAGAAGAAAGATGAAGGTGTTGGGGAGGAGCAAGCAACCAAGAAAAGATTGAGCCCCCCCCCCCCCTTTCCTTAGTTATTTCAGGAATAATCCTCTCGAAACCAGTTCAACCCCATCACCAACCAAGCATTTGAGTTCCCAATACATGAGTTAAGAAGTCAATATATATACTAGAGGCTCAGAGAACAAAATTCGTGCACGGGGGCAGGAGATGTCCCTTAGCCCAGCCTGCACCCTCTCCAATCTGGGACCCCTCTAGGGATGTCCGACTGCCCCTTTAGGCCCTATCCTGGTAGGACATCCTTCTCACAATCCAGGACTGCTGGCTTCAAACTGCTCACCTGCCTGCCTCCGTGATTGTCCCAAACTGCTTCTGCCTGCCAGCCTGATCACCCACTAACCACTACCCTGCTAGCCTAATTGATGTCTAACTGCTCTCCTGCCAGCCTGTTTGTCCCCAACTTCCCTCCTCTGCCGGCCTGGTCACTGCAAACTGCCCTCCCCTGCAGGCTTGATCACCCCCAGCTGCCCTCCTTTGCAGCCTAGTCCCTCCCAACTGCCCTCCCCTCTGGCCTGATTGCCTACAACTGCCCTCCCTTGCAGGGCTGGTCCCTCCCAACTATCCTCCCCTGCTGGCCTGATCACCCACAACTGCCCTCTCCTGCAGGCCTGGAACCTCCCCACGGCCCTCCCCTGCTGGCCATCTTGTGGTGGCCATCTTGTGTCCACATGGGGGCAGGATCTTTGACCACATGGAGGCAGCCCTCTTGTGGGTTGGAGTGATGGTCAATCTGCAAATTAATCTTTTATTAGATAGGATAGAGGCATGGTGCATGGGGTGGGGGCCAGCTGGTTTGCCCTGAAGAGTGTCCCAGATCAGGATGGGGGTTCCTTTGGGGTAAGAGGTGGCCTGGGCGAGGGGCCTGTGGAGGTTTGCAGCCTGGCCACGCCCCTCAGCGACCCAAGCGGAGGCCCTGGTATCTGGGATTAATCTATGCCTACAATTGAAACTCTGTAACCTAGAGTGGAGGCCTGGGTTGGCAACAGCAGGCGGAAAGCTTGGCTTCCTCCATTGCCAGGGAAACCCAAGCCTCTGTTCTCTCCAGCTCAGTGACTGCCACCATTTCTGTATCTTTTATAATTGAAACTTTGTAACATTGAGTGGAGGCCTAGGCAGGCAACGGTAGGTGGAAACCTTGGCTTCCTCTGTTGCCAAGGAAACCCAAGTCTTCCTCCTGCTCTCAGTGGTGGCAGCCATCTTGGTTGTGGTTTATTTGCATAATCTGCTCCTGATTGGCTGGTGGGCGTGGCAAAGATAAGGTCTAATTTGCATATTACTCTTTTATTAGATAGGATTCTGTGGTGACTGAAGTTGGACATTAAATGTTGTGCTATGACTTTTTTTATGCAGAGTATCACTTTGCTTGTAGAGTGGCTTCCTGGCTTGCTGCCAGCCTGTGCATGGTCCATGCTTATGAGTTCAGGATCTATGACAATTTGAATAATTCAGATGTTTACAATAAAAACATATGAATTCACTGATGTTAATGTTAAACTTCATGGAAAAAATAGTCCTTTGAACCTTTGGTGGTTAGAAATTAAAGACCTCAAATCATGTGCACTAAACAGTAATTAAAGTTACACTGAATGACAAAAAAAAAAAAAAATACATTTCGGGCCAGGAAATGTTCAAAGAACTGGGGAACCATTCCTAAATTAGGAAGGGAAGTCACAGGGTGTATATTATTGTATGAATACAATATTTCCTACTACTTACAACATATACAATGTAATGTATTAGATGCCTTCCTTTCACATGAAGTATGTATTCTCATAGTGTAATACTGGTACATATAGTTATTGGCAGTATGTCATATCCTGTCTATATTAATAAAAGGGTAATATACTAATTAGACCATGAGATGTTCCAGAAGTTTTTTCAAACAAAGCCGTGATGGCGGGGCCAAGGCAGAGGCTATTAGGCGTGATCAGACCAGAGGGGTAGGGCAGTTGGCAGTTATCAAGCCAGGAGGGGAGGGCAGTTGGGGGTAATCAGGCTGGCGGGAGGGGGGAGTTGAGCATGAGCAGGCCGGCAGGGGGGACCATTTGGGTGTGAGCAGGCCGGCAGAGGGGTGCAGTTGGGGACAATCAGGCCAAAAAGTGGAGTGATTAGGGATGATCAAGCAGGCAGGCAGGTGAGCAGTTAGAAGCCAGCAGTCCCGAATTACAAAGGATTTGTCCGACTGCCAATTTAGGCCCAACCCCACAGGGGTCTCGGTTTGGAGAGGATGCAGGCTGGGCTGAGAGACACCCCCCACCCTTGCACGAATTTCATGCACTGGGCCACTAATAGTTAATAAAAACTCAAGTCATTCAGGTTTTTTTGTTTGTCTTGTTTTTTGTTTGTCTTCACTAAAGGATATATTTTCCATTGATTTCTAAAGAGCGTAGGAAGGATTGAGGGGAGAGAGAGAGAAAGAAACATTGATGTGAGAGAGACACATTGTTTTGTTGACTCCTGCACATGCCTTGCCTGGGGGCTGGATATCAAACCTACAACCCAGGTACATACCTTTGACCTGGAATGAAATCCATGCGTGACCCTTCGGTGCTTGGGCCAACACTTGATAATTGTCCAGGTCTCAAGTCATTCAATTTTAAGTGGGCAAACAGTCTGAATAGATATTTCTTTAAGGATGATATTTGAATGGTTAGTAAACACATGAACAAATGTTCAAAATTATTAGTCCATTTTTATAATGGACTAGGGGCCCAGTGTATGAAATTCGTGCACTGGTAGGGTCTCTAGAGGTTGCCAGCTCAGGGCCTCCCTCCCTTTCCCTGGCCAGCCCACCCCCTAGTCAAACTCTAGGAAGAACTCCCGTCAGTTGAGGGGACAATTTGCATACTATGTTTTTATTTTATAGGATTGTTGTGTTTTTGTCAGTTTTTAGCATTTTATATGTATTCTGGTTATAGAACCTTATATACACAGTTTTTAAATACTTTTTTGCATTCTCTCAATTGTCTTTTCACTTTCCTATGTTCTTTCAAGGACAAACATTTAATTTTTATTAAGTTCAGTTTATCTATTTTTCTTTGTTTTCTTGGTTTTGGGGTCACATGTAAGAAACCATTGCCTCTCCAAGGTCCCGAAGATTTACACCTAAGACGTTTTTAGGTATAGCTCTTATATTTTGGTCTTTGATCCATTTTGAATTAATTGTGATTGGAGAACATGCTATATACAACTCCATCCTTTCAGTTTTATTGAGGCTCCTTTTTTATGGCCTAGCACATTGTCTATCCTGGAAAATGCTTCTTGTCTACTCCAGAAGAATGTGTATTCCACTATTAATGGGTGAAATGTTCTATTGATATCTATTAGTCTATTTTTTTTATTTTTATACCTAGTTGTATCTATCATTGAAAGTAGGGCACTGAAATCTTAGATTACTATTGTTGAATTATTTATTTTAATTTTATATATTTTTAAATATATATTTTATTGATTTCAGAGAGGAAGAGAGAGGGAGATAAAAACATCAATGATGAGAGAGAACTATTGTTTGGCTGCCTCCTGCACGCCCCCTAGTGGATATTGAGTCCACAACCCGGGTATGTGCCTGCGACCAGGAATCGATCCAGGTCCTCCTGGTTCATAGGTTCAACCACCAAGCCACAGCAGCCAAGCAATTCTATAATTTTTGCTTCATGTATTTGGGGATATGTTGTGGTTATGTTTATAATTGTCATAACTTATTAATAAATTGAACCTTCATATTGTAAATGTTCTTTTCACTAGAAATAATTTTTGTCTTAAAGTCTGTCGTGTCTGAAATTAGTATACCCACTTAGTCCTCTTTAAGATACTATTTGTGCCCTCACCGGTTTGGTTCGATGGATAGAGTGTAGATCTGTGGACTGAAGTGTCCCGGGTTTAATTCTAGTCACGGGCACATGCCCACGTAGTGGGCTCAATACCCAATAGGGGGTGTATAGGAGGTAGCCAATGATTCTCTCTCATCATTCATGTTTCTATCTCTCTCTTCTCCCTTTCTCTTTGAAATCAATAAAAATACATATTTTTAAAAAGATACTATTTGCATGTATATCTTTGTTTCTCCTTTTAATTTTTACCTATTTGTGTCTTTGAATCTGATGTGTGTCTCTTGTAGTCAGTATAGTTGATCATGTTTTCTTTTTAATCTGTTCTGCCAATCACTGACTTTTGATTGGAATGTTTAATTTGTTTATATTTGATATAATTACTGTTAAGGTAAGATTTATGTCTGCCACTTTGCTACTTGTTTCTATATCTCATTTCTATTTGTTTACTCCTCCAGTTTTTCCCTCTTATGTTAAATAGATATTTTCTAGTATGTCATTTTAATTATTTTGTCATTTCTATTCATGTATATACATTTTAAATTTATTCCAGAGAGAGAGAGAAACATGGATGTGTGAGATAAAACATCAATCAGTTGCCTCCTGCATCCCCTCCCCCCCCCACCACCACTAGGGATCAAACTCATAACTTAGGTATGTGTTCTGCCTGGGAATCAAACCCACCAGACCTTTTGGTATATGGGGCAATGCTCCAACCAACTGAGCAACAGTGGCCAGATAAATATATTTTTTGGTCTTGTTTTCTTAGTGTTTGTGCTAGGGATTATAATTAATATTGTAATTTATAATAATCTAGTTCAGATTAATACTAATTTAATTTCACTGGTATATAAAAACTCATATATAGCTCCATTCCTTCCTCCTGCCTTTGTGCAGTTATGGTTATACAAATTACATCTTTATGCATTATATACCTATCAAAACAGAATTAAAATTATTATTTTTTGTGGTTGTCTTTTAAACCAGATATAACAAAAAAGAACTATAAAAATATGTTTATGCTGTTTTCATAATTATTTATGTGACTTTCTTCAGTGTCAATGCTATTTATTTCTTCATATGGATTGTGTTGCTATCTAAATACCTTTAATATCAATCTGAAAGACTAGTATTTCTTGTATGGCAGATCTGCTAGTAATAAAATCTTTGTTTTTATTTCCTAGTATCTGGTAATGTCTTCAGTTCTCCTGTTTTTGAAGGATAGTTTTGCTGGATATAGACTCCTTGGTTTAGGGTTTTGTGATTTTCTTGTTTTGTTTTCTTTTTCTTTTTACCAGTTTGAATGTGTCATCCATGCCTTCTGATTTCCACGGTTTCTGAAATCAGCTGCCAATCTTATTGAGGGTCACTTCTATGTAATGAGATATTTCTCTCTTGCTGCTTTCAAGATTCATCATACTTGGGAAGATTTTGGTCATTTTGTGTTGAAATATTCTTTCTGCCCCTTTCTCTCTGACTTTTTGTGGCACTCGCATTATACATATCTAATATTTTTATAGTATCTCACAGGTTCTTGAGACTCTATCCATTCTTTTATTTATTTTTTTCTTTCTATTCCTCAGACTGGTAATCTCAATTGACCTAACTTCCAAGTTCACCAATTCTTTCTTCTGCCTGTTCAAATCTGCTGTGAGTTCTTCATTTCATTTATTCATTTTTAAAATGCAGAATTTCTATTTGGTTTTTATTATAACTTATATTTCTGTATTGATATTTTTATTTGGTTTAAAAAATCTGATATTTACCTTGGGTTTTTAGACATGGTTCCTTTGTTCTTTGAACACTTGTAATATTTTATTTAAGTCATTGTCTAGTGATAAGGCAAATGTCTGGGGACAGTTTTCTGTTGACTGCTATTTTTCCGGTGTGTGCCATACTCATTTGTTCCTTTGGATTTTTAAAAAATTTTTATTGAACACTCAACATATTAAATTATGTAATATAGAAGCTCCGGAAATCAGATTCTTCATCCTTTTTCAGGACTTTTTTTGCTCTTTGTTGTCTGTCCAGTGACATTTCTAAACTAATTTTGCAAAATCTTTGCTCAGGTTATGGTGAGCTAATGGTCAGACAGGTAATTCCTTAAATGCCTATAACCAGTAAAATTTCCCAGTATTTCTGAGGGACTCTGTGTTCATGGTGGGGCATATCTTCAACACTCAGGCAATAGACAATTCCTCCTTAGCCTTCATTGCTGGTTTTCACAAAATGTCAATATTAGCCGTAAGTGAGCGCTTAGTGCCTTCTCAGTTATTTCAGATGCATGCACACAGCCTGGACATGTCAGAACCACTATGGAAATTTCTAAATCTAGTTTTAAAAAACAATAACTCTTTTGATTAGCCTTTTGCCCACCTCAGGCAGCCGCAATCTTAAACAGTTGCCTCTGATTTTTTCCCCCAATGAATGTTTCCAGTGTAAAGGTTGATTTTACTGGGTGAGCTCCAAGTCGGGTTAGTTAAAAGACATCCTTGTGAGCAAGGTCTTTCAGGGAACCAACAGATCAGTTCATGACAGTTCTCTGGACACGGGGCTTTGAGAGCATGCCAGTTGACCCTTCCGGTGGCTGCCAAACTGATTATGGACAATTGTTTTTCCAGGCTTCTGTGGAGCTAAGGCGATGGGGACGAGAACAGGGCAAGTTCAAATGCCATAGAGCTCTCTGTTTGTACTGAAATTTAGACATTTTTCCTGAATACTGGTAAATGTACTTTGGCTTGCTACCAAACTTTGGCTAATTTCCAGAACTCAGAAATAGTTGGGTCTAACAGTGTTTGCCGGTGTTCACATTGCTTTGTGAAGAAGAGACTTTTCAGTACCCTTAACTTACCGTTTTCACTGACATTACTCATTTTTCTTTTTTTAAAAATATATTTGTATTGATTTCAGAAAGACAGAGGGAGAGAGAGATAGAAACATCAATGATGAGAGACCATCATCGATCAACTGCCTCCTAAGAGGCAGTTCAGATTAATACTAATTTAGTTCAGATGAATACTAATTTAATTTCACTGGTTTATAAAAACTCATATATAGCTCCATTCCTTCCTCCTGCCTTTGTGCTGTTATGGTTATACAAATTACGTCTTTATGCATTATATACCTATCAAAACAGAATTAAAATTATTATTTTTGTGGTTGTCTTTTAAACCAGATATAACAAAAAAAAACCATAAAAATATGTTTTTGCTGTTTTCATATTTATTTATGTGACTTTCAGATTAATACTAATCGCATGTATCCTGACCAGGAATCGAACCTGTGACTTCTTGGTTCATCAGTTGATGCTCAAACACTGAGCCACACAGGCCGGGCTCATTTTTCTTGTTTCTAAGATGCTCATATTACTTGAGTTTCATTAAGTACTTGTCATTGTGCTGGCATTTACCATGCACTGTGTTTTATTTTACTTCTAATCATGCATTGCTTTATTTTACTTCTATTACAGATGCCCCACCACTGACACCAATACTGCTACTAATAAGATAGTGTATTCTGTTTCACTGTGTATTTCCCAGTGTGAATCATAGTTATATCAGGGAATGATGCAACTATATCATAAGTTTTATGTAATTTTTTCTCCATAGGAAGAGCCAGACTAATGGGAATGGAAGTAGAACCTTCAGCAGAAAGGGGGAAAGTCCCTCAGTTTGGCTCTGGTTGCTGTAAGAGCTTTATGATTTTATTTTAAAAAATTTTAAAACCAACCTGCAATAGAGCATCCTCCCTGGGAAAGTACAGCCTAGCAATTCATACTGCCTGCATTGCCTCTTTTAAGGGCAGACTACCGTTTCAGAGGTCCACTTCCATTTGCATTGTCTGAGAAGTTAAATGTTGCATGTATTTTCTTTCTCTTGTTTTTATTTGTAATATCTTCTATACTAGACTTCTGCTACACTGAGTTACCTGCTTGAATAATCCACGTTATTTCCCCTAATGCCAGTTGCAGTTTGTACTGTATTCTTAAGTACTCCATTTAACAAGATGCATGAGTTTTGGTTGTTGTTTCTGATTTTGTTATATTTTTTTAATGACCACTGAGGCCTTTCTCATTCTTACATTTTATAATTGTGTTTCTAGGTACAAGTTTCTGGAACAAACACAATTTATAAGGCCTAGAGAAAGAACTCTATAGGAATGAATTTAGTATGACAAAGTGGAAAGAGGAAACATTTTTGAAATCAGATCTGTGTTTTGACTTTTGCTGTACAATTTAACAGTGATGTGTTGTTGCCTTAGTTGACTTTAAAGTTTCCCATTTTGTAAAATTGGGATAATAGAGTGATTGTGAGGATTTACTAAAATTCTGTATGTAAAGGTTTTTACACATGACTGGCACATATTAGATACTTTACAAATATTGGTTTTTTTCTTATTTTCTTTCAGTTTCAAGTATTTGCAAACTTTAGGAATGATGGTTCTGAGTTGTCTGTCTGGTCTGGGCTTTTCTCTGGCCAAACCTGCTCTGATCTCCTCATTCCCTATGGTCTTTCGTGCGCGCGCGCGCGTGTGTGTGTGTGTGTGTGTGTGTGTGTGTGTGTGTGTGTGTGTGTGTGGCGGAGGTGGGGGGGAGATTATTGAGATATATTTCACATACCATAAAAGTCAATCTATTTTTAAAGTGTACACTTTAGTAGTTTTTATTATGTTCACGGAAGTATGTAGTCATCGTTAAAGTCATATTTTTTAGACCATTTTCAACACTCCAAAAAGAAATCTCATCCCCATTATCAGCCATGTGTACAGTTTTTGTATGGTCTTTCTCAATTCTCTTACTTAAGCCCTGTAATTCTTAGAGTGACTTTTTTGTAGTTGCTTGTATTAAGGTAACAGAAATGCTGGCATTATAGTTTGGGCTTTTGCCCTCAACATCAAAAGTGTTCTTTCTGGGGTCACCATGACTTTTTCAATATTTAATCAAACTAAAGCTTTTTGGCCTTTATCTTATTTGTCCCTTATATGGCATTTGCATTATTGGCCACTTTTTCTTTGGTGACACTTGTCTTCCTTGATTACTTGAAGTCTTGCTCTCATTGTCTCCTCTTGTCTAGTTGTTCTTTCTCAATCTACTCATCTGTTCCATCTTATTTCAATACTAGAGGCCCGGTGCATGAAATTTGTGCATGGGGGCTGGAGGGTTCCTCAGCCCGACCTGCACCCTCTCCAGTCTGGGACCCCTTGAGGGATGTCCTCTGTTTGGGCACTCGGGCTCCTCTCACACCAGCTTTGAGGGTCCGAGCAACAATGTAGCTGTGTCTTGCCTACCGTGGCCTGCGTCTCCCCGCTCCGAGTTGGGGACCACTGCATTATGTGCACACCCGAGGCTTTTCTCCTGTTGCGTGCTAAAGCGGGGGAAGAAGGGGAGCACATAGAGGCCTTTTTGTCCCCAGATGTGCCCACTCCCATGCCTCGAGCAGCTCTCTGTCTGCTCCCGTCCCGAATTTGCAGGTGACGGGCATGCTTGTGCAGGCATTGTTGGGCCCAGCTTGTCCTCAGGTGGCGTTCGCCCAGGATGTGAGCCCCCATCCTGGTGGGACCAGGCAGATGAATGGGTAGATGGCTGGAGAAAGCCACGGCGGCTTCCCTGTGATGTGAGGGTCCCCTGGGGTCTCCACGGTGGCAGGGCCGGGTCCGAGTGGCAGGAGGAGGCTTCGAGGTTGTGTGGTTGGGAGGTTCAACCAGTGTCCCAGGTGTTGTGGGGCTGCCCTGTGTGTCTGTGGTGGTGGGATCCTCAGGTGACTCACCCAGGTCCAGTGCCTTACCTCGGCGTCCACTCTCTGTTGTCGCACCCGGGCCCTTCCTTCATCTTGGATCCACACCCTCTCAACGTGCATGTGCGACCCCTCCCAGGGGTCACCACTGACGCCCGCACTCCCTGGTTGGTGTCTGCCAACCGCGTCCCAAGAACCAGCTTTCTGTCATGTGGGTGTCGCGCCTTGGCCCTCCATCTCAGGCAGGGGTTGGTGGCATCCCCAGGCAGAGTGTCTGTCAAGTGCACGCACCCGGGAGAAAAAGAGGACTCCAGCACTTGGTGGGGAACACAGCCTCATTCCTTGACCCAGTGCCTGGGGCAGGGAAGCAAACCTCAGGCAAGTCCCTCTGCTGCGTGTGCAGCCTGTTGAACGGTCATTACTATGATGCCGTAATGGACAGTTTGCATTTTACCTCTTTAGTGTATAGACTATAGGCCTGGTGCATGGGATTTGTGCACAGCTAGAGTCCCTAGGCCTGGCTAGTGATCAAGGCTGATCTGTGGGGATAACCGGCAGGGCGATCAGGAGGACCCCGCTGGCACCTGCCTTGGCCAGCCTGGCGCTGCCTTCTCATCAGCCCCAACCCCCACCACCGCCACTGGTTGCCTCCCTCTGGGGTAACTGGCAGGGCGATCAGGGGGCTCCTGCTGGCACCCACCTTGGGGACAATCGGGGGGCCAGCTCTGGCCTGCTCACCAGCCAGCTCCGCCTCCCCGATTGCCCTGCCGCAGCTATCAGTCACTTCCCTCTGCAGGAGGCCCCCAGCCCACTCACTGACTGGCCCTGCTTTCTGATCACCCCACTGCTGCTGCCAGTCACCTCCCTCTGCCGGGTGACCAGCGGGGTGATCAAGGAGGCCTCCACTGGCACCCACCTTGGGCGATTTGAGGCCTGCAGGTTGGGAGCAGCTCCTGTGTTGAGTGTCTGTCCCCTGGTGGTCAGTGCGCATCATAGCAACCGGTCGTTCCGCTGTTAGGTCAGTTTGCATATTAGGCTCTAATTATATAGGATGGATATTCTCTTTCTGTAGCTTTCTCCAGTCCTGGCTAAGATCACTCTTTTGTATTTTCATATGGTATTTTAAAGTATATTTATTTAGTTCCTATTAGCAATTTGCTGCCTCATTGGGAATTTAAGTATACTTGTTTTTTTTTTTTTTTAACCTCTCTAACTACTTTAGATTTTCTTTTTTAAATTAATTTTTCATTTTCAACACAATAAGATAGGCTTTGTAGTTATTTAGTTTGTAGGAGTTTTTCTGTGTTAGCTAGGCTAATTCCCAATGTTCACATTCTATTTGTATTTCCCTTTCCTAGTCCATGTATTTCATTGAAGACTAGCTATTGTCCATGTATTTGTGTATGTTATACATTTTGGAACTTAAATATTTATCTGTTTAGTCACAAATATTTTTTATGATGCAGTTTTGTCTCAATTTTCTATTGAAGTAAATATATTTTAAATGCATTTCTAATTAAATCTACTTACAAAAATAGTTTTTCAGTGATACAATTTTCAAACTTATTTATCAAGTCCTTGTAGGAACATTCCCTAGAGTGCTGCACAGCAGTGCATTAAGGAAAATCAGTCATCTTCTTAATGAGGGGAAGAGAAAATAACTAGTGGGAGAAAGTTGAGTAAAAACTTCTTAATGATGCTTTTCAAGAACTTAAAATCCAAGACTTAAATCTTTAGTTCATGAGGGAAAATTTATTTCTAGTACACTTAAGATATAGCTTTAGTCATGTTCTCCAGTAAACGGGTCAGATGGAAAAGACACTTCTAATATCTGTGTAAATCTTTATTTAACCTTTGTGCCCTTGTGTTTGCTTAAATAAATAAAATCAAACAGATTAATAGTTCTTATTTCTTAGTGCTTATGTAAGTTTCCCAAGTACTTGGAATATATGTTTAACTTAGCATAACTGTAATTCTGCTATTGCAATTCTAATTTTTTAATTATTTTTATTTAATAAATCTTTATTATTCAGATTGTTATCATTGTTCCTCTTTTTCCCCCCATAGCTCCCCTCCACTTGGTTCCCACCCAACCCTTTGCCCTTACAACTCCCCTCACTGTCCTCATCCATAGGTGTACGATTTTTGTCTCTCCCCGCACCCCCTACACCACCACCCCCGGGAATTGTCAGGCTACACCCTTTCTATGCCCCTGATTCTATTATATTCACCAATTTATTCTGTTCATCAGATTTTTAATTCACTTGATTTTTAGATTCACATGTTGATAAATATGTATTTGTTGTTCATAATTTTTATATTTACCTTTTTCTTCTTCCTCTTCTTAAAGAATACCTTTTAGCATTTCATATAATACTGGTTTAGTGGTAATGAACTCCTTTAGCTTTTTCTTATCTGTGAAGCTTTTATCTGCCCTTCAATTCTGAATGATAGCTTTGCTGGATAGAGTAATCTTGGTTGGAGGTTCTTGCTATTCATCACTTTGAATATTTCTTGCACTCCCGTCTGGCCTACATAGTTTCTGTTGAGAAATCAGATGACAATCATAAGGGTGCTCCCTTGTAGGTAAATTACCATATTTTCCAGCAAATAAGATGACTTTTTAACCCAGGAAAATCTTCTCAAAAGTCGGGGGTCGCCTTATATACACCACTGAGTGTCGTCTTATAGGGCGAGTGCTGAAACCTCCAAGCTGGACCGGAGAATCTGCGGTCACCGTATATGGTGGAGGGAGCTCAAAACAGCCACGGCCGCATCTCCGTCCAGTCGTCTTATATGCTGGAAAGTACAGTAACTGTTTTTCTCTTGCTGCTTTTAATATTCTCTCTTTGTCTTTTGCTCTTGGCATTTTAATTATGATGTGTCTTGGTGTGGCGCTTTTTGGATTCCTTTCATTTGGAGTTCTGTGTGCTTCCTGGACTTGTAAGTTTGTTTCTTTCACCAGGTGGGGGAAGTCTTCAGTCATAATTTCTTCAAATAGGTTTTCAGTATCTTGCTGTCTCTCTTCTTCAGGCACCCCCATAATTCTGATGTTGGTACACTTGAAGTTGTCCCAGAAGCTCCTTACACTACTTCATATTTTTGGATTCTTTTGCTTTTCTGGTTGGGTGTTTTTTGCTTCTTTGTATTTCAAATCTTTGACTTGATTCTTGCATTCCTCTTGTCTGTTGGATCTCTGTATATTATTTTTTATTTCAGTCAATGTATGCTTAATTTCTAGTTGGTCCTTTTTCATATCCTCGAGGATCTCATTAAATTTATTGGCCTTTTCTAGGAAATTCTTGAAAAACCTTATAACCGTGGTTTTGAACTTTAGTCCAGTCATTTGCTTTCCTCCATTTCTTTCATTTGTGATCTGTTTCTTTGTCTCCACATTTTGGCTGCTTCCCTGAGTGGCTTTGTGTGCTAGGTGTCCTATAGGGCCCAGTGGCTCAGCCTCCCTAGTTATCTGAGTTGGACATTCATGGTGCACCCCTTTGTGGGCTGTGTGCACAGTCTTGTCCCAGAGGCCCCTTATGCTATCTTCAATTAAGGTAGTTAAGCCTTAATTGTTGTTGGTATCACTGAGGGGAATTGACCTCTAGGCCAATTGGCTGAGCATCAGCTGTGTCTATGCTGGGGGAACTTATGTGCTGGAGACATCCTTATGAGACAAGACTTGCAAAAGCCTCTTTGCTCAGCTTGGATGGGGTGGAGTGTCCAGCATTGGCTTCCCGTCAGCCCTGTCCTAAGAGGCCCTGGGTCTCAGTGTCCCGCGGTAATTGCTGCAGTCACCTCTGAGAGAAAGCCGCCCTCGAGTTTTGCCCACTGCCAGACAATCCAGTTTCTTCCTGAATGAGTCTGGGTCCCCAGAGTCTCACCCAGAACTGGAGTTCAGTGCATTTGGGAACTTTTGTCTCCCTCCAGCTTGAGAAAGCCAGCCACGTACTCAGTTGCCCACCCTCTCTGTGTGTGCCCCTCAGTACCTCTGCCTTCTGCAGTTCCTCTGAGTCTCAGTGTGCTTTTCTCTTTCTTGACAGTCCAGTTTCTCCCCATATGAGTCTGAGTCCCCAGAGTCTCACCCAGAACTGGGGTTCAGCGCAGTCAGGAGCTTTTATCTCCCACCTGCTTGAGAAAGCCAGCCGCGTACTTAGTTGTCAATCCTCTCCATGCGCGCTGGAGTGTCTCTGTACCTCTGCCTCCTGCAGCTCCTCTGCATCTCACTGTGCTTTTCTCTTTCCTTCTGGTTGTAGAATTTCCACTCAGCCAGCCTTCCTGTGGTTCTGGATGATGTCCGTTTTGTCTTTCAGTTGTAGTTTTGAAATTGTTTTGTGAAGCAGCAGTTTGGGTGATTACCTATGCCACCATCTTGGTTTCTCCTGCAATTCTAATTTTACAAGCTAGGAAATATGTTTTCTTTATTTTCTTCCATGTCTATTATAAAATTATTTGGGCCTTTGCTATGTTTTCCTACAAATTGTAAACCTTCAATATTTTGCTATCATTAATGAGTAAATGTTTGACATTGGCCATGAGAGTGCAGAGGCAGGCATATGGACATTAAAGTCTAAGCACTTAAGGTCTTATTAAGGAAGAAGAATATGATTTCCAGTCCAGTGCAGTCTTGGCAGTAAACCTACTCAGAATTTCAGAATAAATCTTGCAGTATTGAGACAACTATACTGTATATTATACTGGTGTATATGTCTATGGTACTAATATATGCCCACATTTTTATTGAAACATTCTTTGAGATATATACCAAATCCTTGTTTATGCTGACGCCTTGTTTTAAGTTCGCTATGTGAAGTGGTAAGAACTTACTTAAAGTGGAATTATGTTCCCTATGGGTACCTCTAGGTGCTTTGTGCAATAAAAACCACTGCCATTCTTTTGTTGTGGTACAGGCCATTAATCACTTCTTTTCTCCTTTCAAATAATTTGGAAATCACCTGATATTCTCTTTCTAGATGTCCTGGAGCTTCCCAGCAGAGAGTTGCCCTGGAGAGAAGGAAAACCAGTAAAACTCAGACAGAGATTGAGAATGACAGTGGAACCACTCTAACAGACCTCCCAGGCACCCTACCGCCCGAAACGGACTGCTCAGGAACAGGCACAGTGCCTGCCGAACGGAACTTGACCTCAGCCTCTCTTCCTGTGTGGACTGAGGAGCCTGGCCTGGACAACCCTGCCTTCGAGGAGAGCACCATCGCTGATAGTATGTGCTGGTCACCTCTTTCTTTTCTATTTTCAAATCAGACATTTGCTTCCTTCCTGCTTCTCCCTCCAATTTTCCAACATGCATTTTTTTCCTCTTAAAAACATGATTGTATTGAGATAGCGTGGAATCACCCTAAGTTTATAGTTCAAACAATTGGCATTTTAGAAACAGAACGTGACCTTTACCCTGGAGGAAAGTGCCCCCACACTCTTCTGTTATACTTCATGAATTTGCTAGTCATTAACAGCTTCTTCTTGTTTGCTCCTGTGTTCAGACTTTGTTGCCGCTTGACTAAAAAATCAGTAACATCAAGAATGACAAAAATGATACCTTGGATTAAGTGCTTACTCTGTGTCAGGCCCTGGGCCAAGCACTTCATATAAATTTACTGATTAAGTGCTTGTTACAATACTGTGGGGTTTTTGTTTTTGTTTTTTTAATGGTGAGAAAATTGAGTCTTGAGAGATTAATTGGTCAAGCTCATATTGCCAAGAAATGGCTGGATATCTGTCTCCGAAGCCACACTTGTGACTACAGCACTCTGCTGCCAGCCGCTGGTCTGACGGAACAGCCCACTAGGAGCAAACAGAAAGCCTGTGGTCCTAGATTTCGGGCTTATCTTGTAGTTAGCCCTTGGTATTTACTTTTAAATATGATTTTCCCTTAAATTTTTCAAATTTTACTAAATATTTCCAATTTTCCCTGCCACAGCTTTAACTTTTTTCATCTCCCAAGGCTCAACACCCCCCTCTTACAGCTCTCTCACAGCTGTGATTACTCTCAGCATTTATGGTGATTGCGTACCACAGAGTTAGTCTTTTCCTTAAACTGCCTAGCATGTTCACAGTTGTTAATGGTTCAGATTTTCTCTCACCAGTTAGAACAAAATGACTGTCTTTTAACATTTCTTTATCATTGTATCTTCCCTAGTGGTCTGATACATAGTAGCTATTTGTTGGTTATATACTGATCATCTTCGAAAGAGGAAATGTTTAGATAATATTAATGTATAGATTTTTTGTCACTATCTTTTTTTTAGTCACGTGGTATTGTTGGTTATTAATCACATATTAACATAAGATGACTTATTTACCTGAAGAAGATCAAAATATAAGACATTTACTTTCTTTCTTTTTTCTTTCTCATTTTTAACTTCGCAGCCACACAACAGCCACCTAGTTTACCAGAAGGTGAAATCACCACGATTGAAATTCACCGATCTAATCCTTACATTCAGTTAGGAATTAGCATTGTGGGTGGCAATGAAACGCCACTGATTAACATTGTCATTCAGGAAGTCTATCGGGATGGGGTAATTGCCAGAGATGGAAGGCTCCTTGCTGGAGACCAGATTCTTCAGGTATCAATTTTAATTCTGTTAATTTGTATCATTTTGTTCTTATTCTTAAATTTAAAACTTGAAAAATCATGGTACTCTGGAACCTAAAGTATATATGAAGGTGAGTTTTGCTGTTCTTATATGTAAAACATTAGTTTTGAAATTTCTTCTGATTCTCCATATACATGGAATATGTATTTTTTTCTTCCTACCTTAATTTCAATCCCACATGTGTAACACATTTTACACATAAGGAAAAACACCCAAACAAGTTCTATAATGACCCTCGGTCATCCAGCTAGTACATAGCAGAACCAAGAATGCTAATTCAAGACTATCATTAACACTGTAATCCTAACTGCTGTTCTCTACTTAATGCTAATTATAAGTTAACTTTAGGAATTCTGTACTTTAAAATGCCTTTAGAGTGGATTTCTTTGTAAATAATGATTATATATCATTTTTACAATGTTAGTTTCTTTGGGAGATGTTATTTCTATAAATTGGGGGGGGGGAGATAGTCACAGTATGGTCATAATTCTTTTTTTTTTTTTTTTAGGTCAACAACTATGATATTAGCAATGTGTCGCACAACTATGCCAGGGCTGTACTTTCCCAGCCCTGCAGCACCCTGCAGCTCACTGTGCTTCGAGAGAGACGCTTTGGTAACCGAGTGAACAGCCATTCTGATGGGAATTCTCCACGAGAAGAGATTTTCCACGTGGTTCTTCATAAACGAGACTGTGGTGAACAGCTTGGCATCAAACTTGTACGAAGGACAGATGAGCCAGGAGTTTTTATTCTTGACCTGCTGGAAGGGGGGCTTGCTGCACAGGATGGGAGACTCAGCAGCAATGACCGGGTGCTGGCCATCAATGGGCATGACCTGAAGCACGGAACTCCTGAGTTGGCTGCACAGATCATTCAGGTACACTTGAGACATGCATTCCAGATGCCTGGCCTTTCTTACCATATGTCAATATTTTGTTTTCATCAGACAATAACATAAGAATCTGGGCATATTTGATATTTCATTGGAAAAATCAAGCACAGCTATTTAAATTCTTCAAAATCCACAGTCGTATAACTTCATTATAGATAGAATCTTTCCTAAGCACTGTGTCCATGAACTTTTAGGCTGGCTATGTATAGAGTGCAGTCTCTAAAGTTTCATTTCTTCTTTGCTCCCTTGGCTCCATCTAGCACTAGACATAACATACAGTATTGTCCACATATAACAAATGAGAAAAGTAAGGTTCAAAGGATCTGAGATTACTAAGGTTGGACTTACCTCATCTCTTACCTTCTTCACTTTAAGATACATAAAAATAGAAAGTCGTTTTTTTTGTTAAGAATAATTGTTATCCCTATAATGCCTTTTTTTTTCATCTTAAGGAATTTAAAGCAATTCAAACACATAACATTTCTCCTCACAGTATCCCTATAAAGAAAGTAAGCGTAGTTATTACCACAGAAAAACCAGTATTAAACCAGATAAATTTAGAAAACTACCCAGAGAAGATTTCAGGTTCTGCAACATGGCGTGGCATTCAAAGTAAGTAGATAATCACTAAATGCATATACTACACAGAATCAAATAATGATGAATGTTTAAGATTGTAAGAAAACCCAATTCTAAACCTCTATAAATTACTCCTTTTTAAAACTTTTTGGTTCAATGCAGCTTTACAGAAACACACAGCCACATTGCATTGAGGGGAGATTCAGTTATTGGTCTCAGTTCATAGACGAGATTTAAAGAAATTGGGTGCCTTAAAATTTCTTGAAATCAGAGTAATTCGGACCTTTTCCTGTGGACACCAGCCAGCAGCTGCTCTGGTGAGGACAAGTACATCATGAAAGGGTCCGGTTGGTGAGAGGAGAAGTGGGGAGAGGAAGGGAAGAAAGTTAATCTAGTTATGGGGTTTGTTAAAGAGAACAGGAGAGTTGAGTAGACTTTATATAGTGAGGAATCAGTAAGATACAGATAAATACATTGACTAAATATATTTTAGGCAGTGTTAAAATACTCAATTTGTAAGTAGATGGTCCTCACTAAATTTCTAACCAAAATGTGAAAAAATGTATATACACAGGTAGAAAATACATTAAATTTTTTTCATAATAATATATTGTATATTTTGACTTTTAGAATGCAGTAGTTAAGTAGTTGCATCATAGTTTCCTCAAAGTATAGAAAACTCAAGTTGCTCAGTTGAAGTTTCTTTGTGGGGAAAAAGAAATGTATTCCATGTCCCATAAAGAGAATCATAAAGACAAAATACAGAAAATAAAGAAGGAAGTTAAAATCACATTCAATCTAATAACCCCAAAAATGTCAATATTAATGTTTTGGAGAACATCATTACAAACATTTTTATGTGTTTGTCCACAGGTGAATAGGTACATATTTACACAAATACTTAACATTATGCA
This sequence comes from Antrozous pallidus, assembly GCA_027563665.1. Lineage (NCBI taxonomy): Eukaryota > Metazoa > Chordata > Mammalia > Chiroptera > Vespertilionidae > Antrozous > Antrozous pallidus. The sequence continues at coordinate 18,404,201 of CM050513.1, forward strand.
CTTATCTTATAAATTCTGAGTTTGCAACTTTTTCTTTACATCAACAGTATGTTGTGGACTTCTTATCATAAATAACAGTAAGTGTAGATTCACATCATGATTTTTAATATCTGTGGGCATGTTGTGTTCTATAACTTATGTTTTTGTTTTCAAGTTTAAGACATTTTGCTAAACTTTCTTCTGTAAGGATCAGACTATACTAATTTATACACCGAGTAACAAAGCATGCTACTTATTTATGAATCATGGATATTGTCATTTGGGCATCCTGCATTTTAAAATATCTTGACTTTAACACAACTCTTTTGCTGTGTTTAAAACCCTGAAATATTACATGTACAGTCTGTTTAAAGTTAGCCTAAACACAAATGTTGGTTCGTTGTTTCAAGCCTAGTTGCCCACTTCTATCACATGCAAGAATTTTATCTTCAACAATTCGTTTCTGTTTAAAGCTTTGTAAACAGGGATTTTCCAGTAAAGTACTGATTATGAAATACTTAGTAGTTATCAGATATTAAGCATAATGAAAATGATCCTGTGCATTGAAATGAATCACAAAGGGAGCGTCTCACCACTTCATGCTGTGTGATCTAATAATCTGAAGTGTCAGAATTCTAAGTATCAGAATTCTAAACATCCTACTTTGTTATTTATTCTTTAGATCAAGTCCCAGACTGCTTTGGAAGTTTGGCTATATATTAACTGTTCTTTCAGTTATTCTAAAGAACTTGTCTGAAATTATTTAGTGCAATAAAATGTTTGAATAAGAAAATTATTTTCATTGGTGTCTTAAATAAAGTTGGCTATCACTTATTTTCCAATATAAGAACTAAAAATGAAGTAATTTCTTAACATTGTTGACTATAGTTATGAGGGAGTTCCCCTCTTCCTACCACAATTCCTTGAAAGTAGGCTATCCTATTTTCCCAGAGAAATAATAAAATTGGAAATTGTGGTCATGACCAAAAGTCAACATCAAATAAATTAGGCTTGTACGTTAAAAACAAAGATAAAATAATTTCAAGTAAAAATTAAATAACTAAGTATTTTTAAAAATATACTAGATATGAATCTCTGTTTAAAATACAGATATACAGATAATGGACTTCTAAATTTAAAATAATCATCATAAACCTCTAAAGTAACTTACCATAATAATTTTTAGGGACATGTGGCTGTGTCATACACATACAGTACACACACACACATATAGTCTTGGTATACAGTATCTCTATAATCATTCTTTTCAGGACTGTTAAAAAGTCGGTCTTATTTTGACTCAAACCTATTGCAAGCAAAAACAAAGCTATGCATAGTTTCATCAATTATTACTTCCAAAGTAGCCACCATAAAATTTATTTCAAAAGTCACAATGGATTTTAATTAAATTTTGAATAATTTCTATCTTCTTTCCTTTGCTGTGACCCTCTCAGTGCCAGGGCTAGTATTAAAAGGGCAAAGAAGAATTTTTTAAAAGTTATCTTACTGGTTTGGCTCAGGGGATAGAGCCTTGGCCTATGGACTAAAGGGTCCCAGGTTTGATTCCAATCAAGGGCACAGCCTGGGTTGTGGGCTCAATCCCCAGTAGGGGGCTTTTCAGGAGGCTTCTGATCAATGACTCTCTCTCATCATTGATGTTTCTATCTCCCCCTTCCTCTCTGAAATCAATAAAAAGTATATTTAAAAAATAAAAACTTACCTTACCCTTCAAGAAGTCAAGGGGAGATGAGGATACAGGCAGTTTTACTGCTTTGCCTTGGTTATTTTGGAGGTGGAGTTGGGGAGGGCATATCCAGGAGCTCTGTGTGTGTGATTCACCTGCAAAATTTTTAAAATATTAACTCATGAAATGAACCTTTTTCTTCCTCACCACCAGGTGCTTGCATTTACTACCCAAGCAAGGCTCTGGTATAATGTTAAGTGCATTGGAAATTATACTGCCTATAATTTTTACAATGAGAAGCTTCATTAATGACTGGTGGTAATGTATGCATGTGTGTTTTCTCCAGGCTAGTGGAGAAAGGGTCAATTTAACAATTGCTAGACCAGGGAAACCCCAGCCTGGTAACACTATTCGAGAAGCGGGAACTCAGAGCAGCAGCCAGCACCATGCGCAGCCACTGTATTACAGCAGACCCAGCTCACATAAGGTGAGGTGTTGTGTTTTGTTTGTGTTTTAATTTATCCGCCCTCAAAGGATCATTGTTGCAAGCTGGTAAAATCTAAATGAAGGCTGTTATTCTGTTGGAGAAGGTGAACATAGGTGTTGAGGAGGTGAAATGTGCGTGTTTTGCTACCTTGGAGAGTGACTCCGTTGTCTCAGTTCTTCAGACAGTAGAGATGGTTTCTTAGTGAAGAAGGTCCCCTCTGCCAGGGAATGTTTGATCTTCCAGAAAAAAATTTCTATTTAGTCTTCCTTGAAAGTGGGCTTTATCTTGGGCTGCTCATTTAAATGCAGCACTTGGTTGTCTGACTGAAAAAGCAAAGTGAAGACAGTGATGGACTTATACTTCTCAATTGAGCAGGTTGCCTGCAATAACAGAATTAGATATTATTAAACATGTAAACCATACATTTGCATAGGTACTAGTATAGCACTTTTTTAATATTATAGCTTAATAGGAATACTATCCTAAATTATTTTAAATATCCATATGTTGAGCATTTTTACAGCTTCATTAATATTTTACTGGTATTATAATATATTCCTAGGACATGTATATCTGTACTGAGAATTTTGACACTCTAACTTTAGTTCCAGAAATCAAAAAAGGGTGTTACTTCACTGCATATTTTAATATTATTTACTTCATTGGATCCTTTTCATGGACTCAACTTCTGATTGGCCAGGATTTTTTCAATGATTACATTCACCCAACTGTGTGAAAATATAAGCTAAATGTGAGGTTCAAAAGTGACTTTCCTTAAGTAAAATTAAATTATTTTACCAAACAAAAACTTATTCATTGGTCTGCTTAAAAATTATAGAAGTTGCCTGTGTGTAAAAATGGCTTCTTAATGTAAGTACAATATTTGAGAAAGTAATTACCTCTGGAATGTCACGGGTACAATAAAAAAGCATGCTTAAAGCCATGAGTATTTTTAGCCCATCAAGTTTATCTGGTTTTCTGAGTTTAAGTATAGACTTGTCACTGATCTTTGGTTTAGTTAACATGTACACACAATTATAACCACAGTCTTTGTTCTCATTTTTGAACAAAAACCAAAATGTATGAGGGAAACCTGTAATTTTGCCTTCATAATGATGACTATGAAAAAAGAGTGTTTTGAACAGAAATTTTTAATAGTAGTAGTTTCAGATAGCACGTTCTTGCTTTACAAGATAAATATTCCTAAAGAATTGTAGTATAAGCCAAAAGTTGATTATTGAATCTTTTATGTCATTGAATTGTATAATGATTTGAGATATGGATGTCTGACAACATTATAATTTTAAGACATAAGACAATTTTTTAAATTGTGTTTAATTATTTCAACATTCATATAGATAACTGCTTCATTTTGTTTAGAGCACATATATTTTTCTCTTTTAACTCTACTAATTCTTATTCTCTTTAATTTTATGTCACAGTGTTTTACATAGTAATGCTGAGTTTATTCTTATTCTAGGTAATCTGAAATCTGTTAGTTGGAACAACCACATGAAATATACTTTTAAGAGTTAATTTAGCTATTTACTCTTGCACTTATTGTGTCAAATCTTATATAGAAAAATAAAGGTCTCCTAGGGAAAGCCAAAACACAGATTCACAAAACAACCTGTTCAGGTGATTAAAATTGTTAAAAATTAAAATATATATTTGTCTACTAATAAGCTTCTTTGTAGCTACTTGGATAAGCATTCATATGGTGTTGAACCCTGAGAAGTTTCCTTAAAGCTTACCCAGTAAAAACCATTGACGTTGTTAGGTTTTGTTCCAGGAAGAAAAAAAAATGCATACGTCTCTGCTGTCAGAGGAATGGAATACCCACCCTTAAGTAATGAAATAGCTGAGAGCTGAAACGCCTAAATATCCTCAAGGCTGGGTTTACATGACATGTCCTCATAATAAATGCTTTTGTCCCATTTTGAAGAATACTAACATAGATTTCATACTTTTATTTAGGAGACTACCTTAAGGCATTTACAGGTTTTCTGCTAGGTCATAACTATTTCTAGGTATGCTCTGCTATTATTACAAATAGTTCTCTTAATAAAAATTTCAGGAGTGTCGGGGCCCAGGACCAGAGAAAGCACATGGCCTGGAATCCTAGGACCTGGTTAACAGATATGTGCTTGTCAACTCTTTGGATTTATGCCACTAAAGGAAATGTTAAAATTCTGTAAATATAATTCATATATTTCCATTGTTGACATTTATAGTAACATTAGTATAATCTTGTACTGTCTACTTTTCTTTCAAAGAATAGGGAAGAAAGATGGAAGAAAAGCTAATTGGCTCATATTTAGAATCGCAAAACTCAAACATTATTTACTTATATAGAATTGATCTTATCTTGTACTTTAAGGTAACTATATAAATGATGTGCTTTTTTACTTTAACCTCCACATGCCAATAGCCCTAAGTTGTTTTAGTTCCATAGTCATACAAAAAAATGGTAATCCAAAGTTTGAGATGATCCACAGTGATCAGTGTAGTTTTTGGAACTATGTATCACTTTCAGTTCTATACTGAGTGATAAAAAAAATTACAGTTACCACATAAGTTTTTACATTAGTTTAAGCAGTTCCTCATTTTATATTCATTCCAATAAATATATTCCACAAAATTTTCCTCTCATAATTTAGGATCTTACTCAGTGTGTTACTTGCCAAGAAAAACACATCACTGTGAAGAAGGAACCTCACGAGTCCCTTGGAATGACAGTAGCGGGGGGCAGAGGAAGCAAGAGTGGGGAGCTGCCCATCTTTGTGACCAGTGTGCCGCCCCATGGCTGCCTTGCACGCGATGGCAGAATCAAGAGAGGTAAGAGGTTTGCCAGTGATGTCACCGCATCTCCCTGAATTCAACTGTGCACATAAAAAATATCTACAACTTTTTCTTTTAAACGTGACTTCCTTAATTCTTTAAAATGTCTCTTGCATATATAAGCATAAAGCCTCTTTATAAAGGTAGAAAAATGCCTACTGTAAAGGGAAATTGCTGAAGCTTGGCATTTACTAACAGTTATGGAGACTGTTGGACTCTTTTATGCTAGAAAAGACTCTTAAGAAATTTGTTTCCTGCCGAAACTGGTTTGGCTCAGTGGATAGAGCGTCAGCCTGTGGACTGAAGGGTCCCGGGTTCAATTCCGGTCAAGGGCATGTACCTTGGTTGTGGGCGCATCCCCAGTAGGGGGTGTGGAAGAGGCAGCTGATTGATGTTTCTCTCTCATCGATGTTTCTGACTTCCTATCCCTCTCCCTTTTTCTCTGTGAAAAATCAATAAAATATATTTAAAAAATTAAAATTAAAAAAAAGAAATTTGTTTCCTACATGATGGCAGGCTAGATTCTCTGAAGGACCATCTCCAAAATACAAATGTTGCTTAAACTAAAGTGGGACGGATTCACAGAGGACGTGGAACAAAGACAAACTTTAAAAATATAGTGGGTTTAGGGATTAACACATTTAGAAGTTCATATTACACATCAATACTATGTTATTTGTGTACGTGGGGGTGATAGTGGTAAAAGCAGCATTCTTCACACACTTGGTTTATTCATGTGGAAAAGTGAGTCTTAAAAGCTATTTTTTCAAGAGTGAAATTGGATGCCTACATCAAGCCACATACAAAAATTAACTTATTATGGATCCAAGACCTATATGTAAGATCTACAACATTCAGAGGAAAACTCATGACCTTGGACTAGATGGGGGTTTTCTTGGATATGACATCAAAAATACAAGCAACAATGACAAAATAGATAAATGACTTCATCAAAATTGCAAATTTGATGATGGACCCACATCACCAAGAAAGTAAAAAGATAACCCACAGAATGGGAGAAAATGTTATTATATATCTGATGAAGGATTTGTATCTAGGTACATAAAGAACTCTCACAACTCAATACATAAAATGCTAAATAACCCAGTTGAAAAATGAGCAAAGGATCTGAATAGACATTTCTCCAAAGAATATATATAGGTGGCCAGTAATCCCAGGAAAAGATGCACAGTGTCATTAGTTATTAGGGATATGCAGGTCAAAGCCACTTCACACAAGGATAAATATAATAAAAAAGGCAGTAGCAAACATTGGCAAGGATGTGGAAAAATTGGAACCTTCGGATATTGCCTGTGGAAATGTAAATTGGTGCAACTGTTTTGGAAAAGAGTTTAGCAGTTCTTCAAAAGAGTTAAACATAGTGTCACCATCTGTTACAATTCTGTTCCTAGGGAAATGGAAATATGTGGCCACCCAAAAACTTGTACATGAAGTTTCATAGCAGTATTTTTCAAAATAACCAAAAAGGTAGAAGCGACCTGAATATCTGTCAGTTAACGAATGGATTAACATAATGTGGTATATCCATACAATGGAATGCTATCCTCTCTAATAAAAGAGTTATATGCAAATTTGACCATACATTTGCTACACCCACAGCCATGCCCTCTAGCCAATCAGGAGCAAATTATGCAAATAAACCCCAACCAAGATGGCTGCCACCCCTGAGAGCAGGAGGGAGGCTTGGGTTTCCCTGACAACAGAAGAAGCCAAGCTTTCCGCCTGCCATTGCCAGCCTAGGCCTCCACTCAATGTTACAAAGTTTCAATTATAGAAAATACAGAAATGGCAGCAGCCACTGAGCTGGAGAGAACAGAGGCTTGGGTTTCCCTGGCAATGAAGGAAGCCAAGCTTTCCACCTGCCGTTGCTGGCCTAGGCCTCCACTCTAGGCTACAGAGTTTCAAACAGAAATAGCTGCTGCCACGGAGCGAGCAGGTTTGGCTTCGCTCGAGGCTATGAAGTTTCAGTTGTAGAACATAAATTACTCTTCAGGGTAAACCACCTGGCCCCCACCTTTGCACTAGGCCTCTATCCTATCTAATAAAAGAGTAATTTGCAGATTGACCATCACTCTAACACACAAGAGGGCTGCCCCCAGGAGGTCAAAGATCCTGCCCCCATGTGGACACAAGATGGCCACCACTAGATGGCCAGCAAGGGAGGGCAGTTAGGAGGTTCCAGGCCTGCAAGGGAGGGCAGTTGTGGGTGATCAGGCCAGCAGGGGAGGCAGTTGGGAGGGACCAGGCCTACAAGGGAGGGCAGTTGGGGGTGATCAAGCAAGCCTGCAAGAGAGGGCAGTTGGGGGCAACTGAGGGCAGGGAGCAGTTAGACATCAATTAGGCTGGCAAGGTAGTGTTTAGGAGGTGATCAGGCTAGCAGGCAGAAGCAGTTAGGGGCAATCAGGGAGGCAGGCAGGTGAGCAGTTTGGAGCCAGCAGTCCTGGATTATGAGAAGGATGTCCGACTGCCCATTTAGGCCCGATCCTTTCGGGATGTGATCCTATTGAGATGATCCACAGTGACCAGTGTAGTTTTTGTACCTATCGGGATCGGGCCTAAACCGGCAGTCGGACATCCCTCAAGGGGCCCAGATTGGAGAGGGTGCAGGATGGGCTAAGGGACATTCCCCCTCACCCCCGCACGAATTTCATGCCCCGGGCCTCTAGTTTGGCTATAATGAGGAATGAAGCATTGACACAAGCTAGAGTATAGGTGAACCTTGAAAACATTATGCCTTTGGAAAGAAGAAGCCAGTCACGAAAGACCGCATGTGGTTCCATTTATTTGGCATGGCCAGATGGGAATATCTATAGAGATAGAAAGTAGATTAGTGATTCCTTAGGCCTGGGGGAAGAAAAGTGACTGTTAACGGGCACGTGTTTTTTGGGGGTTGATCTTAAAATGATGGGTGATGGTTCTACAACTCTATTTTTAAAACCATAAAATTGTGATTTATAATGAATTGAATGTTATATGAATAATACATTTAAAAGGCTGCTATTTTTTACAGTTATTTGTCCAGTTATAGAATTGGGGATAATTTTATTTCCTTTTTATTATTTATTTTGTTTTCTAAATTTTCTACAATGAAAATGTTTTGCTTTAACAATCTGAATAATAGATGAATTGAGAGAGGAGGTTTTTCTGTAGTTTTCTTGATACAAGTGTGTGTGCTTCCTACAGAAGTAATCTTTTTCTTCCTAGCCTTTTATTTAATCCTCACTGCCCTTTATATCATATTATTTGACAGAGGAACAAATACTTTTTTTCTCCCTCAAGGAACAGATGTTCAAATCGCAGGTTTCATTTCTAAGTTAGCAGAGCGTCAAATAATCTGCATTGGGAAGAACAGTACAGATCATTGAAGCTCAAAGAAGAGAGCTGAATGAATGCACAAGGGCCTGTACTCGCTGAACCTGTGACATGCCAGGGCCAAGGATTTGGACTTCCAGTGGAATCCCAGTGCCTCCAGCCACACTTTCCCCTATATACTATGAAATTAGTTTAAGTTTTTGAATTGTTCTGGAATGATTTTCTTTTTTTTAATATAGAGGAAGGAAGAGGGAGAGAGAGAAACATCCATGATGAGAGAGAATCATGGATTGGCTGCCTCCTGCAAGTCAAGTCCCCCAATGGGGATCGAGCCTGCAACCCGGGCACGTGTCCTTGACCTGAATTGAACCTGGGACTTTCAGTTCGAAGGCCTACACTCTATCCACTGAGCCAAACCCGCCGGGGCTGGAATGATTTTCATGAGTTGAAGTTTTTCTCAGTATTATAAAAATTACAAAGAAGAAAAAAATGGTCTTTTACCTTATCTCATCTAAGTTCATTGAAACTAACTTTTGTTGATTAGCTTATCAGTAGAAGAATTTATAGGAAGGTAATCACTTAGTAGCCCAGCTCATTCTTTTTTTTTCCTTCTGTCTTGTCATTTGAACAGGTGATGTATTGTTGAATATCAATGGCATTGATTTGACCAATTTAAGTCACAGTGAGGCTGTTGCTATGCTGAAAGCCAGTGCTGCATCCCCTGCTGTTGTCCTTAAAGCCCTGGAGGTCCAGGTTGTTGAGGAGGCCACCCAGGCCACAGATGAGGAGCCAAGCACTTTCAGTGAAAACGAATATGATGCCAGTTGGTCCCCATCGTGGGTCATGTGGCTTGGGCTTCCAAGGTACTGACAGCTTTTTGTTGTTGTTGCTTTATAAAGTAACTAGTAGCCCTGTGCACGAATCCATGTGCCAGTAACACTTGGGGGCCTGGCCACTCTGCACCCACAGCCCAGAGGCTCTCCACAGCACAGAGGCCCCTTTGCGGCCAAGCATGGAACACTTGCCTTGTCGCCTGGGTGACAACACAAGCATTCCCCTCCGCGTTCCCCCCCTCCACGGCCAGAGTGGAACACTTGCTTGCCACAGCAACGAAGCAAGCGTTCCGCCAGGCCGCTCACGCTGCCCACTCTCAGCGGCCGCCCCCCCCCCCCCCCCCCGAAGTCTGGGGGACTCCGGTGGGGCTGAGAGGACTGGGTGCTGCCATCTTGTGGCTGTGGGCACCGGCACCTTGTGATGGAGTGCCGGTTAATTTGCATATTACCCTTTTATTAGATAGTATCATAATTACAACTTCTATTAGTGTATAACCCAGTAAATTTTAGATAAAAGTAGCAACATCAAATCAAGTTCCAAAAGAAAATGGTCATTTTTTTAGCTTATATTTAAAAGGTAAATGTAATAATAAGAACTAAGTTAAAAAGACATCTGTTTATAAAAATTGATAAATCAATTTGTCTGTTTCTGTTAAGGATCATAAGTGGGCAAGCAATGAGAGGGGGCATTCAGTCTCTTGCTCAGGAAAGCTGTCATTATCAAGGTTCATTCTGATACATGCTTAGACTTCATGTTTATGGGGTCCAAGTATGGAGCCTTGTCCAATCCTAGAAAGCTTTCTAAAAGCCCTTTGTTCTTAATGCTTTTAACTCTCCTAAAATGACTGGGTATAAAATTCAGTTTTTATTGGACATAAGAGTCTTAAGCCCAATGATTGGTATTCAAGCATTGCTGCTCCTATCCACATTTCTAAAGAATTCACTGCTTCATGACTGACTGATCAGCCAAGGTGTTCTGAACTTGGTCAGCATCTGGTCACGGAAACACTTGGAACCTCCAGGTGATTATTGCATAATTTGATATTGAGATGGGAAGAATGTGGTCATATCTTTGTTTCCAAGTCAGCTTAGATTCATAACATATAAAAGAATGCTAAAACCGAACTATGATAAAATATTTTGATTCTTAACGAAGTATGAAAATTATTCAATTCAAATAAAAACAAAGGATAAGAATGTGCCAATTTCTGGGCTACCTAGCTTCATTTGGAATAAATTTGTTATAACTAGAATTTATAAACTCTGGTTTATAAAGTACTTTCACAGAAAGAACAATAAAAAAACAAGGATTTATTAAATTATACAATTGGATTACTAGATTATCTATACTAATAAAAGAGAAACATGCAAATTGACCATCACTCCACTACACCCACAGCCAATCAAGAGCAAGTATGGAAATTAGCAAGCAGTAGGCTTGGGTTGCCCCCAGCAATGGAGGAAGCCAAGCTTCCTGCCTGCCCTGGCCAGCTCTGGCCTCCACTCAATGCTACAAAGTTTCAATTGTAGAAGATAAATCCTAGATACCTGCTTCCAGCCAGACCTGGCCTCCACTCAAGGAGGCGCTGAAAAAAAAAGGAAAAAAAGGAGGGGCTGGGAGCCTGGGTCGCCAGGTGGCATGGCCAGCCTGAAAATAGCCCTCAGCTCCTCACCCAGGCTGGCCACACTCTAATGGAATGAGGGTTCCCACTGGGGGGCTTGGCCAGCCTGCAAACAGCCATCAGCCCCTCACCCAGGCTGGCCAGACACCCCAGGGGGACCCTCACCCTGAAGGGGGTAAGGCAAGCCTGAAAACAGCCCTCAGTCCCTCATCCCATCGGTGGGGGTCAGTTGGAGGTGATCAGGACAGCAGTGGGGGGCAGTTTGGAGTGAGCAGGCCAGCAGGGGTCAGTTAGGGGCGAGCAAGCCAGTGGGGAGGGAAAGTGGAGGCAAGCAGGCCAGCGGGGGGGGAGGGGAGGCAGTTGGGGGTGAGCAGGCTCGCAGGGGAGGCAGTTGGGGGTGAGTATACTGGCACAGGGGGCAGTTAGGGGTGATCAGGCTGGTGGGGGGGGGCATTTAGGGGTGAGCAGGCTGGCAGGCAGGCAGGTGAGCATTTAGGAGCCAGCAGTTCCAAATTGTGAGAGGGCTGTCCGACTGCTGGTTTAGGCCCGATCCCTATAAACCAACAGTAGGACATCCTTTGAGGAGTCCCAGATTGGAGGGTGCAGGCCAGGCTGAGGGACACTCCCCCCTCCTGTGCACAGATTTTGTGCACTGGGCCTCTCGTTTGTTTGTAATCTAACTTGCTGGCTGGTCTTCTTGGTTAAAAGGCTGCCAGGTCACTGTGGCTCAGTGACTGAGTAGTGACCTATGAACCAGGAGGTTACAGTGAGTTCCTGGTCAGGTGCAGGCACAGGTTGTGGGCCAAATTTCCAGGGGGAGCGTGCTGGAGGCAGCTGATCAGTGATTCTGTCTGATCATTGATGTTCCTGTCTCTCCCTCTCCCTTTCTCTCTGAAATCAATAAAATAAATTAAAAACAACAACAAAGAGACCTAAAATTGTAATAGAATTCATGTCTCAGGGACCTGTAGTTACCTTGTATGTGGACCTTGTGGAAAGAGATTTTTTTTATGACAGATGATTCAGCTATTAGATATCTGTTTATTTCATGCATCAAAATTGAAATAGGAAATTTTTGTTACTATTTTCCAGATTTGAGTTCCCTATTTTGTCAGTTATAGTCTCTCTTAAAATGGAAGCATGTTAAGTAAAAAAAAAAGAAAAATACAACAAATTCTAACTCCTTGGTTAGGTTAAAAAAATAGATAGTGATCTTACATTTTTTGGAGAATCTGCTCTACTCATTTTCTTTCAATTGAGTACTGAAGTCAGCAGTACTAAATCCTCATACCATTTTTTTTGTTGTTTTGTTTTTGTTAGTTCTTACCCAATGATATTTTTTCCATTTAGTTTTTAGAGAGAGTGGAAGGGATAGGAAGAGAGGGGGAAGAGAGAGAGAAACATCAGTTGGTTATTTCCCATACATGCCCCAGCCAAGGCTAGGAATGGAACCTGCAACCCAGATACTTGCCCTTAACCAGGAATCAAACCTGGGAACCTTCAATCCATGGGCCGATGCCCTAACCGCCTCGCCACCCCTGCCAAGCGTACCACCATGCAAATTTTGAAGGTACCAGTGGATATCAGAATGGAGGACCTGTTGACAGTACAGTGAGAAAATATAGGTTCAGAACCATTTTATACAATTTCTGAGGTGTAACTTATAACCAAGTTTACTTAAATCCTGTGTGTGTGTGTTATTCACTTGGGAAGAGAAGACTGAAAAAAGTGAAAGAAATTCAAGTCTACATAGAACTGCATCTGTGCTGGAAAATGGGTGGTCAAAATAACACATTCAGAAGAAAATAGAGTAGCCCTTTTTCTTTTCCCAGTGACGGAAAGTGTGACATGCCGTGCAGGTATAACAAAGATGAGCAGGCTGTACTTGCCTCCATTAATGGTTTCCTGATGTCTGTATTTGCTTACAGTTCCCTTCATAGCTGCCATGATATAGTTTTACGAAGAAGCTACTTGGGAAGTTGGGGCTTTAGTATTGTTGGTGGATATGAAGAGAACCACACCAATCAGCCTTTCTTCATTAAAACCATTGTCTTGGGCACTCCTGCTTATTATGATGGAAGATTAAAGTGAGTCTTATTATTTACTGATGTGATTCATGTTTGTTGTGACAGATATGATCTAGACCAGGGATCAGCTCCGAATGCAGCTGTTCTTGTAAATAAAGTTTTATAGGAACATGGCTGTGCTCACTTACTTACATGTTGTGTGTCACTGCTTCTGAGCTACAGTGGCAGAGTTGATTTGTTGTGACAAAGACCGTATGATTGGCAAAGCCAAAATACTTATTTACCGCCTGGCCCTTTATAGGAAAATATTGCCAGCTCAGGTTCAGGCCTGTCACCCGGCCTCGCGTTACCATGACAGTCTTGCCCCTCAGAGCTGTTTGGCTAACCTGATGACAGGCCTGAACCTGCGTCACTGCACTGCACAGACTGTGACGTGACGATCTAGGAGCGGTTTTGCCACACAATTCAGTCAACTCTAGTCCTGTCATTAGATGTCCCTGCTGTATTTTTCTCCACAGCACTCACATCTCCCTAACAATATATTTCTGCAAGCTCCATGCAGGGAGGGGCAGAGGGGACTTGGTTATATTTGTTGTTACATCCCTGGTAGCCAGAGCAATGCCTTGTATGTGCAGTAAGGTCTCAACAAATATTTAATGAACCAGCGTGTGATAGTTGACAGTGTGCCAGGCACAGTGCTAGGTGCTTGGGATTAATTGGATTATCAAATCCTCTGAACCCTAAGAGGTGTTGTAATTCCCATTTATAAACCAGATAACTAAGGCTTAGGAAGGTTAAGAAACTTGCCCACAATCAGCTGAAAGTGGTTGACTGCAACTCAAACCCAAACTACCTGGCTCCAGAGCCTTTCCCACTGACCCCTTGGCCGGTTGTCACCACTGGGCAGACAGTACTTGCTCAGCCTCCATGCAGCCTTCTTTTCTTTTCCAAAACTCAGGTGCTGGGGAAAGAATGAGGTGTTATATCAAAGGATTATACAAACCAAGAGGGGGTGGGTGATTATAAGTTCTCAGTGCCTAGTTTTCGATGAAAGAACCAATTCGCAAAAATTAAATTGACACTGTAGGCAGAATGCAGCACAAACGGAGAGATTACAGTGTTTGCAAACAGGAAGTGACATTAAAATTATATTGTGAAAAGTTGGTCGGGTTTGGTACACTCCAGATAAGTCTTTTTTCAGATTATTTTATAAAATAGAAAGCATTATCTTATAAGAAAAAGTAGGGGGAAATGAATTAGCCATTCTCTTAGCTAAATTAACCGGATTAAGTCTCTGTTAGTTTATAATTTGCATTCCACATCCTTCCAAAAAGAAGTTGAGGAAGCTAACAATAAATAATATGTTCATATTACAAACTAAAGACCAAAAATCATAAAAGATAGATTTATTTGCCTAATTATATTTTGCCTTATGCTTACATGAAAATTATTCTTCTTGCCCTTGAAATCACCCACTGGTTAAAGGAGAGAGAATGGCAGAGAGATAATTGGCCATGGAAAATCAACATAGCCTTAAAAACTCACCGCAGATGTTTCTCACAGTAGATGATACATTCTAATCATTGACAATTAATGGTTAAGTTAAACTGATTTTTATGCTAAACAAATCTCAAGGTAATCAATGTTTCTCCCTCTCCCTTTCTCTCTCAAATCAATAAAGACATATCTTTAAATGGTTTTAATACCATGAAAATCATGACAGTCTGTTTCTGTTTCTCTCTTTCTGTCCAGATGTGGAGATATGATCGTGGCTGTGAACGGCCTGTCGACTGTGGGCATGAGCCATTCCGCGTTAGTCCCCATGCTGAAGGAGCAGAGGAACAAAGTCGCTCTGACAGTTATTTGCTGGCCTGGCAGCCTGGTATAGATTTTGAAACTGCTTTTGAGTCAAACATCTTTCTTTTTTAGGTTTTGGAAAAGAAAATCCTTTTTTATTGTATTTCTGGTTGTTAGGAGCTACTGGCACAGTTAATATATGCAGGGCCCCAAACCACTAAGAGTGTCCTTCTGTTGTTGTTTAAGTGGTTTAACTCTAGTTAACCACATTTCTTTCCTCTTGGAAACAGTCTTCCACTAATCCTATGAGTTCATATTTTCAGAATGTGACCTATAATAATGAATGAAGTCAGTGAAAACTGTAATCCATCCAGCTAGATTCAAGGACTTCTGGGCTCTTTGTTTGCACTGACTGAACCAGATAATGAGTTACACATGCCCAAGACTGGCATCAGTGAAGGCAGGAGCAATAGCATTTACTCACTGTTACTGCCAATGCCACGAATGGGTAGATTTTAAATTTAAATGGTAACCGTTTCCCATTTTTCATAGGTGCCAACATTTCAAAACTTCATACTCTTTATAAGGTGATTTTTCTGGCTTATTTCTTCTTTAATCTCTCAGTGCTCAGAGATGATGAAGAAATAATTTTGACACCACAAGAAATTTATTATTAAAAAAACCATACCTTTATTAGAATATTAGAGAATAAAAGATAACATTATCCAGTGACAGGAATTTGGGAGATAATTATAGTTTATTACTGGAGATGTTAAAAGCTGCATATACTTGAATAGTCCAAAAGCATTAAAGATTCATTTCCAAAGGAATGTTTTATGTAGGAAAATTTTAAAGCAGTTTTTGCTCAAATTATTTTCTAGAGTTTATATTATCCCTCTGTCATAAACCTAGCTGGATATCTTTTTGTGATTTATGCAATTATATCATAAAGATAAACTATTCAAGACATACTTACCCAACACAGCTAAGTAGGAGAAGCTAAACTTTTAAAATTTTATTTTGTAAGATTCTTGAGTGTTTTAGAAACCCCCTTTTCATCATTATTCCTTTACTTATGAACTTATTTTTTTTTAAGTGAAAAATTCTGTGTTGTTTTTTTAAACCTGAAATAGTAGATTTTAGATGTGAATATCTTTCTATCAGTTTTTGGTCACTAGACTATTCCATATTTTTTGAGAAATTTTTGAAAGCTATGACCAGCCCATTATGTTTGTCCTTTATTCATTGTGGTTGTCCTTCAGAAGAACACATAAAAGTGTGAATAAGATAAAAATATCCTTACCTTATTAATATTGTGCATACTTGAAAAAAGTTTCATTAGAAACCTAGTTCAGAATCTGAGCTAATTTACAAATGACCTCTGTAATGAATGGTATTGATGATCAGAGAATGTATTTCAAAATAACTACAGTGTATTATGAAGCATGACCACTTTGCATTGCTGTGCTCATTGTATTCTAGCATGTCATCAGTTATTCCAGTTAGTTTTATAATGACTTTTTAAATATATCTCTTTTGAATAAGTAAGAAATGGAATAATTATTACTAACTTGTTCAACCCCTTAGCCACACTGTAGTTGATAGGTAACCAAGATACAGTGGAATGCCCTATGCAGTATATTACTGTTATGTCTTGATTGGCTTTGGAAGCAATTTGATATTGAAATGGTTTGATATTCTAATTGACATGGAACAAGTTTTATTCCTACTACCCAAGTAGGATTTAGTAACCCACTTGGCTATTTTTTAAAACATTTTGTAAAAATGAGTCATTCCTTGGGGAGTGGCCATCCATCAACAACGGCTACTTTGTTATATATAAAATAGTTTTCATTGAACCCAGTAATATAATGAGTATTCTGAAAGAAGAAATACTTTTCAATATTATTTTTATTATGGAAATCTTGAAATCAGCTTAAGCTAATTTGGTTTTACTATAACACATTACATAGCTTTTGATCAAAATGATATTTGGTGATGGAAATTGATTCATAATTTATTGTTACTGTTGAAATATTTGAATTTTGTCATTTGAAGCTTAAACAGTTAAATATTTCTATTTGTTCTGTGCCTTCAGTTTAAATTATTTCAGGATTTTCCAGATTTGTTTAAATAATGATGTGATGATCATTCTTGGTGGAAATAAAAGACTTCAATTCCATAATAGCAGCATTGTATCTTTTCTGGAACAGCAGATGTTAATTCAATGTGTGATCCTTATTTTAGTGCACCATTGTTGTCATTACAATATCCCAAGCTTAAACTTCAGCATCACAAATCCATCTTCTAGTTCTCATTCCTCTAGGCATATGATCCCTAGTGACTGGTCTGCTTGTGCAGTACCTCTAGACAGGTGGCTACTGAGTGCCTGAAACGCGACCAGTGCTACATGTTGAAATGATAATACCTTGGATATGTGGATTATATAACGTATACTAGAGACCTAGTGCACAAAATTTATGCACTGGTAGGTTTCCCTAGTGGCTGCTGGCTGCCAGCTGGGTATTCCCTTTCCCCAGCTGGGGCCTCCTCCCTTCCGCTAGCCACCTGCCAGCACCAGGGCCTCCCTCCCTTCACCCGGCCTACCTGCCCCCTGGTGGGACTCCCAGATACTACGCTTTTATTATATAGGACTAGAGACCCGGTGCACGAAATTCGTGCATGAGAGGTAGGAGATGTCCCTTAGCCCAGCCTGCACCCTCTCCAATCTGGGACCCCTCATGGGATGTCCGACTGCCCGTTTAGGCCTGATCCTACCAGGATCAGCCTAAACAGGCAGTCAGACATCCTTCTTACAATCCAGGACTGCTGGCTCCAAACTGCTCGCCAACCTGACTGCTTCCCTGATTTCCCCTGTTTCTGCCTGTCAGCCTGATTATCCCATAACCACTACCCTGCCAGCCTAATTGATGTCTAACTGCTCCCCTGCCAGCCTGTTTGCCCCAACTTCCCTCCTCTGCTGGCCTGGTCACCCCTAACTGCCCTCCCCTGCTGGCCTGATCGCCCACAACTGCTCTCCCTTGCAGGCCTGGAACCTCCCAACTATCCTCCCCTGCTGGCCATCTTGTGTCCACGTGGAGGCAGGATCTTTGACCACATGGGGGCAGCCCTCTTGTGTGTTGGAGTGATGGTCAATCTGCAAATTACTCTTTTATTAGATAGGATAGAGGCCTGGTGCACAGGTGGGGGCCAGGTGGTTTGTCCTGAAGTGTATCCTGGCTCAGGGTGGGGGTTCCCTTGGGGCATGGGGCGGCCTGGGCGGGGGGGCTGTGGTGATTTGCAGGCTGGTCACCTCCCTTTCCCCAGCGACCCAAGTGGAAGCCCTGGGATCTGGGATTAATTTATGTTCTACAATTGAAACTTTGTAATCTGGAGCAGAGCTTCTGTTCTCTCTGTTGCGGCAGCCATTTCTGTTGAGACATTTACCTTCAATAATTGAAACTTTGTAGCCTAGAGTGGAGGCCTAGACCGGCGAGGGCTGCAGAAGTTTGGCTTCCTCCATCGCCTAGGCAACCTTAGCCTCTGTTCTCTCCAGCTCCATGGCTGCCGCCATTTCTGTTTGGATTATGTATCTTTTATAATTGAAACTTTGTAGCATTGAGTGGAGGCCTAGGCCAGCAACAGCAGGCTGAAAGCTTGGCTTCCTCTATTGCCAGGGAAACTCAAGCCTCCCTCCTGCTCTCAGTTGTGGCAGCCATCTTGGTTGGGGTTTATTTGCATAATTTGCTCCTGATTGGCTGGTGGGTGTGGTTGTGGGCATGGAGTGATCAGAGGTATGGTCAATTTGCATATTATCCTTTTATTAGATAGTATTATTAAAGTTAATTTCACCCATTTTTACATTTTTAAAAAATAAAATTGATTTTTACAGAGAGGAAGGGAGAGAGATAGAAAGTTAGAAACATCAATGTGAGAGAAGCATTGATTAGCTGCCTCCTGCACAACCCCCACTAGGGATCAAGCCTGCAACCAAGGTTCATGCCCTTGACTGGAATCAAACCCTTTACTCCATGGGCCAATGCTCTATCCACTGAGCTAAACTGGCTAGGGCTATTTTTACATTTTTAAAAATGTGGTTACCAGAAAAGTTTGAATTGCATATATGGCTCAACTTGTATTTCTACTGGACAGAAGCCATGGTCTTCTCACCTTTTCATTGTCACAGCACTTACCAGGCCAGACTGCCCTGACATGGTTTCTATTTTTCTGGAGCTTGGATCATTCCCTGTATCATAAAATTTTTTTAATGAAGCCTTTTAAGAGAGAAAAAAATGCTTGCCCCAAGAGGTGAGTAAAATTTCTTAAAAGAGGCAATGTCAAAGAAACTTGTCCTTGGTTTTCTAGTAAATTTAAGTTCGAATCAAGGTCACTCTGTCTGCTCCCTAATCTGGATTTTCAGATGACTTTGCAGTCCTGTTTGCCCCTCGGTCCTCCAGCAGACTCCTCTTGCCCTCGGTGCTGCTGCTATGCACAGGCTTACAGAGTTCCCTCCACCGCTTCCCTGCAGTGTTCTCCTTCTGTGCATCTCACATGGCCCTGTATCTGGAGGCGTAGCTTGAACACAACCGCATCTTGCTCCCTCTTACCTCCACTTCCACTTGCAAGAGAATCTCCCTCCTTGTAATGGAACCTCAGCCAGCCTTCATATTTGTATGTTTTATGGCACTGACCACTTTCTACACAGTTTTAAGTGCCATCTTTGATAGCCGTCTTGTAATTTTGAATACCAATGGTGCCCTAAGTCTTACTTCCCACAGTCTGTAGTATGAATGTCCTATTGCTTTAAGGTACACCATCTCAGTCCTCCAAACTAAAACAGTATCTCCAAGCATTGGCCTACTTTTCCTTCCTTCCTTCCTTCCTTCTTCCTTCCTTCCTTCCTTCCTCCTTCCTTCTTTCCTTCCTCATTCCTTCCTTCCTCCTTCCTTCCTTCTTTCCTTTCTTCCTTCTACCTCCCTTCCTTCTTCCTTCTTTCCTACCTTCCTTCCTTCTTCCTTCTTTCCTCCCTCCCTTCCTTCCTTTCTTCCTTCCTTCCTTTCTTCCTTCTTTCCTTCCTTCCTTCTTCTTTATTTCTCACCCAAGGATATGTTTATTGGTTTGAGAGAGAGGAAAGGAGAGAAACATCATTGTGAGAAACATCAATAAGTTGCCTCCCACATGCACCCCATCAGGATCAAACCCGCCATCTTCTTGGTGCACAGGATGATGCTCCAACCAACTGGGCCACGCAGCCAGGCCCACTCCACTTCAGTCTGGACTCCTACCAGAGAAGCTTTTCTAAACACTAATTGCGACCCTCATTCTGATCACATCCTTGCCTGTTTAAAATTTGCTGTGGTTCTCTGCTGTGCAGGAGAAGGTCAGAAGGGCATGGCACAGCATGAAAGTCTCTTCCAAATGTGGCTCCTGCCTCTTCTTCAACTGTACCTTCCACCTCCTCTCGACTCAGATCTAAACCACCATCCACACCCTCGCATCTCTGCCCTCCTGTGTCCACAGGAGCTAACTTGACTCAAGTGACATTGCCTCTTTTAAGAAATTTTACCCACCTCTTGGGGCAAGCATTTTTTTCTCTCTTAAAAGGTTTTATTAAATTACTAGAGGCCTGGTGCATGAAGTTTGTGCACAGGGAGGAGAGGGGGTCCTCTCAGCCCAGCCTGGACCTTCTCACAATCCAGGACTACTGGTTCCTTATTGCTCACCTGCCTACCTGCCTAATCGCCCCTAACTTGCCCCCATGCCAGCCTGATTACCCCTAACCATCTCTGTCTGCCTGCCTGATTACCCCAACTGCCCCCCCCCCTGCCGGTCTGGTTACCCCCAAGTGTCCTCTGCTGGCCTGGTCACCCTTAACTGCCCCCCTGCAGGCCTGGTTGCCCCAAACTGGCCCCTCTGCTGGCCTGGTTGTCTGTAATTCCCCACCCCTCACCAGCGTAGTCACCCCTTACTGCTCCCTCCCCCACCAGCCTGGCCATCAACTGCCCCCCTCATTGGCCTGGTTGCCCCCAACACCTCCCTAGCCAGCCTGATCACCTCTAACCGCCTCTGCCTGCCTGATTGCCCCTAACTGCCCCCACTGCCAGCCTGATCACTCCTAATCGCCTCTGCCTCTGCCTGCCATCCTGGTTGCCCCCAACTGTCCCCCCCCCCCCGCACTGGTCTGGTTGCCCCCAGCTTCCCTCTTGCCAGCCTGGTCACCCCCAACTGCTCTCCCCCCTGCTGGCCTGGTTGCCACACAGCTTGCCGTTCAGTCGTTTGGTCACTCCTCACTAACCCCCGTGTCAACCTGGTCGCCCCACACAGCCTGTGTTCAGTTGTTTGCTCACTCATCACTAACACCCCCCCCACCGCCGGCCTGTTGTTCGGCCGTCTGTCTGGCTGTATTGGTCACGACGGCCCCTGGCTTTTTATATATTAGGATATTTCTGTAGTCATGGCTGTGCACTTCGGGGAAGAAAACAAACTTGTCAGGTAGGTGTTTGGTAGTCACTGTCTGTAGCAGTTTCTAAAAGACATTGAATATCAGAGATGGTGTTCATTCTGCAGAGCCCAGGCTATCCCAGAGGAAGAACCGAGGCCTGGTATTCATCTTCTGTCCCGGGATCCAGGACACACTGGTCTTTTCTCCCCGGGCTCTGTTGGCCGTGCCTTTCTGTCAGACTTGCCCTTGTGAGGATCTTGACCCTGTCACCGGTCAGGGGTGTTGTACACGTCCATCTACTGGAATTTCTTGGCTTTTCTCATGAGTAGAATGGGTTACTGGTTTGGGGAAGGAAAATCGCAGCGAAGTGCCATTTCCCTTATGTCATATTGAGTTACTAGTATGTACTGTCGACATGATTTATGACTTGGTTTGCTATTGACCTCAGTTGTGTTTATCAGGTTTCTCCACAATAAAATTACTCTTTCCTCTAACTCCTGCCCCAGAAGTCACTGCCCAGCCCACAATCAAGGAGCGGGGAGTGTGCCCTATTTTTTTTTAAGCTGCCAGGGAATGAGGGGCCTCTGGCACTGGCACTGCAAAGAAAAGGTCTTGTCTGTGGTGCAAGCAAGGAAGTGGGATCCTTGGTTAAGAATATCAGGAACATATTTATTTCCTAAAAACCCTACCTTGACTCTGCTATTTCATAGTAAAATTCCCAGAAGAGTTGTCTTCATTTTTTGCTTTTTCGCTCTTTAAATTTGTAACAGTTTTTCCAACACAAGAAAGTTGTGAAGATGACAATGAATACGTGTACCCACTGACCAACGTGAAACGGCCACTACTACTGAAGGTCATTCTCTAAAGGACCCACTTTCCTTCTGGTCTCCCCAGGTGTCTCGTCGTAATTATACAACCTGTTGAGCCTTCAAATTCAGTTTTGTCGTGCACGCTTTTATAGAAGTGATGCCATGCTCATGTGGTGTTCGGCAACTAACTGATCTTGCTTCAACAGCATTGTTTGTTGTATGTAGTTCAAGTTCATGTTCATGGTTATATAGTCAGTGACTGACAATTTTATACCTGTCTTTTAGTTGATGAACAATTATTCCACTCCCACCCCACCCCCCCACCCCCCTTTGTTTTTTTTGTTTTTTTTTGCCATCATTGGCAGTGTTGCTGTGACCACTGAGAACTAAGCTTCCTTGTGCACCCAGGCGAGTTTCTCTGGGGCAGTGGTTATTCAGCACTAGCTCCACAGAAGATTCAACCAGGATTAAGGGGGTGAAATGGCATCTCATTGTAGTTTCGATTTGCATTTTCCTGATTACTGGTGAAATCTAGTATCTTTTCACATGTTTACCAGCCATTCCAGTATCCTCTTTGGTGAATAACTTGTTTGACCATTTTCTAGTAGGTTGTTTGCACTTTCCTTATATAAATTTTTTATTCAGGATATTAACACTGAGTGGATTTCTCTGGTGCTGAGAAATCACAAATTCCCCTGTTTTGTGACTTCTCTTTTCAATTTATAACGATGTGATAAACTGCAGTTTATCATTACAATGTAGACAAATGTATAAATAGCAGGTTCTGTTTTTTATCTGCGTTTGAAATTTCTTCTGCCAATTTCTTCTTTCGTCCATTTACATTATTTTATTTTTTTTCTTTCTTACATTGTGCTTTCAGCTTACTTTGCTCTCCATGCTTTATGTTTTCTTCCACTGACTATGTCTGTTTCTGCTCATTTAGTGCTTACCCTTCCATTTCTCTTTGTGCATACTTAATGTCAAGTCTTGAAGCCGAAATCAGTTTGGCTCAGTGGATAGCATGTCGGCCTGTGGACTGAAGGGTCCCAGGTTCGATTCCGGTCAAGGGCATGTACCTTGGTTGCGGGCACATCCCCAGTAAGGGGTGTGCAGGAAGCAGCTGATTGATTTTTCTCTCTCATCGATGTTTCTGACTTTCTATCCCTCTCCCTTCCTCTCTGTGAAAAATCAATAAAATATATATATATTTTTAAAGTCTTGAAGCTTTAGTCAGTTAAATGGTCAATAGCTTTGCCCTTCCTGTGCACCACACAGGGAACTTGTCTCCAGTAACCCTCCACTCTAACGTGTTGGCTAGTATATGCTTCCTCCCTGTTTTTTTTCTCCAATTAGGCATTATCATTTTTTAATTAGTCAAAGGTTTGTTTAGATCTAGTTTCTATACTATGTGAAATACAGAAAAAATGACGTAACTACAGGCCATGGTAGCTCTTAACGTTATAGTAATGGAAACAGAGCGTGTAGGAAGCAGGAGGCCCAGAGGGGGTTACAGGCAACTTGTAGACCTGGACAGTGAAGTTGAAGTCCTGGGGTAAAAGCAGATCTCTTAAAAGCTTGGGATGTAGCAGCATCACCACCATCATGTTGCCAGTTAGCTGTTTGGATCACTAAAGCAGTTTCTCATTGCAGGGAAAAAGCAGTCCAGCAAAGATACCTGCCACCCACTTCTCTGGAGCAAATGAAGCTTGTGTTTATAAATCCAGAGGTGTGTTTTATAGGAAAAGTTCGAAGGCAGTTAGAGGGCTCGGGTCTCATGGGACCCACGGTGCCCACAGGTTGTCGGACAGTCTTGTGCTCCCTCGTCCCCACTGCACTCTTCTCCCTGAAAGACCACGGAGTCTGCAGATTCCTTTGCTGCAACTTCCAAAGTTGATTTCCACTCTGTGCACTAAAGTGGGCTGTTGCTTTTTGCTTCCTCCAAAACTTGAAGCTTTAGTCAGTTAAGTTAAAATTACATTCAAAGTTAACAAACCTGAATTTCAGCTTCAAAGGGTTGTCACCAGCTCATCATGCCTGGTGACATGTCACAGTATAGCAAACCTCGTTAATTCAGACTTACCTCGTGAGGTATTTGAGTGCTTAGAGCACAAGTTAACTTGGCACTTCATATAAAAAATTAACAAATGGATATTGAAGCTACATGCTGAAGCGTGCTGTCTTCAAGTTGCCCTCAGGACTTGAAGAATACCCATGCATGTTCAACTGATTGGTATATTTCCTTTCCACAGAGTCATTTCAGTAAGAATTCATTCAGCACCAGTTTTGTGCACAGTGAACTGATGGGCTCTGGATCACTTCTTTTTTTTTCATCCGTTTTTTATTTTTCAATTACAATTGCCATATAATATTATATTAGTTTTGGGTGTACACCCCACTAATTAGACATTACATAACTTACTGATTATCCTGATAAATTTTACACCCATCTGACACCACACATAGTTATTAGACTATTATTAACTATATTCCCTATGCTGTACTTTACATCTCCATGACTAATATGTAACAGCCAACTTGTACTTCTTAATTTCTTCACCTTTTTTATCTATTCCTCCACCAACTCCCCTCCCATCTGGCAATCACCAAAATGTTTCTGGATGATTTCTTTAAAACAGTGAACTTTATCCTCCATAATTCAGATTTTATTCCATTTGTCCACATTTGACAGTATGCTGTATAGATTACATGAGGCTGGTAAATCGCTGCCCGGTCACTGGCTAGGAGTTCATAATTGTGCTTTCCCTCTTCAGTCTCTCTTCTCTACTATTGAAGGCTTCAACTCCTCAGGGTCCATATCAAGAAGCTCTTTTGCCATTTTACCGTGCATTTACCTGAGCTACCAATTAATTTCTATGGCAACACAAAAGCTCATTAGAAGTAAAGTTGTGCCTATGAGTGCAGTCCCTACTGGCAGGCAAGTGTCTTGGGTGGGAAGAGGCTGAAATGTAATCACACAGGGGTGGAAGACTAGCCTCGGAGACTAAGGGCGCCAAGCACAGGTGTCCCCCACAGGAGAAAAGGCTGCACCCAGAGCCAGACACAAGATTTCCGTCCGAGCTGTTCGCGCATCTGCAAGTAACGCTTTGAAGTTGGGCTATTTCGCAAACTCTGTCAGCCTTGTTTCCTCAGTAGTTTACAGTTTACAGAGGTCTGTTGTTAGTTTACAGTTTCAGGCGAACCCAACCACAG
The DNA here is from genome assembly GCA_027563665.1 of Antrozous pallidus. Taxonomy (NCBI): domain Eukaryota; kingdom Metazoa; phylum Chordata; class Mammalia; order Chiroptera; family Vespertilionidae; genus Antrozous; species Antrozous pallidus. The sequence goes on from CM050513.1 coordinate 18,429,265, forward strand.
CCCTTCCTTGGATTGCCTACAGACTTGACTTTAAGAGAGGTCAAGTTAGAAAGATTATTGCTTTAGGATTTGATGACTGAGAAGTCCATTGTCAAGGTTCTGAGGGTGAAGACAGCTATCTTTACTGATAAAAGCCTGGGTGGCCCTTGTTCCCTCATGTCATCACAAGTTGGCTGCCCCCACGTTGTCCCAATATGGCTACCACGAGATGGCCAATAGAGGAGGGCAGTTGTGGGTGACCAGGCCTGCAGGGAGGGCAGTTGGGGGTGAGCAGGCCAGCATGGGAGGGCAGTTGGGGATGACCAGACTGGCAGAGGAGGGCAGTTGGGGGCGATTGGGCAGAAGGGGAGGGAAGTTGGGGATGATTGGGCTGGCAAGGAAGGGCAGTTGGGGGCGATAAGGCTGGCAGGCAGAAGCAGTTAAGGGCAATCAGGTCAGGCGAGTGGTTAGGAGCCAGCAATCCCAGATTGTGAGAGGGATGTCTAACTGCAGGTTTAGGCCCCTGTAAGATGGGGCCTAATCCAGCAATTTAGCATCCCCTAAGGGGTCTCAGATTGGAGAGGGTGCAGTCTGGGCTGAGGGACAACCCCCCGTCACGAATTTCGTGCACCAAGCCTCTAGTTAAAAATAAAGTTTTTCCTTACTTTGCCTAGATTGTATTAAAAATCTTGTTTCACACACAATTCCAGAATCAATCTAAGGACATCTTTGCTCCTTGGATGTGTGGAGCGCATCCCCATGACTGAGAACCTCTCGCACCAGCCGACTTTCCAGGGAGGCGACACCCAGTTGTGTAGATTTGTCCTCTCTCTGCTCCCTTTGTGCAGCGGGCCTTCATGGTCTGAGTCCAGCTCCGTGCTGGCCTTGGCGCTGTGGGCTACACTCCTGCCGAGGGTCCCAGCCTGTGCTGAGGTGGGTGTGGAGACTGGTGGGTGCTTACAAGCAGTAAAGCTTACCCTGTGGGTAATTTGTAAATGTTTAAGGAAAATGAGTTCTTGTCTCCTCTCATTCAGAAGTCATCTCAAAGGCTATGATGTCCTCATATCATTCAAGTCCCCACACCTGAGTAGTCTTTCCCACATTGACCTGAAATCATAGAACCTTAGAACTGAGGGTCCTTGTCCGTGTTCCTGGCATAAGAATCACTTCTGTAACATGCCGTGTAACTCCGGCTTCGTGCTTCGTGACAGGGCCCTCCTACTTCACTTCAGGTTTTTCCCCTGTTGGCAAGTCTGAGTGACTGCTCTTCCAGAAATAATTTTGTCCCTGTTCCTCGTTCCAACGGTAGTGTGGAAACTACAGTTGGAAAGAGGGAGGAGAAATATCTCTTCATTGTTTTAGGATTTCAGTGGGCATTAGGCAAGCACTATACACAAAACACTAACTAATCTTTTCCTTTTATCCCACAGACATTGAGCATCTATCGTGTGCCAGGTACTGTTGTTCTAGGTGCTCAGAATCCATCAGCTGCCAAGACCAAGTTGTTGGCTCTCTGACAACCTAAAGAGGGGGATGACAAACAATAAAATAAACAATATAATTTTAGGTGCTGGCAAATGCTATGGAGAGAATGAGGACTGGTGGATGGAGAACATGGGGTGGGAATGAATGAGAGAGGTGGTAGGGAAGGCCTCTAAGGAGGCATCACTGGTCACTTGTGCGATGCGCTGTGCAAAACTGTTTAATGGCTGTCGAAGCTTCTGTCCCACCTGGAGGCACTCATTCTAAGACGGCTGTGCCCTTGTGATGGGCTCTGGGCTCATGGCACTATCACTGCAAAACCAGCTCCAACTGGCCCTATCCTGTTTTTTACAAGATACCGATTAGTTTTTCAGAGACAACAGAACAAAACTGCAAGTTATGCAGCCAAAGCATGTGCAGAGGAGAAAATGTTGCAAATTACACCCCAAACCAAAGTTTCTCCCCACAGAACCAAAGGACCAGGACCAACCGCAGCCTGAGGACCAGGACCCCTTCAGAAGCAAAGGGTCTGCTGCTCGGGAATATCTGGTGCTGAGACCCTGGGTGGAGAGACAGGTTTGAGCCTGTCTCCTTGCCAGTTGATTTCTCGAGAAAGCTTTTTCCTTTTTTCCAAAGCTGGTGCCATAGTACTGGCTTCTAGCACATTGTGCAGTGAGTCCTCCTGGGTAACAGCATGCTAGCTGGACACTTCTCTCTTCCTTCTGCTCTGTGGCCAAAGCTGCTCTCTGCTGGTACACACAAATACTGTTTTACATGGCGGCCGGCTCTGTGGCACAGTGGACAGAGATAGGCAAGCCGAGATCTGCTCCTGCCACTTACTAGCCTAAAAGACCTGGACTGTACTCACTCATCCCTGGGAATCATGAAGATATGCTACAAGTGAGCTTCTACCTTTAGTTTCCTCTGAACTCCGATCATAGTGAGTGTTCAAGCGTCACACGCTAATCAGCAGGTTCACCCATGCACTTTAATCACAGAAGTGAGTCACCTTCCAGACAGGACCCTGCACTCTGCGGGCTAGACTTCTGCTCATGCTGTTCCATCCCCAGCCTCCCTCCAGGAATGTCTGATCCAGCCTGTCAAGCCCTGCTGATCCTCCCAAGCCCAGCTCAAATGGCAGCTGCAGTAAGGCTTCCCAGCACCACACTGTTCCTCCAAATTCTTTTTTTTTAAAAATATATTTTTATTCATTTCACACAGGAAGGGAAGAGGGGGCAAGAGAGAGAGCCATCCATGATGAGAGAGGATCATTGATCAGCTACCTCCTGCATGCCCCCTACTGGGAATCAAGCCCACAACCTAGGCATGTGCCCTTGACTAGAATCAAACCTGGGGCCTTTCAGTCAGCAGACCAACGATCTATCCACTGACCCAAACGAGCTAGGGCCCTCCAAATTCTTTCCTCCCCCTGTGGACAGCCCTTCCGCTGTGTGCATTCTGTCCCCCACAGCTATGTCCTCAGGGGCTGTGAGCTCCTCCAAAGTCTGGATATGCAGCCCCCCGTGGCGTTTGTGCATTGCTCACTGATTTAAATTCAACAGTCAGAAGCTTCAGAGAAGCTGAGGATGGAAATTGTAAAACAGTGTCTGGATTACATCCTTGGTGACTTTTAAGAGAACAAATTGCACAGTGAGCTTGAGCGGGGAAAGGCGAAGGGTTAAGGAGTGGAGGCTGAGGCAGCGAGGCATTCACAGGCTGCTGTTGCAAAAAGTTGGGAAGAATGTGCAAGTGTTTGTTGATGAAATAACATGTATCTGCGTGCTTTCAAACAGAAGATTTCTGCAGCAAACAAAGAAAAAAATGGAATAAGGGAATAGAGGAAGTAAGGGAATGTTTGAAATTTTCCACCATAGAAATAGCACAATAGCAATAAACCAAAAGTTTGGAAGTGAACAATCACTGTTGTTAGCCAGACCCCTGTAGTTTGTTGGTACAATGATTCTGTACTAGAAACACATGAAAGTGGTTCATTCATTTTTGCTGACCTATTTTGGCTTCATTTTGAGGCACATTTGCTAGTGTTTGCCTTCTCTACATGTCTGACACAGTGACCCTGCGTTTGTCTAACATTCAATACAGTAAGCAGTTTACTTTCACTCTAGTAGCATTCATTACACATTTTTCACTGGATTCTCAGAATACCTTTCTGCTGTACATTTGCCATAGGTAGTCCCATTTGCTAAAGAAGACTGAGGGTAAGTGACTTAGTTGCACATAACTGGCAAATGAAAAAACACAAAAGCAGATCTTCCACCTCCCTGGCTCTCCCCGCTGCCCGTAGCGGGACAGCCTCCCTGCACTTCCTGTTTCCTGGTCACCTCCGGAAAACAGAGAGAAATGCTTCCCACCTCCTCTCCCATCTGTCTTCCCATGATGAGAGCCGTCCACAGGCGCACAACAAAGGTGAAGCTGAGTAGGCCAGGCCTGCCATTTGGGGCATTTACAGTGCACGCGGACAAGCCAGGTGAAAAACAAATAGTGTTACTGAAGTCTGCAGACCTTCGCAGAGGTCAGGAGTTAAATTCTACTGAGTAGGACTTTGGCAAAGTTGCAAACTGCACTAAATTTATGTTCTGATCGATTCTTATCCTCGACTTTGAAAAGGATTGGCATTCTTGGTTCATAGTGTCAAATCGGCTAATTTTCAGCCCATCCTTTCTATCTGAGCTGTTTACTTTCCAATTTTCCATTTTAATTTCTAAACAGAGGAATTTTGTGGATGGTCTTCTCAATTCCTGCTCTTGACTCTGACATTACTTTGCAGGAATTCTCAAAGGCACTTTGGGATTCAGAGACTGCATGTGTTGAGAACTTGACATTGGATTCAGTAAAAGATTTGGAGAACTCCAGAAATGCCACATCTCAACCTGAAAAATTTTTTTATTTGGTTTCTATGGTTAAGGGAATTTATAAGTACTAACAGCTACTGAAAGTTGACTATATGCTAAGCAGTATACACATGCATTTACCTATTTTGCCCCTCATAAGCTCTGAAGGTAAATACTGCAAATATCCCAATTCTACGGGCAGAGGAAACTGAGGCACAGAGGTTAGCTCCTGGGACTTGGAATCCATTATGCTACATTCTGTCCCACGTTCACATGAGCACCAGAAAGATCCCACACCAGCTGTGGGCTCTAGCCCTTTGACTTTGTGGGTAAGCACTGATCGGGAGTCAGAAATCTGCATTCTAACCTGCTTTTGCCTTTGTCTTCCTGCCTAACATTTGCCTCCCCATGGCCACAATTCTCTTGTCACCATTTGCCATGGCTGGGCAGCAGTAGGGAGATGGAAACATTGCCCCAATGGCCCAGCCTCATCAGCCCCTGCCAGACGGTTCCTGCTACCTGGACAGACTTCATGATCTGCCCAGCTCCACTTTGTTTTATGCTGCTTCACGATAAAAACAATAGTCAATGCACAATTGTCTTCACATGATTTTATAGATGGGCTTTCCTTTCATGAAGACATTAATATGAGAAAGGGCGTCTCAGAAACATCATGTGTCGTTGACAAAATGCCTGTTCTCCAAAGATGCAGCCAGTGGCCAGGGCCAGCTACAGTGGCCTGGGCTGCAGGCCCTTCAAGAACCCCAGCTGTCTGAGGCACGGGTCAGGGTGATCCCAGCGGAGCAGACCTGCTGAACCCACCGAGTACACGCTACCAGTCAGGAGCTGTCAAGGTCACTGCTGCGCCCACAAGGCTTTGACAGGGTGGGTTTGGGATGAATGAGGAGTGGCTGACAGGTCAGTCTAAATAAGCCCCAGCTTGTGAGAGAGCCCTCCCCAGGTCTCCCTGTCTGCTCTCCTCCCCACCTGCCTCTCTTACCGAGGTCTCCTCTGCACCACTATTTGGTGCCCGTGCCTCAGTTCCTCCCCTTTCCTCCTCCTGCTCTTTTTCTTTCACCATCTGATACGCTGCTTTTAATCATGTTTATTTCCAATCACTCTTTTCTGTTGCATTTTGGCTGGGCTTTCAAGGTGTTTGTGGCTGAATTTCAAGTGCCCATCTGTTCTTGCACCCCAGGGTCACGGGAGCCCCTAGTTCCAGAGGGCTGAACCTTCATTTCCATTCTTCTCTCTTCAATTTCTTCTTATATATAATTCCTCAGCCTCAATCCCACCTGCCATGCACTTTCCCCCACACACTCCTCTTACAGCTCCCCTAGCCGGCTCTCAGGCTGCTCAGCCCCTCAGCCCCCGGGGCACCTCATGACCTGAGCTTTGGTGTGGGCCTCTCCAGGCTTCCGTGTGTGTGTGTGTGTGTGTGTGTGTGTGTGTGTGTGTGTGTGTACGGAGGAGGAGGAGGAGGAGGAGGAGGAGGAGGAGGAGGAGGAGGAGGACTGACCTGTACACACTGCACTTTCTCACATGTGGAAGCCTCTCAAGTACTTGAGAAAAGTACTTGAAGCACCTCCAGGATGGGTACCAAGGCTTTGCTGTTTCTTTCAGGGCCCCAAAGTGCTGCCAGGTTAAACAGCTTGTGTTCCAGGTTGGAATTACAGCCTGGGCCTCCCTGGCCTCTCACCCCTCCTCCCAGCAGCCCCCTCATCTTTTTCACTTCATCCCTCATTGCCCTGGGTCCCACCAGGCGTCATGCCCCTTCCTAGCCCATCTCTGTTTCCGGAACAGCCTTCATTCTGCAGGGCCCAGAGTTCCCCTCCTGCTGACAGTCTTGCTCACTCCCTGCAGGCAGGCACCCAAGGTTCCACACAAAGAAGGGACAAAGAAGAGCCGTGGGACAGGGGTGTCTGCACAGCACTTTTCAAGGGCTTCCAGCACGGGGTGGGCTGGAGTGCCCGGAGGGGAGTCAGAGATGATGCAAACCATGCTGTTCATCCAAGCAGATTCTTCACTTTTAAGATTGTGTTCCTCCTCAGCGAAGAATTGTGAGCACTTCCCCTTCCAGCTCTAATATACAGGAATATTAATTATCAGTTATATCTACTAATCTATAAGCTCATTATAAAACAAAATATGAAGATAAGAAAATACTATTTTAAATGGCTTTAGTTTATTAAAAATGTAAAAATAATTTTCCCTATTAATAGCTTAGTTAAAGCAACCTGACTAGCATCTTTTATTTTTTAAAGAATAGTTTATTGATTTTTAGAGAGAGAGACATCAATGTGAGAGCACAACACCCATCAGCTGCCTTCTGCACACACACACACCACCCCCGCCCCCACCGGGGGTCAAGCCCCAAACCCAGGCACATGCTCTTGACCAGGAATTGAACCAGCAACCTCCTGGAGCTCTGGATGGCGCCCAACCAACTGAGTCACACTGGCCAGGGCGCATCACCTATTTCCTAACCTGAATTTTGCATGTTGTGTACAGAAATCTGAAAGAACTGGTTGTAGAATTTAGTTTACCCTGGTACTGGCTGTCACAGCAAATAAACTAGGACCCTGAGACTGGGCAGTCCTGTGGGTGAAGTGCATTTTGGATGAGGCTTACACGTTCACTGCTAGCAAATTTTCATGTTTTCTGATGTCGGTCTCTTTTTGCATGCTACTCAAAAGGTCTCACGGTTTTACATTTTGGATAAATGGTTTCAAAATACTGTAAGGAGAGATTTGATAGATTTTCATATAACTAGAAAATTCTGTTGGTTTTTTTTTTTTTTTTTCAATTTCAGGTCCATATGAAAGGGCAGAGCTGGACTGCAAAGACAGCTGCCATTTTGGACTGTGTGACTTGGCAGCCACCATGTAGGCCTCATGATATGTAAACTACCTGGGGGCTGCCATCTGAAATCACAAAGACCAACCCCTCCCTTTGAATTAGCCAATCGCGAAAGACTGTGTGCTTGTGCTCCAATCAAGAGCAAAGGACAGGACAGGTCACTAGCCCCAGCCATCACTTAACCAACTAGACTCGGCCAACTCAGTGGTTCGGGTCTGGCCCCACCTCCCTATAAAATCACCATGTTTTGGGGTATTTTTCCTCCTTTGCCTGTCGCTGTGTGTGTGTGTGGGGGGGGGGGGGGGGCGGGCGGGGGGAGGCAGAGGGCCAAGCCCCGGCTTGGATGAAGGCTCTTTTGCTTTTGCATGGGACTCAGTTCCCTGGTGGTCTTTGGGGATCTTGAAATCTGGGCATAACACATATATGAGCGTTTTTCCAAATCTTCTATTTCCAAAATGCTCTCCCAATAGCATACATTTCCTCTGGGGGAAGAAAATTATGGTCTCAGTGATAAATCATCTTTTTCTTAAAATGATGGGCTTGCTGGCTTTCCTAAAACAAACACTGGTGGCCTGCGACTATGGGCTCTGACAGCCCCCGCTGTTCCTTCTGTGGCGGCTGAAGGGTCCAGAGGCCTCAGCTCCGCCATTGTCTCTGTGTTCACTTGTGCCTTCACTCCTGACATTGTCAGTCTGCCATTTCTTTGCATTAATCTTTTTTAATGCTCCCATTCACTTTCAAGGTTCAATTAACACTAAATGATAAAATCCTTAAATCCACTTAACGGATGTTTCCAAAGTACTCAAGTCACAACATGTTGAAAACAGGTGGAGATACCAGGGTTCCCTCTGGTACCCCTTTCTGAGGACCGCCTCTCTTTCATGGCTTATCTTACCTACTGCATCGGGTGTGCTTTTGGCATTCAGACTGCATGAGGATGCCAGCATTAATCTGTATTTTAACTATTTGCAAAGTTTAACTTTTTTTAGTTTGGGGGGAAAAAATACAATTCTGATGTTTTCTCCCGACCACCCGGAGACACTGAAGATGCCCCCATCCCCGCCCCAAGGGGCCGCGTGAAGGAAGGCGCTTGCTCCGCCGTGTCCTCAGCCCACGGAGGGAAAGCGCCTCCGCCATCCAGCCCCCGTGGCGGCCAAGGCCCAGGGTTGTCCGGGTAAATGCACATCTGGCCGTGCCGCCCCCCAGCCCCCAAACCGCCTCTGGCTCCGCGCGGCCGTGGGAGGAAGTCCAGATGCCTCTCCGGCCTTCTGTGTGCGGGGACCCGTCACCCCGGCCCCACCCTGCCTTCCCGGAGCGGTTCTCCCCCGTTTCCGCCTGCATTTGTCCCCGCTGCTGCCTGCGTCTCCACCCCGGACCTCTCACCCGCCGGAGCTAGTTCGCTGCTCACTGCCTCCCGCAGCCCGTCGGACTGCCCCCCTTCCGGCGACAGGGCCGCCCGCACCCGCCCCGCAGCGCGCCAGCCACGCCCCCTCCAGGGGTCCGCGCCGAACGGGGCGAGGCCAGCGCGCCTGGCTGTCTCTGCGCGCTCCCTGCCGAGCGGCTGTCGCCGGGGACGTCTGTGAAATGACCTGCAGTTTGGGATGAAAACTGACAGGTTCTCTCCTGCACGTGGTTTCTGGCCCCTGCGGGCCCGATCCCGGCTCGTGGTGCTGATGGGGGGACCCTGCCAGGGGCCGGCGGCTCCCTGTGGCTGTTCGGGGGTCACTCCCCGCTCTGCTCCCGCCCTTCCTCCTTTGAGGCTCCGTCCTCATCAAACTGTGACCACGAATGCCAGCCCTGACGAAGCCCTTGAGGCTCAGGAGAGTCTGGAAGCAGGAGGGACTGGTTTGTTTTGTCCGGGCCCCAGAGGCGGCGGGGGCTTCAGGACCTCGGACCCTCGCGGGGGAGGGACGGGGGTGGGGGGTGGGGGGGCCTGCACGCGTTCTCGCGCCCTCTGGTGGCCGGAGGGCGTGTCCACCCTCAGGCGCGCCCCAGAATTTGCTCCCTGTTCTGCCCAGGGAAGCGGTGTGAGTGAGGCGCCAGCAGGAGGGCAGGCTGTCTGAGACTACAAAAATCGTGCATGTACCAGGGGAGAGGGAATATGCCCTCCCGAGTATGAAGAGCTCACATCATTGGCATAAAATAGAAAAACAAGGTGTGCAAGCGTTGCCCCCCTTCCCGTGGGCATTTCTGCCTCCCGAGTAACGCAGACGGCAATTTGGCTGTTCATTGCATGCGAGTCTGTCGTCTGTGGCGTAGAGCTCTTTGAATGCCAATGTTGCTGAGGCTTTCGTAATTATGTACCTTCAAGAGACGTTCCATGTAACTCTGATCATACTCCTCTAAAAATGCCTCAGATTAAAAGCTTTTGCTGGCTCTTTAGACTGTGGGCCTGCAATTATAGAAAATGAACTGCATTTTAGCTTTCCATTGAAATTAATAACAACGTTCCCCCAGTTGACTCTGTGAATAGTTAATGGAATAAACAAGATACTTCAGTACAATATGGGTTGGGAAGCCATTTGAGTGAGATTCTGGGTTTCAAATGGGAAAATAATTCACATGATGCAAACCTTCCTCCTACACACTCTGTGCCGTAGGTGTTTCTTCAAAATAAAAATTGAACTGTTTAACAAAGAATTAAGCATACCTTGGTCTGTGTGTTACTCTGATGAACACTGAACTCAAGAAAATTACCTGGCACCTGGTATTTGACCCTGCAAGAGACCATAGAGGACATGTGGATGGACCTCCTAGTGACAGGGAAGAAACTCGGGTTCAGAGAGGTGAGCATTTTCTACAGACACTAGCTGGGAAGGGATGGAGATAAAAGCAGTACCTGGTCCACTGACCCAGAGCAAAGCAAACCCTGCAAAGTGAGTAATAGCACTCCTGTTGTAGAGATTAGAAATAAGTAAAGGAACTTCACGATGTACTTCCTTGACCCTACTGCTAGGCACATCTGGAGTGGAACTTACTGGCTCACCAGTTGGCACCTCTTACCCCTGCGCCCAATTCCCTATATCTGGCCCCATAGCTGGGAGAGGACTTTAGGAACATTTTGGGTCAGGCCATTTCATTGTTACTCGTTTCTCCCCACATCCATAATACCTGCTTTTGGGGGGTTTCATCTTTATAGGCACCAGGAAAAAATTTCAAAATTAACATAGACACGTGCTGGTGGTTAAAAGAAACCTACGAAGGATAAAGATGAAAGAGTTTAGGTAATAAAAGAGGGTGAGTGACATAGAAACATGACATCAAGAACCCAGTAAAAGATTCTGAAGAAACTAGTAAGAGGCTGTTATGGACTTCCCAAGGTTTGACTGTCCAGACCTTTGACTCAGTGCAGACACTTCAGTAAGACATTTTAGTAAGAATAACAATCCTTACCAATGGCCAACAGATACCTAAAAAGATGCTCAGCATCACTAGTTATCAGGAAAATGCAACTCAAAATCACAATGAGATATCACTTCACAACAGTCAGAACGGCTATCATCAAAAAGACAAGGGGTAACAAGAGTTGGTAAAGATATGGAGAAAAGGTGACTCTTCTACGTGATTAGTGGGAATGCAGGTTGTTGCAGCCACTAAGGAAAACAGTGTGGAGGGTTGTGGGAACACTAACTTGAAAAGCTGTGTGTGCCCCGCGTTCACTGCAGCGTTGTTTACAACAGCTAAGACACGGAAACGACCGAAGTGTCCGTCGATGGACACGCGCACACACGCAAAGTGGGATGCTAAATACTGGATGACTTAGTGGGTTGGAGTGTCGTCCAGTACATTGAAAGGTTCTGGTTCAATTCCCAGTCAGGGCACATAGCTAGGTTGAAGGTTCAATCCCCAGTTTGGGTGTATCCTGGAGGCAACCAATTGATGTTTCTCACCTCTCTCTCTCTCTCTCTCTCTCTCTCTCTCTCTCTCTTCCTCCTTCCCTCCCTCTCTCCCTCCCTCCTCCTTCCTCTCTCTAAAATCATTTTAAAAAATATCCTGAGATAGAATTCTTCAAAAAAAGAGTGAAATTTTGCCATTTGCCATAAACTTCAGGGTGTTATGCTAAATTACACTAGGTGAAGTAAGTAAGACAGAGAAAGACACATATAATCTCATATGTAGAATCTAAAATTTTTAGAAAGCTCATAGATACATAGAACAGATTGATGGTTGCCAGAGGCAGTGGGTAGGAGCAAGCAAAATGGGTGAAGGGGGTAAAAAAGATTCAAATTTTCAGCTATAAAATAAATAAGTCCTGGGGTATTAATGTATAGTAATGTGACTATCCTATCTAATAAAAGAGTAATATGCAAATTTGACCATGCCTTCACTATACCCATAAGCCATGCCCACCAGCCAATCAGGAGCAGATTATGCAAATAAACCCCAACCAAGATGGCTGCCACCACTGAGAGCAGAAGGAAGGCTTGGGTTTCCCTGGCAACAGAGGAAGCCAAGCTTTCTACCTGCCTTTGCTAGCCTAGGCCTCCACTCTAGGCTAAAAAGTTTCAAACAGAAATTGCTGCCACCACAGAGTGAGCAGAAGGCTTGGCTCTGCTCCAGGCTACAAAGTTTCAATTGTAGACATAAATTAATCCCAGATCCCAGGGCCTCCACTTGGCTCGCTGGGGAGCATGGCCAGCCTGCCAACTACAACAGGCCCCTCGCCCAGACCGCCCCTTGCCCCAAGGGAACCCCCACTCTGATCTGGGATACTCTTCAGGGCAAACCAGCAGGCCCCCACCCATGCACCAGGTCTCTATCCTATCTAATAAAAGCGTAATTTGCAGATTGACCATCACTCCAACACACAAGATGGCTGCCCCCATGTGGTCAAAGATCCTGCCCCCATGTGGACACAAGATGGCCACCACAAGATAGCCAGCAGGGGAGGGCCATTGGGAGGGACCAGGCCTGCAAGGGAGGGCAGTTATGGGCAATCAGGCCAGCAGGGGAGGGCAGTTAGGGGTGACCAGGCCGGCACAGGAGGGAAGTTGGGGGCAAACAGGCTGGCAGGGGAGCAGTTAGACATCAATTATGCTGGCAGGGTAGTGGTTAGCGGGTGATCAGGCTGGCAGGCAGAAGCAGTTAGGGGCAATCATGGAGGCAGGCAGGTGAGCAGTTTGGAGCCAGCAGTCCTGGATTGTGAGAAGGATGTCTGACTGCCCTTGAGGGGTCCCAGATTGAACAGGGTGCAGGCTAGGCTAAGGGACATCCCCCAGCCCCCGTTCATGAATTTCGTGCCCTGGGCCTCTAATAGTTAATAATAATAATCTACTATATACTTCAAAATTGCTCAAAGAATAGATGTTACCCTCATCACAAGAAAAAAATTGTATAAGTATGTATGGGGATGGATGTTAACTGGACTTACTGTGGTCATTTTCCAATATATACAAATATAAATCATTACATTGTACACCTCAAACTAATATAATGTTAATTATACCACCACATAAACAAAAAGAATAACATGTTGGCCTGCCTGAACTGGGGATAAAATGGCCTGTGAGCATAATCTCCATAGTGAAAGTAATTTAAAAAAAATATTTTTATTGATTTCAGAGAGGAAGGGAGATGAAGGGAAAGATAGAAAGTGAACTACTGATCAGCTACCTCCTGCATGCTCTCTATGGGAATCCAGCCTGCTACCCGAGCACGTGTTCTTGGTCAGAATCAAACCCAGGACTCTTTATTTATTTTTTCTTTTCTAAATATTTTATTGATTTTTCACAGAAAGGAAGGGAGAGAGATAGAGAGTTAGAAACATCGATCAGCTGCCTCTTGCACACCCCCCACTAGGGATGTGCCCGCAACCAAAGTACGTGCCCTTTACCAGAATCGAACCTGGGACCTTTCAGTCCGCAGGCCGATGCTCCATCCCCTGAGCCAAACTGGCTTCGGCAAACCCAGGACTCTTTAATCAGCAGGCCGGCACTCTATCGACTGAGCCAAACCAGCTAGGGCAAAAGTAATTTTAAAAAAGATTTATGAGATGAGAAATGGCTATTATTATATTCGGAGCTATTAAGATATGGTTTAAAATGATATTAACTAATTTTCCATGCTTCGAAGGCAACTGAGAAGAGACTGTGATGTCACAGGTCAGAGTTTGTTCTTGGGGTTCTCCTATGTGGTGTTTTACCTCAGGACGGCACAAAGCTAGGTGGGACAGCTGAAAGGTTAGAAGACCAAATATCAAGATTCAACAAGCCCTTAATAAGCTGAAACTAAAATGATGCGCTTTTAAAAGATGAAGTGTCTCATTTGTGTTCAAACAATTAATTGCATAAGTCCAAGTGGGGTGGGAGGGGAGTTAGAAATTCTTGACAGCCCCAAACTCACTATGAATTAACGTGTAACCTGGCTGCCCGAGCAGTTTTCAGTTATATCAACAGCTGGAGCAGAGCGTCTACACTGCAGGAAAGGCGGGAGGGCCCCATTGCCCTTTGTTCTGAGCGAGTCACATCCAGTTCCTGCGGCCACTCCCAAAGGTGGACAAGGGAATACGGACTGTGTCCGGAAGGGAGCTCTGGGATCCTTGTCAAGTGCATTATGATTGAGGAAACGCGGTGTTTACCCTGGAATGACCCGGGCACACACCTGCCGTCTTCCTCAGTTCACACGGCCGTGTGGAAGAGCGCAGACATCCCCACAGACAGCTGAGCTGGTGCTGAGTTGGGAACTGTGGGGGGCAGATCGGGGCTCAGAGTGAAGAGGCACTTCTTGATAATCCCACGCATTTCAGCGCGCAGCCAGGTCTCCAGAAGATGTTGTGTAGAGACCTTGTGGACAAAGCTCTATCCCTCCCGGCTCGGTGTCCCCAGAGCACCAGTGGCTGGAGTACTCACCATTCCTGATGCAGGTTTGGTGAGAGGCTGAATAGCATTTCACCTGATGCACCCACCATGTCCTCTCCATAAAGTGACTAAGATCACCAGTCTTTTCTGCATTCTGGCATTAATTCCAGCTGAGAAGACATGTGGATGCTTCCACTGTCTCTCTTGAAGACTTTAAAAGATGTCATTTCCCTCTAGAAACACTAGAGTAAAAAAACAAACAAAAAACTCATAAATTTTGGAAACATGTGAGAACCCACCCTCTGACCTGAAAACAAGTGTGTCACCAAGGATGAACCTATCCCCCTGCCTTATCCTCCACCCTGGGACAACCATTATCCTCAATTTCCTGTTTATCAACTCTTTGGTGTGTGTTTTTTAGTTATAGTTTTATAACATAAAGTTGGATTTGCTTGATTTTGAACTTCATGAAATATTATGCTGGATGTTGGTTTTTCTGAGACGTTTTTGATTCAACATTGTTCCTAAGATTCATCCTTCCTATGCATATTGCTGACAGTCACCCATCTTCACTGCTGTATAATATTCCATCGTGTGGTCACAGTATGGTTTCCTTATCCATTCTCCTACTGATGGACATTTCAGTCACTTCCAGCTTTTGTGAGTTCTAAGCAATGTTACTCTGGACATTTTTCCAGATGCCTCTTGGCACCCAGGTGCAAGAGCCACAACACACTAGGGTATAACCTAGAAAAGGAATCGTTCGGCCTCCAAATAGTTTCTCAAGTGGCTGAACCATTTTACATTCTTACCAGCAGTTCACAAGGATTGATTGAGATGGGTTGACACTGTTGCTTTAATTTATAGTTGTCTGTTTATTAAAATGAGTTTGTCATCTTCCCTAAAGTTGATTTTTCGTTTTCTTTTCCTCTTCTGAAAAATATCTGTTCATGACTTGGGCCCATTTTTTTGTTGTTGATAGCATGAATATTTCATATTGATATTTTGTAGTGCTTTAAAATTAATACTTTATTGATGTTATATATTGCAAAGATCAATTCCCAGATTATTAAAGATTTTATTTTGGAATAATTTCAAATTTACAGAAGAGTTGCAAAGGTGATACAGAAAATTTCATCCCCTACTTACCCAACTTTTCCTAATGTTCACATCTTACATTCCTAAGGTGCATTTGCCAAAACAAAGAAACCAACATTGGTATATGTGACTATCAAAATTCTAGATTTTGTTCAGCTGTTACCTGTTTTTCCAGGACAATCCGGGATACCACTATGCATTGGCTTTCAATTCCCTCTATGTTGTCTTTGATTAATGGAGTTCTCAATTTCCACGTAATTGCCTTTACTAATCTTCTCTTCACAACTAGTGCTGTGGGGAACTCGTTTAAGAAATTCTTCCTTATTGAATCTTATTGAAATTATACCAAGCATATTCTCATACTACAATGCTTTGAAATTAGAAATCAAATGCAAAAAAAAAAAAAAAGGAAATAAGCTTCATCCACTCACAAATTTGTGGAGATTAAATAACATGCTATTAAAAATGACTGGGTCAAAGAAGAAATAAAAGGGAGATCAAAAGACACAGAGAGACAAATGAGAATGACAGAACTCTTGGGATGAAGTGACTGCAGTAGTAAGGGGGAAGTTTATATCATTACAAGCTATCTCAAAAAAACAAGAGAAATTCCAAGTAAACAACCTAACACACATCTAAAAGAACTAGAAAACACAACACAACAAATGAACAAAAGACAAAAGCAGCCCAAAGTCTGCTTTTATTATATTCCAAAGAAAGGATATAACAAAAATTAGAGCAGAATTTTCCCTAGTCGGTTTGGCCCAGTGGGTATAGCATTGGAGTATAGACTGAAGGGTTGCAGGTTCAATTCTGGGCAAGGGCACGTACCTCAGTGCAGGCTCATCCCTGGCCTGGTTGGAGTGCGTGTGGGAGGCAGCCAATTGATGTGTCTCTTTCACATTGATATTTCTCTCTGTGTGTCTCCCCCTTCCTTCCACTCTCTCTAAAAATCAATGGAAGAATACTCTTGGGTGAGAATTATCAACAACAAAATTAGAGCAGAATTAGGTGAAATAGAGAACAAAAGGACTATACAAAAACTTAATGCAACGAAGAGCTGGTTCTTTAAAAAGATTAATAAAATTGACAAACCTCTGGCTAGACTCACTCACTAAGGAAAAAAGAGAAAAGACTCAAATAAATAAAATCAGAAATAAAAGAGAAATTACCACAGGGATCACAGAAAAACAAAGATCATATAAGAATACGATGAAAAATTATCTGCCACCAAATTCAATAACCCAGAAGAAATGGATAAGTTGCCCTAGCTGGTTTGGCTCAATGATTACAGCGTCAGCCCATGGACTAAAGGGTTGGGTTCAATTCCGGTCAAGGGCATGTATATTGAATGAAGGCTCAATCCCTGGCCCTGGTTGGGGTGCATGTGGGAGGAAACCAATAATCTGTCTCTTTCACATCAATGTTTCGCTCTGCCTCTCCCCCTGCCTTCCATTCTCTAAAAATCAATTTTAAAAATATTCTTAGGTGAGGAGAAAGAAAAAAAGGAAGAGAGAGAGAGAGAGAGAGAGAGAGAGAGAGAGAGAGAGAGAGAGAGAGGGAGAGGGAGAGAGAAGGAAGGAAGGAAGGAAGGAAGGAAGGAAGGAAGGAAGGAAGGAAGGAAGGAAGGAAGGAAGGAAAGGAGGGAAAGAAGAAAGGAAGGAAATGTTACTAGAAATATATAACCTTTCCCGACTGAATTGTGAAAAAATGAAAAAATTTAAATAAACTGATCAACAGTGAGGAAATTGAAACAAGCCTCAAAAATCTCCCAGAAAGTAAAAGATCAGGACCAGATGGCTTCGCTAGTAAATTCTACCAGTCAAAGATTTGATACATATCCTTCTTGAACTCTTCAAAAAAAAATCAAAGAAGAGGCAATACCTCCTTACACAGTTTATGAAGCCAACCTAATCCTGATACAAAAACCTGGTAAGGACAATACAAAAATAGAAAACTACAAACCAATATCTCTGATGAATACAGATGCAAAAATTCTAAACAAAATGTTAGCAAATTGGATACAATACACCAAAAAGACAATACAAATGCAGGGGAGATTAAGTGGGTGGGAAGAGATCAACCAAAGAACTTGTATGCATATATGCAGAACCCAAGGACACAGACAATAGGGTGGTGAAGGCCTGGTGTAGGGGGCAGAGAGGGCTAGAAGGGGAAAAAAGGGGACATATGTAATACTTTCAGTAAAGATTTTCTTTAATTTAAAAAAAGATAGTACATCACAATCAAGTGTTCAACATATGCAAATCGATCAACATAATATTAACAAATTAAAGGATAAAAAATAGATGCAGAAAAAAAGCATTTTGATTAGATACACATCCACTTATGGTTAAAACACTCAACAAAATGAGCACAAAGGAGATATACCATTAAGATATTATTACAAACAATAAATAAACACATACAATGGCAGCACACAAAACCAATGCACAGCCTGGCTCGTGCGGCTCGACAGCGGAGCATCAGCCCAGGAACTGAGAGGTCACCGGTTTGGTTCCAGGTCAGGGCAAATGCCCAGGCTGCAGACTCAGTCCCCAGGAGGGGACGTGCAGGAGGCAGCCCACCGATGTTTCTCTCTCATCATTGTTTCTCTCTCTCTATTCCTCTCCCTTCCTCTCTCTCTAAAAACCAATTAAAAATATCTTTTAAAAAATAGTGTACAAAAATCCACTGCATTCCTGTATGCTAACAAAGAAATTTCAGGGGGGGAAATGGAACAAAATTCCTTTTGCAATTGACACAAAAACAATAAAATATCTGGGAATAAACTCAACAAAGAATGTAAAGGACCTAGATACTAAAAACTGCAAAGCATTATTTTATTTTTTTATATATGTTATTGATTTTCACAGAAAGGAAGGGAGAGTGATAGAAAGTCAGAAACACTGATGAGAGAGAAACATCGATCAGTTGCCTCCTGCACCCCCCCACCACTACACATACACACTGAGGATGTGCCTGCAACCAAGGTACATGCCCTTGCAAAGCATTATTTTAAAAGAAACAACAAAATGGAAAACTGTTCCATGTTCATGGATTGGACGAATCAACATAGTTAAATGTTTGTATTACCCAAAGCAATATATAGATTTTATGCAATCTCCATCAAACTCCCAAGCATGCATATGAGCATAACCAATGAATGAGACACTGGGGCTGGGAGGGGGGCAGGTGGGGACATGTGCTGGGGGGTAAGGGAGGCTGGGGGGAGGATAATGGGGGAGAAAAGGAAAACATATGTACTACTATTAAATATAAGTTATACTGCAAAAAAAATCAACAAAAATATATTTAAAAAATAAGAAATAAAATACCTGAAAACAAACAAAAAAATAAAATAAAAAGAACAAGACATCAACAGATTTGTGTGGAACCACAAGACCTCAAATAGACAGAAGAATCCTGAAAGAAAAAAAGAATGAAGTTGGAGGTATCATACTCCCTGACTGCAAATTATACTACAAAGTGACAATAATCAAAATAGCATTGTAGCTCTGGTCAGTGTTGCTGGTTGATTGAGTATTGTCCCAAGTACCTAAAGGTCATTGATCTGATTCCCGTCAGGGCACATGCCCCGGAATGAGGGCTTGATCCCACGTAGAGGGCGAGAAGGAGGCAGTTGATCAATGTTTCTCTGTCACATAGATGTTTGGTTTTTTCTCTCTCCTCTCCTCTCTCTCTAAAATAAACAGTATTGTATTGGCAGAAAAACAGACACACAGACCAATGGAACAGAATTAAGAGCCATATGTATATGGGCAAATAACTTTTGACAAAGGAGCCACAAATATACAATAGAGTAAAGAAAGCCTCTTTAATAAATGGTTGCTGGGAAAATTGGAAAGCCATGTACAAAGAATGAAAGTAGACTGCTATTTATCCCCATATACAAAAAATAACTCAAAATGCATCAAAAATCTAAATATCAGACCTGAGACAATAAATTACATAGAAGACACCTAAGTACTAAACATATGGATCCGAGTCTTACAGAAGATTTTATGAATTTGACCCCAAAGACAAGTGAAGGCAGAAATAAATGAATGGGACTAGATCAAACTAAAAAGCTTCTGCACGGCAGAAGAAACGGCCAAAAGGACAAAAAGGCAGCCACCGGAATGGGAAAAGACGTTCGCAAACAACAGCTCCAACAGGAGGTTAATATCCAAGATATATAAAGAACTCACACAACTCAACACCAAACAAGTAAACAAGCAATCCATTTGAAAAGTGGGCAGAGGACCTGAACAGACACTTTTGTCAAGAAGACATATAAATGGCCAGCAAGTATTAGAAAAGATGCTCAACTTCACTAGCTATTAGGGAAAAGCAAGTCAAACTACAATGAAATATCACCTCACACCTGTTAGAATAGCTATTATCAACAAGACAAATAATAACAAGTGTTAGAAAGGCTGTGGAGAAAAATGAGCCCTCATTCACTGATGCTAGATACAGCCACTATAGAAAATAGTATAGGGTCTTTTCCTCAAAATATTAGGAATAGAATTACCATATGACCCAGCAATCCCTCTTCTGGACACCTATCCCCAAAATTTGAAAACATTTATTTGCAAAGATATATGCATACCTATGTTCATTGCAACCTTATTTACTGTGACCAAGACATAGAAACAACTGAAGTGTCCTTCACTAGATTATAAAGAAGATGTGGTACATATGTACAATGGAATACTACTCAGCCACAAGAAAAGACGAAATACTTCCATTTGCAGCAGCATGGATGCATACTGAGAATACCATGCTAAGCAAAATAAGTCAAAAGAAAGAGTAAGGACTGTTATTTCACTTATACGTGGGTTATAAATTAAAAGCAACAAATGAACAATTAAGAAAAACAAGGAAACAAAAACTCCTAGACACAGACAATAGTATGGTGGTTACCAGAAGGAAGGGGTTGGGGGTACTAAAAGGCAAAGGGGTGAAATAAATGATGGCAGAAGAAGATTTAACTTGGGGTGTAGGCACACAATGCAAACGATGATGTATCATAGAACTGTATACTTGAAACCTATATAATGTTTTATAGAGAAAGAAACAGAGAGAGAGAGATAAAGAGAAAAACATCTATAGGAGAGTGAAACATCTATCAGTTGCCTCACAAACTCTCCCTGACCAGGGATTAAACCCACAACTGGGGTAGGCGTCCTGATTGGGAATCGAACTCTGACTTTCTGGTATATGGGACAATGCTCCAACCAACTGAGCAACACTGGCCAAAGCAAAACCTATATAATCTTATTAAACAAAGTTACCCCAATACATTTAATTTTAAGAAAGAAAATTCTTCCTTATGTCTATGCCCTTATGATACTCTCCTATATTTAGGTTTTGCCTTTCACATTTAAGTCTTTCTTCCATGAAAATTGGTCATTCTACATGATGTTACACACGGATTCATTTTTTTTCCCAATGGTAACAGCTGTATAATAAGACTTTTGGTTTTTTTTGTTAATCCTCACCTGAGGATTTTTTCCATTGCTTTTTAGAGAGAATGGAAGGGAGGGAGGGCAAGACTTTATATTTGATATGAGAGTCCCTCTGCATTTTTCTTCTTCAGATATTCTTAGTCTGCTCTTAGTTTTTTACTCTCACATAAATATTAGATTCACTTTGCTAAGATCCTTGAAAAAAGCCCATTGGCATGTTAATTAGAATTACATTGAGATTATTCAGAAAGGACGGACATATTTACCATATTAACATTTTCTATCCATGAATTTATTTATTTATTTATTTATTTTACATTTTGGGGTTCTTTTCAGTATGTTTTCAACTCTTCTCCTTGTGGCCATCACTGACACACCAGCAGCCAAAATGAAGTTCAATCCCTTTGTGACTTGCGACCAGACAGAGCAAGAGCTATGAAAGACACATCGGTGCCCTCTGACTCTAAATCCAATCTTGTCAAGAGAAAATAAAAAGGGAAATATAAGGAAGAAACAACTAAATAAATGCACTAATACAAAAATCTTATATAAAACTTTCATGAAAAACTGCTAAATTGGAAAATAAAATGTTTCAATGCCTTTTAATTTTTCTCTAAAATTATTTTTGTTAGATTTATTTCTACAAATTTCATGTTTTTGCTGATATTATAAACAATATATACTTACATTTTCTAAATGTATCACTGATGCATAGAAATTCAATTGCTTTTTTTTAAAAATTCTCACCTCGGGATATCTTTCCATTGGTTTTTAGAGAGCATGGAAGAGGAGGGAAAGACAGAAGTATCGGTGTGAGAGAAACACATAGGTCGGTTGCATCCTGCATGCACCCTGAGAGCCTGGGCTGGGGAGGAAACTACAACCGAGATATGTTCCCCCGACAGGAATCAACCTGGGACCCTTCAGTCCACAGGCCGATGTTCTATCCACTGAGCCAAACCAGCTAGGGCCAATTGCTCTTTAATTCTTCACATTTAAAATATTCAATTCAATATATTCACAAAGTTGTAAAACCACCATCAATGCGTAATTCTAGAATATTTTCATCACCCTCAAAAAAACCTGTGACCATTAGCAATCAATATCCAATCTTCTTCCCCTGATAACAACTAATTTACTTTCTATCTCTATGTATTTGCCAATTTATGGCATGTCATTTAAATAGAATTATACACTATGTAGTCTCTGATGACTGGCTTCTTGCACTTAGCATTATATTTTTAAGTTTCACCAATGTTGTAGCATGTATTGGTACATCATTTTTTTTATGGCTGCATAATATCCCATTGTATGGCTACCTCACATTTTGTTTATTCATCAGTTAATGCACATTTGGGTTGTGTCCATTTTTGGGCTATTATGAATAATGTTGCCATGAAACTTCATATACAAATTTTACTGTGGATATATGTTTTCAATTTTCTTGAGTATACTACTAGGAGTGAAATTGCTGAGTCATGTGTAATTCCATATTTTACTTTTTGAGGAATTGTCAAACTGTTTTCCAAAATAGCTGCACCATTTTACATTCCCTCTAGCAATACATGAGGGTCCCATTTTCACACCCTTGCTAACATTTGTTACTGTCTTTTCTGTTGCCTTCTCAATGGGTGTGATGTGGGTCTCATTGTGGTTTTGACTTGCATGACTTTAATCACCAATGATTTTGAGCATCTTCTCTCGGGCTTATTGGCCATTTATGGATCTTTCAGAGAAATGTGTATTTGAATCCTTTGGGTTATCTTTTTCTTGTTACATTGTAAGTTTTTTATATTTTATCAATAGAAGTCCCTTATAAATGTATGATGGATGTCTTTTTTTCTGAGTTGCCTCTTTACTTTCATGATAATGAAGCACAAAGGTTTTTAACTGTGATAAAGTTCAATTCATCTATTTTTTCCTTTTGTCATTTGTGCTTTTTTAATGTTGATAGATCAGATGCAGCTCCCTTAAAATCAGGTATAAGACATTGCCAGGGCTGACCAGAAGCCCTGAATGACGGTTGAACAGATTACTCCAACACAGTTTGACTGGAGGGGGTGGAGGGAAAGAGCGCTAAAGGATGGCCCACTGAATAATGACCTGCCTCGTTAGGCTTTTATTGGAATTTTTATCTTTTGATACCATCGGTAGAGTGAGTAATCTTGGGAGGACACACGTTTACACTGTCCTCTAGGCAAAGGCATCCAGGGATTAAGCATAACGATTCCAGTAAACACCTGGGGTCTGTATATGCACATACTTGTTTGGAAAGGTCAAGGAATAATTAGGGGTGCTACCTTTGACACTCTCCTAAGTTGGAATTCCGATAAACAGGGCAGGCAGCCTTCCACACACTTCCCTTTTATCAGAATGTCCTCCTCACAAACTTTCCAACCAACATCTCCTCATTTTGTTTTGCTGAATGTGGAAGACAGAGGGAGGTGGTGAACTTCCTGCTTTGGAATGTCAGGGTCCGTGAAGTGTGTATACAGCTGGAGTTCTGATTTTACAGACTATAAGAAAAACAAAAAGAACAATGGTTAGGTATCTGGAATGCGTGGAGTGTGAGTATGCTCCAATAGTTGCTCAGCCTCTGCCATCAGCTTCTTCATCATATCCCAGGTTGTTCAAGGGACCGTCTGGGTCTGGGGAAGGGGCAATGTATGGGCTGTGGAATCCTCAGGCCCAAATTCTTCATTTCTAGAAGAGAATCGGTCCCGTGCCATGCCATGGCAGGGTTTAATCCGGTGGCAGGAATGTACAGTGGCCCTGTGGGGGTAGAAACACAGACGCATCCTCTCCCCCATGTTAATAATTCCTTGGATCCCATCCAGTTATTAATGCCCATGTCTCGCCATAAGACTTGTGGTTTGCGCTGGTACTAAAGAAGTAAAGAGACACTCTATAGGGGATAGAAAGCAATCAATCCAATTAAAAAAATAAGGGTAAAGAATGCTTCAGATAGTAGTATAGCAGGGTCCTTGAGCACCATATTCTCCCTTTTTCGTTTTACTAACATACCCTTCAGGGCAGCATGGGCACGTTCATCGATGGCCTGCCCTTGTGCACTGTAAGGGATTCCCGTGGAATGTGGACGGACCAGGTTCTACGAAAGGTGGTGAAGCCATGGCTGCTATAAGCAGGTCCATTATCAGTTTATCTTGGTAAAAATAGCTGCAATTGGAAACAAGTCTTATTGAATTCATATAAAGAAACGTATTGCCACTTACTAAGAATTGCCAAATTCTGGAGGAACAGGTGGGGAGAATATATATAATTTACCAAATTTGCTTTAAATATGCTTCCTTATATCAGAAAAACAAAAAGTTTAAGAATCAGCAATACTTGCAACTGACATGGAATCTTGTCCTTTCTGCAAAACACAAGATTTCAAAATAACAATTAGAGCTATGAATGAAAGCATAATATAGTTATTGTTTGACAAACTTTCCCATGTACCTTAAGCAGAAAATTTTCCTTCATGAGAGAGAAAACAAACACTTGAAGCATTTCAGAAGGCTTGTTGGAATGATCTAAAGCCAATTCTAGGTCAAGAAAAAGTTTCTAGCCCTAACCAGTTTGCTCAGTGGATAGAGCATTAGCCTGTGAACTCAAGGGTCCCAGGTTCGATTCTGGTCAAGGGCATGTACCTTGGTTGTGGACACATCCCCAGTAAGGGGTGTGCAAGAGGCAGCTGATTGATGTTTCTCTCTCATCAATGTTTCTAGCTCTCTATCCCTCTCCCTCCCTCTCTGTAAAAAAATCAATAAAATATGTTTTTTTAAAAAGTTTCTAACTTAATTTGTCCTTGGGTGTGCTCAGCAAATGACACTAATTGGATTTCTGCTATCAGTCTCCCTGAGTACATTGATATAAGCTATTTACCATCTGGTTATGCCCTCTAGTTAGGGAAGCAAAATGCAAATCTACCTAATAAAAGAGTAACATGCTAATTGACCATAGACCAGCCAATCAGGACTGAGTAGGCAAATTAACCCAACAAAGATGGTGAATTAATTTGTAATATGCAGGCACTGATTGGCTAGGACCTGAGCATTCGCTCTGGGCCTCTGGGCAGCATGGGAAGGCAGAAAGGCTGCTCCAGCCAGAGCAAAGGCAGTGTCGGCAGCCAGGGGAAGGAAGGTCCATTCTTGCATGAATCTTCGTGCATCAGGCCTCTAGCCATTTACTATTAAGTATCCTTGGTTTAGGGAAGATAGGATTTACTAGATGGCTCCAAATTGCTGTTTAATCATTTCAGTTTCCCTATTCCTGGCTATTGGACTGTGTCATTTACATAACTTCCTTTCAACCTATAACTTCACAAAATTCTACAACTTTCACAAATCTTTCTTCAGAAACCTTACAACTTTCAGAAATAACCAGATCTAGAAAACACTTTCTTTTTCCTTCAAAATGCATCTCCATGCCTTATGCTTTATTACACCAAAGCCATACTTTCTTTCTAATTAGTTAGAATTCTTAACCTTTAGAAGCCCTAATTTTAGGTGAAAATTAAGTAATGAACATTCCTTAGATTAGCAATACATTTACATTTTAAGAGATATTTCAAATAAAATACAATACTTATTTGCTAACAGATTCAAATCCATCCTCCAGATTTTCCATAAATGGTAAATTCAAATTAGTATTTCAGTATCCTGTAATTTAAAAATGCCTAGATATTTAAGAATTTTTACCATTTAATCTAGCAAACTCCAAAGTTTTAAGCCACCAAATACTTTGGAAAACTATGTTTGGGCATATGTAATTACCACTGAAAAAGCTTTATCATATAACCTTCATTTTAGTTTTATTTATTTTGCCTTAACAACTTTGACATTTTAAAGCCAGTCATTATTACTTAAGGCATTTTCTTGGTAAATTTTGTAACAGAGATAACTCACTGGCCTTCAGTGGCTTTAAAGTGAAAGTACTATCACTTTATTTTATTTTCTTTTACAAAAATCAGAGTGATCACCTTCCCTCCCCCCCCCCCCATACACACACACACACACACACACACACACACACACACACACTGCTATTTCTGCAGCCTTCTGTAAGGCACTTCTACAGGTGTAATCCTCCCAGGAAAAAGTCGGGAGGCTTAAATGATTATTTCCCATATTTTTTTTCTTTCTGAGCTTTCCCAATCAGGAGGCAGAGGATCAGGAGGCTAAGGCATTACAGGCCTTACAGGCTCTACTTCATGAGGAGGGGGCGGTGGTAAATCCTCCTGGTGTTCTGTAGGCTTTTGATCTCAATATGGAATGGGCATGGTGCAGCTCGAACAAGAGTCCACATAGTTAAAGATGATAAAGACACTTGTTTTCCCGGAGCCTGATTTCTCTTTAAATCCCTGCCTGCTTGTTCCCAGAGATCAACATCTAATGTTCCATCATCAGGGAACCAAGGATTATAAATTATAGGCACCATTTGCACTTAATAACTTTTAAGAAATAGAGAGATGTTACTCGGTGGACAGTTGCTGTCCTATTGTGAAACCTTAGCTGAAAAACAATTTCCTTGAACTTGGAACACCAAGCGGGCTCCAATGACTTATTGCACAGTTACTTTCATCTCCTTCCTCTTCGTTTTCGAGGGTTCCGCAGCGTCTCATTGCATTGCTTGGTCCTCACACGGGCACCACCTTGCCTGGCCTGACCAGCAGCCCCTGAACAATGGATGAACAGATTAGCCCAACACAGTTTTACTCTGGGGGTGAGGACTAAAAGACAGCCCAGCTGAAGAAGCCAGGCAGCCTCGATTGTCTGCCTCATTAGGCTTTATTGGAATTTTTATCTTTTGATACCATCAGTAGGGTGAGTAATCTTGGGAGGACACACATTTACATGGCCCTCTAAGCCTGGGCATCCAGGGATTAAGCATAAGGATTCCAGTAAACACCTGGGGTCTGTATATGCACATACTTGCTTGGAAAGGTCAAGGAATAATTAGGGGTGCCACCTTCGACCCTCCCCTAAGTCTCCCCTAAGTAGGAATTCTGATAAACACGGCAGGCGGCCTTTCACACACTTCCTTTTTCTCAGAATGTCCTCCTCACAAACTTTCCGACCATTGTGCTCTCCAACAAGACATGGGTGTTTGTTTGACTTAAAGGCCTGGCTCTCACTGGGTCAATTATATGACTCGACTCCCTTGATCATAGTGATGGCTTCAGGAAAGGACATGTAACCCAAGCCATTCTCATCAGTCTTCTTTGATGGGATGTCAAACTGCATATGGAGAGAATGCCCTGTTCTCGCCTCATTAATTGGAAAACTGTAAGAATTCACCAAGAAGTAATAACACTCAGGTCACTACAAAGTGAAGAAGACTATTTTCAGGAACAGCAAAATATACCGCTGTCTCTCTCTTCCGCTACACCCCCCAACCTGTTTTCTTGCTGAGAACATTGGAATAATTTTTGCCTCTTAGGTTGCTCTGAGTATTCAGTAAAAAAATGATTACAACATTTTTATCACAAAAACTCACCAAATGCCACCAGTTGATTTTCTTGTTACTGTTATAAACAAGATTTTACTATACTTGCAGCTTTGCACCCTCTTTTTGTTCACCCCATCTCCAAGCCCCTGGAGATCATGGAAGGACTGATTTTCCCTCCACCTTACTACTTTAAGAAAGGAGAAAATAGGCCCCTTTGTTACATATCAGGAGATATAAAATGTATGTAATTAAGAATGTGTTCATAGTTTTGAACATTACTTTTTTTTTTAGGCATAGCATCATGGATTTGCATGTGGAGACTGTCCGTACACACAGCCAGCACCTTTCCTGCTGTGCCAGGACCTACTCTGTGTGGGCCAAACAAAACCTGCTGCCCAGGGCCTCGGTGCCGGGCAGACCTGAGTTTGATCCCTGCTCTGTCATCAGTCACAGCCATGGGATTAGAGCAAATACCTGAGCCTTACAAAGTCTCAGTCTCCTCTATGAAACAGGCCAACGTGACCTAATTCAAATGTGTTTCGTGGATAAAAGCTACATGAACTTGTCTGAACTGCCAGTAAATAGTGAGGGTCATAAACAGAATGTGAACATTTAGAGTTCATTAAGGTAGACTGCCTCTCACTCAATTCCCCAGATTGCTGTGAGCTGGCTCTTAGAACTCCATGAACACCAAGAAAACTGGGGCTTAAAGACCTTCAGAGACTTGTTCAAAGTCTCCCCGCTAATCAGAGGCCAAGTCAAAGGCCAGGTGATTTTGCCGTTCCCTCTACACATAGTCACATATTTGATAAAAACCTTTTTTTCCTTCCAGCAATAGTTTTCAGAGCTAGAAGCTGTTGAATTAAAATAGACATCTGCATGTGTATGCAGTTTTTACCACACACAAATGTCCTTGGACTCCACAGGCTCCCCAGGCACACTGAGGTGTCTTTCACAGGACCCTTGCACTGGAAAAAGTCCTCTCTCCCATCGGGATGTGCCCCAGGACACAGGCAGGATATTGCGAGTCATCTTTGTTTTGCTATCACTTGGCATAGCCTGGCATGTTATTGCTGCTCAAAAAATGCTTATTGGGTCAGAGTAGATTCTGGGGTTACTTAAAAGTGAGCCAGAGACCTAGTCATTTCTCATAATGGGCCTGTGGGAAGTTGCACCTATTCTTCTAAACTTGTCTTGTCAAAGGCTGTCAAGTTGTCTTGTCTAATATTGTCAAAGGTGGTGGGGCCATCTTTGTTTGCAATTTGTCTTCTCTCATTTCTCGTTGAATTCAGTAAAAGTCATAATTTCTTTGTTTCTTAGTTCGCTATGGTTGAGCAGCTCCTGTGTGCCAGGCATTGTGCAAGTGTTGGAGAAGTGGCCCTCAAAGGGTGGCTGAGCACTGTTGTGAAGGTTGTGTAAGGCATAATCCCTGGGCACACCATTCACAAGATAGCCTTTTCCTGAGGCATCTCTCTGGGTGCTCCAAGCCTGAGGACAGAGGAGCAGATCACACTGCCCCCTCCCCAGGGAAATGTTCCATTTCATCAAATCTGGTGCATGGGAGACCTACTTAGGTAGGGATAGGGACAGACCTCAAGTTCCTCTTAGCATTGTGGCTCCTAAATCACCCAACATTGGCCTTGGGTACCAGGATACCATGAGGAGAGTCTTTCCCCTTAGTTCCCCGAAGAGCACTAACATTCAACACCAGCCAAATTTCCCCCAATGGATTTCTAACCATGGAAATGGAGGTTTCTAATGGAAGTTCCTGCACCCTTTACTTAGAGCTGGGCTGGCAGACACTACTCTAATTATTCAATTGCCTAATTCCATTTATCTTTCATGATCCATTATGCTCTACTGACAGGCTGCATCTTCCTAGCAGATACATAAGCTAGTCTAATGGACTCTCAGTGAAACCAAGCACATTGACTAAGGGATTTAGCTGGTACCTAATTCCCCTAAACTATTATTTTATAAATGAACAAGGCAGATAGACACATTTTCTGCTTTAGGATAAATATTTTATGAATTGCCCCTCTGATACATCACATTATTAGTACATTATCTTTCATCTCCCCCCAACCTCCACCCCCAAGATTTGAAGCGCCCAGGTATACACTTCAGAGTACATTTGAGTGATCTTATTGAGCAGGCTGCTTTTAAAATCTGTTTGTATCAGTGGAAAAAAGAAATCATTTTGTCTCATGAACAGAAAAAGGTATTTAAATGATTATTTGCTATTTCAGTTGGAAAGTCGTCATTTGAGGACTTTTGGTTTCAGAAAAATGTCCAGCATCTCTTTTTAAAAATTTAGTGCCTCTTCCTCCCTCAGCACCCCAGTGAGACCACTGGGGGGTTGTGCACATTTATAGGAAGGAGAATTGCTCTCATCTTGAGAACAAAGCATCATAAGAAAGTAAGTCTTTTCTATTAAGTTTACTGTTTTAAAACACACACTTTATAATCTAAAAACCTATTTCTCACCAATTATGCTTACATTTTCACTGTACCCAGAAGAGCATTTTCACCTGGGTACCGAGGTAGGGGGCTGGCTTGTGGCTCTCAGGCTAAGAATTTGCATCTATAAGCACTGACCTTTCAACCTCAGTTCTGCCCAAGTTGTCAAAACAAACAAACAACCCACACACACACAAAAATAGCTCTGAGTCTCCGTGTCCTTTCGCTGTCCAGGATAATGGCTGCACACATTTTTTTTCATGTTTGTTAGGCAAAATATGCACATTATTAAAATTTTAAAAAGCTCTAATCAGCCTGTTTATTTCTCAGAAGCCTTCATATCGTGACATGAAAAAAGAAAAGATGTATTTGGAAAATGGGGAGAGATGGAAGTAACTGAAGCTGTGTTCTTTCCCAGCCTCTACAAAGATTTGGAACTGAGAGCGAATAAACTTAATTCTACGAGTTTTTCTAGCGATAGTCTTCCCATTTGTTCCCAGACATTATGTCAACATATCTGCTTAGACAAATGAAACTAGTTACAACATTTTGGGGGATTAATTAGAGAATGTTGCCCACTCACCTTTGATGAAATGCCACGTGTGGTTGAAGCAGGGATGATGTGAAAAGGGAGACACGTAATGCGTTTAGGCCTTCTTTGATTCTCCCTGGAGTATGTTTTACCTTTGCCATGAAATGGAAAACATTTAAATTTCTTTAAAATTACATTTGGCTTAATTATACTGAGGCCCTGATACAGGAAGCCCCCCATTCCTCCTGTTTTTCTGTCCTGAACAGCGACCAGGCTCATCATTTCATGAGGAGCCGTTCGTTTCTGGGGGAGGTTCGCTATGTGCAGAATGTTAATAGCGGCTGAATATGAACAGGCTCTGTAGCTCCACTTGAAATATAGAAAAATGGCCCAGACATTAAAAAAGATAAAAGGGAAAAGGGCAGTAATGAATTTAGAGGAAAATGAACATTAATGGTACTAGCATTACTCATGCTCCACATAACAAATTATTGGAAATCTGTCAAGCACACCAAATTATCTACTCGTCGGCTACGGCAGGGCCTCTGCAGCCATCCAAAACCAGCCAAAGCAAGACAATTTAAGCTAATTTTACTATTTATAACAATAGAACAGGCCATTAAGATAAATTAATGTCATTATCAAGTTTCTATGAAAATGACAAATACCACTATTTCGAGCAGCTTAGAGGCTGTTGACGATAATGGAATCTGCTGCACAGGTACTAAAGAGAGACACTCCAAGTAATTATTTTCTAGTAGCCTGTTTGTTTCCTGACCATTCATTTGCTTTCAGCACAATTAGTTTTGTACACAATATGGTGGTAACTAAACAGTCAACACTACGCAGCATTAGGACTAATTGGCCATTAGGACACAGTTTCCAGCCTTTTCCTCCCTACATAGGGCTAGGAGTAAACAGACCAGAGGCAACAATGCTGGCATGGATTGTCATCATTTAAAGGAGCTCCAAGCAGGATAATAAACCACACAGGTAAAAAGCTTCTGCAGAAAACACCCTCAAACTTGCTGCATGATCACCAACAGATGGCACTGGAGTGTGGCCCAATCCCTCTGGGGAGGCCACCCTGGGGAAGTCTTCTTCAGCACCATTGGACTTGGAGAAGTGGCATTCTGAGTATTCAGACTACCTTATGGGTCTGAATCTGGAAATTTGTCTATCACTTGGGTCTATGACTTCTGAGTTGTTCAAAGCCATGCATGGAAAGCCCCGCTTCCCCAATAGGGTTTGCTGTTGATTACTTCTAGGTCATTGTTTTAGGACCAAATTACTCAGGGACTGTCCATAGCAGAGGTCTACTTTTCCTCAATCAGACATCAATGAAAGAATTGTGCCTCACAATGCAGTGAGTGACTTGTTAAGAAGACATTATGCTCTCTTGAGCTCCTCATACATGAGGTACATTGAAAACGTTGCATCAGGCAGCAGCCTAGTCAGAAGCTGTGTAAGCTGAATTAATAACAAGGTGGAGATGATTCATGAGGCCTCTCGGGGTAGCACACAGGATTCCCAAGGCCGTGTTGCCTTCCAGTGCCGGGCATGTGACAGACCACTCTGTGGATACCGCTCAGAGATCTCCATGGTCCAGTCCTACCATTGTTAAGTGCTGGCTTCTGTTCTGCCTCAGGAAGCCTTCAGAATATCTGTAAATAGCAGACACTAGCACACTGTTGGATTTCCAAAGAACTTAGAGCCTGTAAGGAGTTCAGGCAACAACAGAGCTACTAAGAAGAGGCAAAACGAGGACCCGAAGAGGAACAGGTCCAGCCTGCATGACGATTCTGGAAGCATCTTGGGGTCCACATCACACATGACCTTTGATTTGCAACAGCTTCTTAACATGGTATCTGTAAGGCACACAGACGATGGAGTCAGCCAGAAAGGTCCTTTGGGGTGAACTCTTCCCATGGCCAGCTGAGAAGGAGGAGCCAAGTGGCAAAGATGTTGCTGGTGTCTTGGGTCCTTCCCAGTGTCCTTCCCACAGGATCACTCCTCTATACACCAGGGCAGGCACCCCACACGGTGTGTGTGCGTGCATCTGTGGTCCCCACTCATCTCTCCATGAGCATCCCTTGCTCTCCTACCTCCACCAGCTGCAAACCATAGTGATTGGTAGACCAGTTGGGTGTTGGGGTTGCAAAATTGGAGCTTCTCTAAAAAAAAAAAAAAAAGGCGTGCTTCCTGCCTCATGGGGTCACTAAGACCCTGAAAGAAGGCAAGTGGCCTTCAGCAACCCCCTCAAATCCACATCATTGTCACCACAACTTGTATCTCTCTTCCATCCCTCCTATTCCCCCATCTCAAATGATCTGCTTCTTCCTCCCCTGCAACCACAGCCCTAATAATCTCTGAGCAGCTGAGAAGGAATAAGCTTCCTTCCACAGCTTCTAGAACAGAGTTAGCATTTAATAATAAATGCTCTTTCAAAGGACATTCCGGTAAGCATCCTGATTGCAGTGATTTGGGAAGAGGTAATATGTAGGTGAACCACGGACCTGGAAGAGGGAGAGCAGGGGGATGCCAATTAGTTCTCAACAGCTTAGAAAGAACTATTTTGATTCCAGCATCTATATTTGTGTGGTATCTACTGGCTCAGAAGCAAGGGACTCTGAAGGAGGTAGTTTGTCCCCACTCCACCTTTGGGGTGCTCAGAGCTCAGTACAGGGCCCTCCTGGGTCTTCCTTTAAGTCTCCTGGCTGGCAACTGTCAGCCTGGGCCACCCTATTTGTAAACTGACAAATAATGATTTTTGAAGATGATTCCTAGGCAAAATATATGATGAGTTTATTATACACAGTGTCCTAGGGATGATCATCATCATGATCAACCTTAACCCTGAGCGCTCAAAGCATTCTAAGTAATTATGAATGATCCTCAAATTTCCCCCAAAGGATGGGCCACTCAATTACCCCTGCTCCTAGATGAGGAAGGCAGGAATCCCAAGGGATGAGCTGGAAGCTGCTGCTCCACATGCTGTCTGCCTCCTGCCTGGACCTATGCTGAGCAGACCAAAGCTTCCCCACATCAAGGCTTTTAGGGCAGCTGGAGATGGCTCCGGGGCACTTGGCTTTTTTGTTTGTTTGTTTTTTTGTATTTTCCCTTATTTGGTCCAAGACACAGGTGCTGGGATAAGCACATTGGTGCATTCTGTGCTTTAATTTCCCACACTGTCCTGTGAAGCAAGGTTACTTACATGAGGAAACTGAGATCACGCAAGTCAAGGACTGTGTTCAAGAACCTACCCAAGACGGCTGGTGAGTGCAGAGGCAGGGTTTGAACCCCGTGGCGCTGCTTGTGAGGCTCTGTCTCCCCCAGAGACTTTCCTCTCTGGGGCTGCTCCACTCCTAGTGGGAGTCAGCAGCAGCTGGCTCCACCATCTCCTTCCCATCTGACTCTGCAAATAGCTTGAACCTCAGCTTCCCCATCCATAAAATGGGTCTCACGGGGAACCCATCTGATGACTCTGAGTATTAAGATAAAGTAGTTCACATTCCATATCAGGCACAGAGTCTTGCTCCTTCACCTGCCCCCATCCAGCCCTTTTTCGACCTTGTCTGGGTATTTTAGGGCCTCTGGGGTTTCCCAAGCCAATGGCTGGCTGCATCAGCCTCATTCTGCACAAATCACACTGGC
Organism: Antrozous pallidus; assembly: GCA_027563665.1. Classification (NCBI taxonomy): domain Eukaryota; kingdom Metazoa; phylum Chordata; class Mammalia; order Chiroptera; family Vespertilionidae; genus Antrozous; species Antrozous pallidus. The sequence goes on from CM050513.1 coordinate 18,462,902, forward strand.
TTTTACAGGTCTTTACGGGAAGGAAATAGGTTAATGCACTGTTTTCTGTGTATGTCAGGAGCCCAATATCTCTCTAATGGGCTCAGATTGCACTCTAAAACCTAAACTATGAACTTAAACTCTCTTACAGACATGCACAGGACAGGTGTCTCTACTTCTTATGAAAAGAATGTGGTCCTGTCTTTCTCTGATAGCGGGGCTCACAGACAGGAGTGAATGTGACCGGGATTGTGCTAATTCTGCCTAGAGGAGAGCAAGAAGGAAAAGTTAGGAAAGCTTTCTGATTTCAGAATGTATAATAGCTTCCAACACATGGGTGTCTCTCTTGATGCCTCAAGTACTCCCCATCTAACTGTCTCAGGAAATGCAAAGCAGAGCCTTAGGGTCAGGCCTGAGGTCAGGGATCACCCATTGACCTGCAGGAGCTGCCTGCTGAAGACCAGCCTTACTTTTTGTTTTTTTTTGTTTTTTTTGTTAATATATTTTATTGATTTTTTACAGAGAGGAAGGAAGATGGATAGAAAGTTAGAAACATTGATCAGCTGCCTCCTGCACACCCCCCACTGGACATGTGCCCACAACTAAGGTATATGACCTTGACCAGAATCGAACCTGGGATCTTTCATTCTGCAGGCTGACGTTCTATCCACTGAGCCAAACTGGTTTTGGCCAGCCTACTTTTTAAACTCTGCTACCATGTTCCTGTGACAGAAACCCAGGCCCTCTCTACTGCTTAGACTGGTGTTATTATTAACTGAATAAACTGAATTTCTCTCAACAAACTGAATTTTTGGCCAAGAACTTCTGGCCAGCCAACAGTTACCATGGGTGCTGTATACCTTGCAGGCTCAGGCATGTTTGGTGCCAAAGTCACAGAACAGGTGAGTGGCAGGGACAAGACAGTAATGTTGGGCACTCTGACTGTAAGATCCCTCTGCCTATCTAGAGCCTGTACCTTGCTGGCTCAGCTAGTCCCACTTATCCCATTAACACCCAAGGCACCACCACCACCACTCCCATAACAAAGCTTGGTGTGTGTTACTTAATTGATCTATAATGGCCATTATCCTTTTACTTGCACTCCACTGCTACACTGTACCCTCCATGCAGACAGGACCTGAATCCATGCTCCTCACTATCTTATCACTAACAATAGTTCCTGCCCCCCCCAAAAAAAGTGATCAATTAAAGATGTATTGAATAAACGAATGAATCACTTAAGAGATGAAAATCTCCAGCTGGCACAGCCAGTGGAGGGTGCATAGGCTCCACACAGTTCCTCTGGTATTTTTAACATCGTCACAGGAGTAATCCAGTCTCCATCTCAATGCCATATGAGTAAGAGGGTTTTTCAGAAGAGACCATAAAGCCCACAACACAGCCCCAGCCATTGAGGCTGATTGTCAGTGGCCCTTGCTTTCTCATAACAGAGAAGAGGAGTTCACCTGGTTTAATCAGGGCCTCTGACCAGTGTCCAGAGGGTTTGGTGTGCTCCTGGCCCTTTACACACTCTTCTAACTCTTTAGCAGGAATTTTCTAAGCACTTTAAAAAAAAAAGATTCAACTGACAATAACCAATATCCTGGGAGGGAATCAGGCCCGAATTTCTCTTCTTAAGCTTGCTTATAAAATGAGACACAGATCGCTGCCCTCCAGCAGACACATCAATTACATCTGGTAGAGTTGCTGTGCATGCTGACATGACTATGCTGGCTTCTTCACTTTGCTAAATCTGTTGCCCTTGTCTAAATTTAACAGCCTACTTACTCCCAAGACTAGAATCTAGCCAAGCCCACAGTAATGATGGCCCTGCCTCAAAAGGGGGGTGGCAAGAAAAATGCCAGCGGGTAGCTCTCAGCTTCCCCATGGGTCTTGAAGAATGCCATCTGGCTGTCTGCAGGTAGGGAGTCTTTTATCCAAAGGCTTTGAGCAAGTCCCCCAACCTCTTTTCATCTATGAAAACTTGACAGCCCAAATCCCACTCTGATTCTTAGTAAAACCTTGTGATTCTGGGACCATACAATTCTGTGAACGCTTTGGACTTTTGTGCTGGATTCAGAGTCTATTTATCAAATCGTAGCATCTGATTAACTTAGTTTGCTACTCATTATTTATTGAAGGCAAAAATGTTCCACTTAATGTACATAAAAGTGTCCCTAGAATGTGGCTCCTACCTTCCCTTCAGGCGTGTCAAACACCAGTGAGGTGGGGCCTGTTCTGATGCACTTGCAGTTCCTCAGTCGTCTCCCGAGTATCAGTGCAGGTGTGTGGGGTGCATGATGGTGACTAGGGTCTCCAGTGCGTGTGAGAAACGCCTAGTGCAGTAGGAGCCTGTGCCAGGTGTTCTTATCATTCATCTTTTTCCTAAGCAATAGCAATGAGCGAGAGCACTTATCCATTTTGATTCTTAAAACACCAACCAAATCACAGGCCTAAGCATTTCCATTTAATTGGATTTTTCTATCAGTTTGAGTCTGGCTAATAGAGCATTTATTAAACAGATCTTATTGTCACGGTAAGGCTCATTATGGATTTTGACTAATTTTTCAGGTTCATTGCTGCAAATCAGTTTGATTGCATTGTGGTTGTGTCTTCCCAATAGGTGCACCCAAGAAAGTGCTTAATCCACCGAGACCGGTTTGGCTCAGTGGATAGAGCGTCGGACTGCGGGGTCCCGGGTTCGATTCCGGCAAGGGCATGTACCTTGGCTGCGGGCACATCTCCAGTAGGGGGCGTGCAAGAGGCAGCTGATCGATGTCTCTCTCTCATCGATGTCTCTCTCTCATCGATGTTTCTGACTTTCTATCCCTCTCCCTTCCTCTCTGTAAAAAATCAATAAAATATATTTTAAAAAAAAAAGAAAGAAAGTGCTTAATCCATTGGCAAGAGCAGCTCCAGGGGCCTTCAAATCCCGATTTTTCAAATCAGAGCCCAGGTTCACCTGTGACATAGGAAGACAAAGCTGACCCACGGGGTTGGTTAAAAGAAGACAGGAATTCACTTATTCTCTTAGCTCCCTGTCATCACTGGTATTTTTATTTTTTATCACTGGTGTTTGTAAATGTCTATAACCAACTACTAGCAAATTGTTTCTTGGAGAAACGATGGTTCTGGAGTGTCGTATTTCCTGGAAGGCACCTTCTCTAAACAGAGCCAGTGATCTCACTTGGACCATAGTCTGGCCCTTTAGGGTTTTCAGAGAGAGAAGATAAAGACCCTGGCTGGCCTTGGGAATAGAAGCTGTGATAGAAAACTCACAGTCGGGGGAGCCCTCAGAAGGGAAATAGGTGTCTTCCCATTTAGGACAATAGAGCAACAAAAAGCTGTAGAACACTGTGATAGGGGGCAGCGGGAATGAGGATGGAGTTGTTGGACTGTGAGATGAATAATACATTGGAAAGCAAACATAGCATTATTTCTCTTCTAATCAGGATCATGGAACATTTCACAAATTAACCACTTTCCTCAGACACTTACCACATTGAGTGGCTCTAGGTGCAGTCATCAGGGCGGACTCGGCCATCTGCATTTAGAAAATTGCTTATACATTTATTAAAGTGAAATTCACCCATTAATTATTGCTGTTCTCCCTAAAGACTCTCATTAGCACATTGAGCTAATTATTCAAACCACAGGCCCAAGGATTGGGTTGGGCTTTTTTCCTCATACAGTCAAAGTTGCTCCTGCTTTACCTTTATAGGATTAACATGAGAAAATAGCAGATTCAGAATAACCTTTGGATGCAAGAACTGAATAAACTTTCAGGCCATTTTTAATGCTGGCTGTTTTTTCCCTTCTCGGTGGGGGCATATCAGCTACTGTTTCAGCAGGAAATACTTCAAGTATAAGAGAGGCCCAAACAGCCTTCTAATGGCTCAGCTGCTGGGCTGGGGTGAGTTCAGAAATAAATTTATAATAACGCACAGGCTAGTGTCTGCTCAGCATTCCCTCTAATGTATTTATTTCCTCTTCTCTTCTCCATCATCCATGTGACTCCTACATGTCCTTTGCATCAGCAGAAAGCAAAGGGGTTACAAATGACATGAAAGGGTTAGACACATTTTAAAAATTTATTTTTCAATTACAGTTGATATGCCATATTATATTAGTTTCAGGTGTACAACATATGATTAGATATTTATATGACATACAACATGATCCCCCCAATAAACACAGTACCCATCTGACACTATGCAGAGTTGTAATGCTATTCCCTATGCTGTACTTTACATCCATGTTTTTATAACTGGCAATTTGTACTTCTTAATCTTTTTACCTTTTTATCCACTCCTCCCCCTCCTATCTGGAAACCATCAGTTTGTCTTCTGTTTCTGTTTTGTTTGTTCATTTAGTTTGATTTTTAGACTCCACATACAAGTGAAATTATATGGCATTTATCTTTCTCTGTCTGATGTATTTCATTGAGCATAATACCCTCTAGGTCCATCCATGTTGTCACAAAATTTCATTCTTTTTATGTCTTAGTACTATTCTATTGTACGTATATACTACATCTTCTTTATTCAATTGTCTATCGATGAATATCTACGTTGCTTCCATATCTAGAGTATTGTAAACAATGCTGCAATGAACATAGGGGTATATATATTTTTAATTAATATTTGTATTTCTTTGGATAAATACCCAGAAGTAAAATTGTTGAGTCAGATGGCAGCTCCATTTTTAATTTTTTGGAACCTTCATACTGTTTGCTTTTTTAAAAATTCTTTATTGTTGAAAGTATTACAAGTTCCCCCCTTTTTCCCCATTGACCCCCTCCAGCCTGTCCCGGTTCCCCTCCTCAGGCCCTTACCACCCCCTTGTCTGTGTCCATGGGCCATGTATATATGCATACAAGATTCTTGGTTGATTGCCTCTTACCATCCACCTTCCCTCTGAGATTCCACACTCTGTTCCATGCTTCCATGTCTCTGGATCCACTCTGTTCATCAGTTTATTTTGTTACTTAGATTCCACATATGAGTGAGAGCATGTGATAGTTGTCTTTCTCTGACTTATTTCACTTAGCATGATACTTTCCAGGTTCTTCCATGCTGTCTCAAAGGGGTAGAAGTTCTTCTTTTTCCCTGCTGCATAGCATTCCACAGTGTAAAAGTCTCACAGCTTTTTTATCCACTCATCTAATGATGGGCACTTGGGCTATTTCCTGATCTTAGCTATTGTAAATTGTGCTGCTGTACACATAGAGGCTCACATTCTTCCTGATTGGTGTTTTGGGTTTCTTAGAATATATTCCTAGGAGTAGGATGACTGGGTCAAATGGCAGTTCCATATTTAATTTTAGGAAACTCCATATCTTTTTCCATAACGGTTGCACCAGTCTGCATTCCATCAGCAGTGTACTAGGGTTTCCTTTTCTCTACATTCTCACCAGCACTTGTCATTTGTTGATTTATTGATCATAGCTGTTCTGACAGGTGTGAGGTGATACCTCATGGTTATTTTAATTTGCATCTCTCTGATGATCGCTGACTTTGAGCATGTTTTCATATGTCTCTATGTCCTCTTTGGAGAAGTGTCTATTTAGGTTCTTTGCCCAATTTTTTAATTGGATTGTTTGTTTTCCTTTTGTTAGGTTGTATGAGTTCCTTATATATTTTGGATATTAACCCTTCATCAGATGTATCATTGCCAAATATGTTCTCCCATACAGTGGGAGTCCCTTCATACTATTTTCCACAGTGGTTGCATCAATCTGCATTCCCACCCACAGTGCACAATGGTTCCCTTTTCTCCACATCCTGGACAACACCTGTTGTTTGTCAATTTATTGATGATGGCCATTCCGATTGATGTGAAGTGGTAGCTTACTATGGTTTTAATTTGCATCTCTCTGATGATTAGTGATGTTGATGCATCTTTTCATATGTCTATTGACCATCTATATGTCCTCTCTAGAGAAATGGGACATTTCTAAAGCTTTCTATTTAAAGCATCTCAAACTGTCCAGGACATAATGTCAGAGGACTGGGGCTGGGGCCCTAATGTTGACTTTGGGGCAGGAATGGTGATAGTGGTCCTGGCAGGAACACTGGGGTATAACCCTTTTGCACTCTGTTATTCTCAGTGGTCCCTAGTGTTTTAAAGAAGTATCTTACCTTCCTCATATTAAAAATAATTTAAAACAGGTTCTTAGTTACAATTACAAATACTTTAAAATATATATTAAGTGAAAAAAGCAGCATAGAAAATTGTATTCACCTGATACTGTGATTACATAAAAACATGTCTGCATTGAGCTGATGACAAGAAGGAAAACAGGTAAAAAATCAAAGGTGTTAATTTGTTCATGTGGCAGTGGATGGTTTGTCTTTTCTATACTTTCAATATTTTGAAGTTTACACTTCCAAGTGAATTTTTTACTTGGCCTCTTGATCCTGCCCCTGGACCTTGGATCCTTGGGTGAATTCTGGGTGTGGTCAGCTGAATAATGGCTCCTGAAGGTGTCTACTGCCCAATCCTGGAAACCTGTGAAGGTTACCTTACATAGTAAAAGGGTACTTTGCATCTAGACTAAGGTGAAGATCTTAAGATGGGAAGGTTACCCTGAATTATCCCAATAGGGCCTAAATATAGTCATAAGTGTCCTGTGAGGGAAGCGACAAGATCACCATCAGCAGTGGGAGGTGCAACAACAGAGCAGGTGGTGGAATGATGGGGAATGGGCTTCCAGAAGCTGGAAAGATAAGGAAATGATTCTCCCTTAGAGCTTCCAAGAGGAATTTAGCCTAGCACCAGGGAAACTGATTTCTGAATTCTGACCTCTAGGAAAAAAATTTGTATTGTTTTAAACCACTCTATTTCGGTTAATTTGCTAGAGCATCCACAGGCCATAAATCCACTGGGTCTCCCTCCATGAGTGGACAGTGACAGAGTCATGCGTGGCCCATCAGCATGCATGGAAGACACTCTCAGAGCGTGGCCTCCTTGCTTCTTACAGGCTGTGGGGTGGGACTTTTGGCCTCCACACAGTAGCTGCACTGTGGCAGTCACTGAGCTTGGGTACAGGAAGGTCTCTGTTCTCTCTGTAGCAGTGAGGATTTGGACCCTGAGTCACTGGGTGTTAGGGGTCATAAGTGAATTAGTACACTTTATTATCTCCAAACAGAACCATACAGGAAGAATCATACTGCAAACCCCTGCTTCCCCTCTGTAAAAGAAAATACTCATGTAATTCTCACTTACAAAATTTGTGAGAGTAAGATGAGATGATGTATATCAAACCCCTAGTACATAGCAAGCACATGCGAACATTTAGTAGGCAATAAGTCCCATCTCCATCTGTTTCAGAGCTTTCCTTGACTACCCTTGGAACAAGCCTCCATTGCTCCTGCCTGAGACCCAGCCCAGTAGCAATGGCCAGGGTTGTCTGTTGGATCTGGAAACACCTGCAGGCCCCACATGCATGGCACACCCAGCTGCCTTAGTGGCAGACAATCAGTGTGTTCATTCAACATTCAACAGGAGCCACTTAGATTGCAAACTAAGCAAAAACAAATGCTGCTTCTAGACAAGGCCTTCCAGCTCTTTTATGAATAGAAATTCTGCAACCACCCTTAGTGATGAAAAGTATAGGGCACCAAAGAAGCATTTTTCACGGTGACAATGTTACGTGTTACGATTAGTAGTAAGCCACCATCTTTGTAGCTGATCTGAAAATTTTACCACTCAGGAGAAACTCATCAATAAATCCAAAAACATTTTGTAATTTTGTATGGTGATGGATGGTAACTATGCTTATTGTGATGATCATTTAGCAGCGTATAAAATATTGAATCATTAGTTTGTTTTTTATTTATTTAATGTAGTTCTATTTTTCAAAATGTTCAGCTGATAAGACCTGTTGTTCATGTACCTTCTCCAACAGCTAGGGCATCTCCACCTTTGGTGTTTCTGGTTAAATTACTTGAGCTCTGTGCTTTGAAACTGGTTTAGTAAAATTTTTACTGAGGAGTTCCTGAATGGCTGCCCTGGCCAGGAACAAGAATCTTCAGTGTCTTCGAGAGCGTAGCTGGGGTTGTAAGCTTGTAGTTGGGAACTTCCTTAGAGACTTGTCATATGTAGCTTTGTCAAATAAGACTAAGTTATTGAGCTTGACCTGAACTTTGCCTTTGGACCACTTCTTCTTTTTGTCCTTGACCCCCGATTTATTCATAAGGTCTTGTCTTTCTTGGCCAACTTTCCAGCATCTTTCTTCTTTTCGTCATCCACAGAGGCAAAGGGAAACTCGAAGAGCAGGGCTTCACTGCTGCCACACCAAGATGTCAGACCAAGAGGACTCAAGTCATTATTTTGTAAACCTGAATATAATGTCACACGTTGATTATATTCCAACTAGAGATTCAGTGCACAAAATACATGCATGGGGGGGGGGGGTGTCCCTCAGCCCAGCCTGCACCCTTTCCAATCTGGGATCCCTATCACAATCCAGAACTGTTGGCTCCCAACTGCTCCCAACTGCCTGCCTTCCTGATTGCCCCTAACTGCTTCTGCCTGCCAGCTTGATCACCCCCTAACCACTCCCATGCCAGCCTGAAGGATGCCTAATTGCTCCCCTGCTAGCCTGATTGCCCCTAACTGTCCTCCCTTGCAGGCCTGGCCACCCTTAACTGCTCTCCCCTGCAGGCCTGAGTCCCCCCCAACTGCCCTTCCCTGCAGGCCCAGTCACCCCCAACTTCCCTCCTCTGCAGGCCTGGTCACCACTAACTGCATTTCCCTGCAGGCTTGATCGCCCCCAACTGCCCTCCCTTGCAGGCCTGGTCCCTCTCAACTGCCCCCCCCACTGGCCATCTGTGGTGGCCATCTTGTGTCCATATGGGAGCACATCTTTGACCACATGGGGGCAGCCATCTTGTGTATTGGAGTGATGCTCAATTTGCATATTACTCTTTTATTAGATAGGATAGAGGCCTAGTGCATTGGTGGGGGTCAGCTGGTTTGCCCTGAAAGGTGTCCTGGATCAGGGTGGCTGTTCCCTTGGGCTGTGGGGTGGCCTGGGTGAGGAGCCTGAGGTGGTTTGCAGGCCAGCCACGCCCCATGGTGACCCAAAAGGAGGCCCTGGGATCTGAGATTTATTTATCTTCTATAATTAAAACTTTGTAGCCTTGAGCAGAGACTAGGGCCAGCCAGGGTGGGCAGGAAGCTTGGCTTCCTCCATCACTGGGAGCAACCCAAGCCTCCTGCTTGCTCCAGCTCTGTGGCCACTACCATATTTGTTGGGTTAATTTGCATACTCACTCCTGATTGACTGGTAGGAGTGGCTTGATGTACAGTCAATTTGCATGTTTCTCTTTTATTAGATAGGATAAGAAAAAAAAGTTCAGTTAATAACTTAATATGTGAAGTAGAATTCATTTATAAATTGGGTTCTGTCTATAATACACTTATGTTTTAAAAAGTTTACAACCTATTATGATCATTTGAAGAGTCAACTCTTCCATTAAATTATTCATTCACAAACATTGGGTGAGCATCCACTCTTACCAGGGCTTTCTGTAGTAAAGGCTAGGCACTCAGGGAAGTGGCCATCTCTATTTCAAGGAGCTCAAAAATTACAAGTTGCAAAGACAAGGTTCATGGTGTGGTGGAGGCAGAGCTTGTACCTGGGCCTTGCCCCAGCCACCCCAACACTGACAGGGACAGCAAAGGAGCTGACCTTTTCTGGAGAAAAGTCTTAGAAAGAGGAGATACACATTAAGTTGGAATGAAGGAGACAGAAGAAAATACTTTTTATTTTATTTTTAAAACTCAATGTGTAAAAGAAACGGAATAAAGATAATGAACCTCATAGTCCTGTCAACCAGCTCCAATAATTAGCAACATTCTGCAATTCTTGTGTCATCTCTCTCCCCACTCAGTTACTTAGGTCAAATGTACTAAAATGAATGCAGCTTCTAGGACATTTTTGAGAAATGGTTTGCTCTTCTAATCCACACTTTATCACAAAATAAGACATCTCCATTCTCCCAGAAAGCTTCTTCGGGTCCCCTCTCAGGCAATCTCCACATTCCTAGTGGTAACCACTGTTCTGACCTTTTTCACCTTAAAATGTCTTTACTTGTTCTGGATACTCCTATAAGTGGGGTCACACAGGATGGACTCAACATAACATTATTGGTGGTATTCATTCATGTTGTTTCATATATCTGTACTTTGTCTTTTTTATTCCAAAAGGAACACGTATTTTTTAAAACTACTATTTATCCTCCCTTGGGACAGGAGTCCAAGAGGGGAAAATAAGGACAGAGAAGGCAGGACCTCTACTGCCCTTAGGAAGCTTGGTCTACCAGTAAGGAAAAGGCATTAAGGAAGGTAACTCATAGTTCTGAAGGAGAGACGATGGAGCTGTTGGTTACCTAACCAGTAACCATCCCTCCTTTCTTGCTCATGGAACCCCACTGTCTAGTCAATGGCATGTTCAGTCATGGGGGTTGAATCATGATTGGTCTAAGAGCCATTCTTGCCAGTCTCTTTCCTGGTCATTATTTAATCCAAGGTTATGCACGTGGCCCAAGCTGCCTGAGATGTACGGGGAAACACAGTGGGAGTTTCTCCTCTTATAATAAAGCGGTAGAGGAAGAGAAAACTTATGACCCCTCTTCCTTCATGCTTTGGACAGCGTGACACGAAGCTAATGCTGTGTCCACAAAGGAAAATATACCTGTCCTACCGAGGACAGCAGAAAAAGTCTGGTCTTTGGTGATGTTATTGAGTTGCCAAACCAACTACCATGCTACCCACTTCCTGGCTTCTTGTTAAATAAACAATACTCATCTTTCTGGTTGAAGAACCATTTAGCAAATAGCCCATCATCTGCAACCACTGGCAAATACCAGGCAGACACACAGAAAAGTTCAAAGGCATGTCAGGAAATATCGCTCCAGTTATGGCCAAGGCAGCTCTGGGGCATACTTGTGTCTCTAACAGTAATGAAACTCAAAGGACAAACAGAGCCAGGGACTTGAGTACAAAAGGACAGACAGGAGCTAGAGGGATCAGAGAAAACAGAAGCTATGCCTAGGCCTATGATGACAAACCTATGACACTCGTGTCAGCACTGACACGCGTAGCCACTTTCGATGACGCACGGCCACATGCAGAGAAGTATGGGGCCACATGCCGAGGACATTTCATCCTCAACTACTACACGGCCAGGTGCAGTAGCTGAGGATGAAACATTTGCTGTAGTGTAGTGTAGACACCCTGTGCCAGAGGTCTGTAGGCCAGAACTCTGGCACAATGCGTCTAGTTCTGGGACTTCCGGTTAGGCTGTAAGAGGATCTTTGACCTCACTTCCAGCCGGTGCAGCCAGAGCAGCGGAATGCCACGGGGGACACATCTCTGGGGGCCCTGCGATTGCCATTACCATCAACCACATAACCACAGCAACTATCATCAAATCTATTGTACTGGGGTGTCGTGGATTTCTGATTGACCATCATTACTGAGATAAGTGAGGGGGAGGCTGGGAGAGGCGAGGGCCAGTGCTATGGGTGCCATTTCCCGCCATTAGAAATAGCAGCAGCCATCTTAATTTATATGAGGAACGCCATTTTGCAGCATAGTGCAGACTCCATTTCACCACTATTACTGTTGTGCATCCTTATTAACCCCTATTTCTGCTTATTAATCCTGCCCTTCCTTAAAAGACAGTTACATGTGCCATCTTGTGGTCAGTTAGGCTAGTTAACTCCTAATTGCCTGCAGGGGTAACAGGCTATCTATAATTCCATCTTCTGTCACTGTCCCCCTAATGGAGAACCCAAAACATTAAAAAAAAAAAAAAAAAAAAACAAGGTTAAGTAAAGGAAGTGGTAGCAGTAGCCGACCCTTTCAAGAGACATGGACCGAGATGTATGGCATTATAGAAAAAAATGGCAGATCATTTTGCATTCTATGTACTGAAATGGTAGTAAGGAGAATGTGGAATATAAATAGACATTTTGAAACTAATCACTCCCAGCTCTTGAAAAAAAAGTGAGGATGAAAGGAAGGAATACATTTCCAGGCAGCTACACCTTTATAAGAGCCGATCTAATTCATCCTTAAATTTATAAAAGACTCTACAAATTTAACAGCTGCAAGTTTGAGCATTGCTCACTCCATATCTCAGCATGGAAAAACACTCAGTGAGGGAGAATTTATTAAAGAAATTCTCCTAAGATGTGCACCAATTATATTTCACAACATGCAGAATAAAGATGCAATTATTAAGAGAATATCTGAGTTACCACTCAGTAGAAATATCATAAAAGACCAAATAATGACACCGAACACTAACGTACAACATCAATTAAAGAGAGACATAAGTAATTGTAAATATTTTTTGATCTCTCTTGTTGAAACTACTGATGTCACATCACATGCTCAGTTGGCCCTTATTGGTTGATATTCTAATGGTCTCACAATGAGAGAAGAGTTGATAAAGTTAGTATCAGTGCCAACAACTACATCAGGAAGCAAAATATGTAAGGTTGTTATACAAACATTCCATGACCTAAGCATTGATATCTATAAAGTTGTGTCACTGACAACAGATGGAAGCTATTGGACACCCAATTGTTTCTTTTCATTGTATTGTCCATCAGGAGGTTTAATGTGCCAAGGCAGGATTCACCGACTTAAACAACTTAATGTCAGTTGTTACAAAAATAGTTAATTTAATAGCTGCTCGCCCCCTTCACAAACGAGAATTTTCTGCACTTTTGCTGGGGGTTGATTCCACCTACAGTGGTCTGCTAATGTACAATAATGTAAGATGACTGAGCCGAGGCAAAGTTCTTGAGCACTTTGTGGAGTGCTTTGAAGACATTAAGGTATTTCTTGAGGATAAGGATCTGGGAAACTTTTCTCAGCTCAATGATGATAAGTGGGTCAACACCCTGATATTTTTTACAGATCTCTCTGTTCATATTAATGAATTGAACTTATAGTTACAAGGTTTTGGTTAAAAGTATTGATGTTATTTTGGATACATAAAAGCTTTTGATAGTAAACTTAAAATTTTCAAGCAAGATGTAGAAACTAAAACTTACAAATATTTTCCTTGAGTAACAAAGTATTGTGAGAAGGCCAGTGTAGCTGTACAAAATGAAATGGAACCCTTGCATATAAAGTACCAGCATGTTTTAGACTCATTACTTGACCAGTTCAGTGACAGATTTAATCAATTTAGAAGCCTAGAACACACCATAAAAATAATTAAGTATCCTGATGTAGTAGTCTACAGTAGTTTGGAATTAAATGGTTTCCAATGGATGCAAATTGATGATTTGGAGATGCAACTTGCAGAATTTCAAGACAGCATCTGGGCTCAGGTGTTTGTCAACCTGAGGTCAAAGCTTGAGAATCTGGAAAGGCGCCGCTTGGAGAATCAAGAGGAGTGCCACTACGAACAGTAAATTTGAAGTGCCTGGAACCGATGACCAAACACTTTTAGCACCCTGAAAAATATAACAATGACTTTACTCACAATTCTTCCTCTATGTACTTTTGTGAGACCTTATTCTCAGTGTTAAATAATATCGAAACCAACAAAAGAAACAGATTGACAGATGAAGTTAGTAGTGCTTGCTTGAGCTTGAAGTGTACAAAATACCAACCTTCAATTGAAGGTTTAGCCAATGAAATTCAGCAGCAAAAAGTCACTAATAGGCAAGTTAATTAAATAATTCCCCCTCCCCCTTACTTATCTTAGTTCATGGCACCCCACACAAGTTAAATAATAAGACCAACAAAATAAACTGTCTGACAAATGAACAAAGAAGTCACTAAGCAGGTAAGTTAAATAATTAGTTTTTGCTTTATTAAATACAGTTATGTATTACAATTGTACATTTTTGTTATTTAAACTATAAATATCGTGAAATTATGTTTTTTTTTCCTCGAAGTGACACACCACCTGAATTATGCCAGGTTTTTTGGAGAATTTTGACACACCAAGTTCAAAAGGTGGGCCATCACTGCCTAGGCAGAGGAAAGCTTTTAGGGTTTGGAATTATTTTTAGTACCCACACTGGTCCAAAAATATGGAGCTTTGCGGTTTTGGCCAGTGCTGGGTTGTCTTGTCACAGCCACCCTTGGAATACAAAAAAAAGCCCCTTATTTCTGATGAATAAACTACAATTTGAAGAGTCAACCCTACTTCCTGGTAAGCACCAGAATAACCCTGCTATGAAAACATTTTAAGATTGTCCTATTTGTAGAGATATTTGCAATCAAAATTTAGAATAGATATTTGATTAAAACCGGGTTTCCTGTCCTATCTGGGAGTTTCCATTTTATAAATTATTGTAGACATCGCTCCCGAGTCTGTGCACACATCGGGATGTCTGCAGAGCCCTGCAGCCTTCCTTCTTGCACATGTTTCTCCAGAGCGGAGTGTATGGCCACAGAATACAAATGTGCCACAGATACCCCGGAGAGGTTGCTCAGGCCAGCCCTGAGCCAGCAGGTGGATCTTGGGGTAGCCACTGCCCCAGGGCACATTGTTCTGCAGTGGGCAGCATCAACTACTCACCCCTACATGCTGCACAGTATCATTTTCTCTGTGAGACAAGGCATGAAAACATTGGGAAGCCCTGCTCTGAAGGCCATCCACACTAAAAATGCTCACGAGGGGCAGTCCATGACAGCTCTGGCCAATAAGCCATAAGCCCTCCTACTCCTTCCTGAAGTGTGGGTGTAGAACAGGAGATGAGCAAACAGTGGCCCAGGGGCCAAATTCCAGCTGCTGCCTGTTTTTGTGAACCACCTTTTATTGGAACACAGCTATGCCCATTTTACATAGTCTGTGTCTGCTTTTGTGCAAAGATGACAGGGGGGAGCAGCTATGACAAAGACCTTTGGGCCACAGCCCCTTTAGAAAGAGTTTTCTGACCGTGATGGAAAAGACATTGAGGACAAAGCCACACAGTAAGGACAACAGAGCAGGGTGAATCATCCACCCTGTCTGCCCACCCTAAGACTACATGGAACATGACAAACATTGCTCATGCTTAAGTCACTATAATCAGTTTCCTCCAATACTCTCTTCTCCAGAAAAATATCTTTATTGATTAGGATTACTAGTTGTAAATGACATGTTTAAACTGAAAAATGTATTTATTAAAGGACTAGAGGCCTGGTTCAAGGATTCATGCACTGGTGAGGTCCCTTGGCATAGCCTGAAGGGATCAGGCAGAAACCAGCTGTCTAACACTGCCTGCCGTTCCTGCCTGCCACTCCTGCTCATCCTGGCCCCGCTGCACCTGCTGCTGATGCCACCACTTTGTAGACTCACTGCCACTCCAATGTGACCCCTGGTCTCCGGTGGCCAGCCATGAGCCCTGTGTCTGGCGCCTATCATTCAGCTGAGTGGTGCTCCCACTGTGGGAGCACACTGACCACGAAGGGGCAGTTCCTGCATTGAGTGTCTGCCCCTTGGTGGTCAGTGTGCATCATAGTGACCAGTTGACTGGTTGTTCAGTGGTTTGGTTGCTTAGGCTTTTATATATATAGATATGGGGTAACTGGAGGATTTGGGCAGGGCTAGAATGCTAAGCTCTAGCACTACATGTCTAGGAGCAATGCCCAACAATATCGCAGGTATGCTAACAGCATCTTCTTCCTGATGACCTTCAGAACTGATACCAGCACCTTTCCTACTGCCAGCCCCTGAAGGAAGAGATGCTTCTGCCACACATGGGATGCTGTATCACCTTGGGTGCTAGTTGGCTCTGCTGACATAGGACACAGATGGGGCCTCCATCAACAGAAATGTATTTTCTACCTAAGATCAAGACGTCAGCAGGGCTGGTTTCCCCTAGGCCTCTCCCCTTAGCTTACAGATGGCTGCCTTCTTCCTGTGTCCTCACATGACCTTTTCTCTGTGCTCAGACACCCTGGTGTCTCTTCCTTTTCTTATAAGGACATCTGTCCTATTGGATTAAGATCCCACCTTATAACCTCCTTACTTGCCTCCATTAAGCCCCTTTTTCCAAACAAGTCACTTTGATGGTTAGGGTTTCAACCTATGAATTTTGCAGGACATGATACATTGCTCACTATCATGTCCACGCCCTCATAGAGACTCATCTGATTGCCATGGAAGAGGAGTGTGTCTGCAGCCTAGCTCCAGGGAATTACAAGGATGCAGATTTTCTGGCTTCCCCTTTGGGAAAGCATGACTTAATAAAGAGAATTGTCACCATGTGAGGAAGGTGGTCAAAATATTAAGCAGTCACAAATAACAAATGTTTACTCTGGCAAATATGCCACTCAATACCAAGCACAGTCCTAAACAGTGTTCTAAATCTTTTCGCAGCTCCTATTGGCTGTTTTATTAACAACCTGGTCCAGATACTGCCCTCTCTGGAGCACTTTTGGCCTCCCGGTCCCATGGAAGCACTACCCCTTTGTAACAACGTCGTAAAAATTGACACTGAATTTTCTCATATATATATATATATCTCCTACACTAATAAAAGGGTAATATGCTAATTAGACTGAACAACTTCCAGACAACCTTCCATATGTCCTTTCAGACAAAGCATGGTGGTGGGGCAGAGACAGTGGGGGTTATTAGCGATCAGGCCAGCAGGGGAGAGCAGTTAGGGGGATCAGGCTAGCAGGCAGGTTAGCGGATAGGAGTCAGTGGTCCCAGATTGTGAGAGGGATGTCCGATTGGAGAGGGTGCAGAATGGGCTGAGAGAACACCCCCCATGCACAAAGTTCATGCACCAGGCCGCTAGTATATATTAAAATATAAGATTCACTACATCAAAGTAGTATGCTAAAAGAACAAAAGAGACCCAAGTATATAAATTAATTTAGTAGACAATAACAACATGATTCTGTTTACTGAACACTTTCTATGTGCAGGGGTTCAAAGATAGGAGAAGTGCTAATGTTCTTTGTGCCAAAACATTGTAGATGGAGGCAGACATTTATTTTGATTGCTTGGTGTGTTTTTCTTCCTTCAAGGTGCTAATTAACTCTCCACAAATATTCAGTAATTGTTTTTGTGAGTATGTCACACACCATGGACACTCTCCCCCAACAACTGACATCATGTATAGTTGCAGGCAGCAGAGGCTGTTCTTGCCCCAGGATGCATTGTTAATATGCTTGAAAAGTTCCTGTTTATAAGCCTGAAATCCTTCCTCTCATCAACAAAATAAGACTTTTCCCTCTGTTTTACAGTGGAGATAAAACTAAGAAACAATAGCTAATAAATATATTAGGTCAAGGTTTACGTATGGCTTTTTCAAGGAGATAAGTTGCATACGTGATGATTACAAAATTCCTGTTCAAAAGTGTCACCACCCCGCTGCATAATGCTTCTTCTAAACAACAGACTGGAATTTGTCCACCCCAGCTGCCCCACCTGGCCACTGGAATAATGGCCTGGTCTCACCACTGCTAGTCATTTGTGCCCTGGGATAGGTTATAAAAGGGGAACAAATATCTCCCCACTTTGAGGCAATCATTTAGTTGCCAGCAACTCTTTCTATACAGCCCTATAGGTGGGTGAACAGGACCTTTGGGGTAGGAAGCTCTGCCTCCAGCAAGTGGCTGAGCCAAGGTGGAGATAGCCAACCATTGTTCACTATTGCTTTGGACTGAAAATAAAGAAGCAGTAAAAACAGAATCATTAAAACCTCGGATTGGTCTATGAGTCCTGAAATTTTTATCCCATGGCTCATTGGGAGAAAAGAAAAGCCTAGTCCAAGAGGCGTTCCCCTGGGTTGGGCAAGGGAAACAGTGTGGCAGTAGGTCCTGGTGCCACTGGCAGGTAGAGTGGGCTCTGGAAGTAATTCCAAGTCAGAACCCCGGGCAGACAACACAGCAATGCTCTTCCCGACCAGTTCCCTTGTCCAACCCCTGCCCTACTGGAGTCTGGACTGGATGCGCAGGGTCTGCATTCCCTTCTCTCCTCTGCTCTGCAAAGGAGCTCAGGGGAGGCTGAACCCTTGGAGGTTTTAGGAGTGAAAGTCTGTTTTGTGGGAGCATCCACAGCTCCCTGACATATCTGCCCGTCAACTTCTCATCTCACTCTCACCACTGTGCCGTGACCAACCGAAGCTTGGGCTTGGTTGGGGAAATGCATCCAGTGATCTCTTAGCAGAGCCTCCTCTTCTTTTCCTATGTGAATCAGAAGGCTAAGTAGTGCTTACCTCCCATTGCCCTGTACTTTATAGCTTCCACCGGTCCACCTCACAGGGTTGCTATGCGCATTAAATGACATGATGCATGCAAAAGCATCATACCACCCTGGGAACACAGTAAAACCACGTAGCTATGGTTATCATCACATCAGAATGTCTCAACATTTCCTTTCTATCCATGGTATATTTCCCCAGTATCTAGCTCTGCAATGCATTTTCTTCTATTATTTCTTCCCTTCCTCCTCCCCCACTCCCGTAGCATATCTGGAGGGAGTGGGGATAAACACATGGCAACTTGCCATCTTTTAACCCAAAGTCAACATTATTTATTATACTATTTAAAATATGTCAACAACCTAAAGTCCAGTGAAAGGGCAGTGATTAAGTAACAGGATTGCTTGGAAGTGAGACTTCAGCTTATTAAGACACTAGAGGTCCGGTGCATAAAATTTGTGTACTGGGGGGTGGGTGGTTCCCTTAGCCCAGCCTGCACCATCTCACAGTCTGGGACCCCTTGCTTCTTACCGCCCACCTGCTCACTGCTCCTTAGTGCTGCCACAGAGACGGGAGAGTTCCCACCGTGGTCACTGTGCTCGCCTGCCACGAGCCTGGCTTCTGGCTGAGTGGTCTTTCCCCTGTGAGAGCGCACTAACCACCAGGGGCCAGCTCCTGCATTGAGCATCTGCCCCCTGGTGGTCAGTGTGAATCATAGTGACTGGTCATTCATGCAGTCATTCTGCCTGTTCGGTTGATTTGCTCTCAAAGGTGTTACAGCTCTCCTATTTTTTTTTTAAAGGCATCTATTTTTTTTTTTTAGGACATAAAACATGTTTTTCTGAAAGGTCTAGAAAAAGCTAATATACTTCTTGATTCGCAGGGTTGTCAACTGGGGAGGAAGTAGATTGGTTTGCCTAAGAAGCCCAGAGTCAACTGCTGCTCCCCCAAATTCGAATTTAGAAAGACCTTCAGGTACAAAAGGGGAGCTAAAATCTAGTAGCAAGGAAATGAACAAGACCCTGAAATAAAGTTATTCTGGAGGAAGAGAATAAAGGCTCGTGTTGCAAATTCATAGCAAAAGCCTAAGAATTGGTAGCGGAATTGACTTCAGAGCAGTATATGACTGATTTAGGAACTGCCTCAAACCCCACAAGTCTTTGCAGTGGCTGTGTCTTGGAGAACAATGACTGGGGGTGGAAATGTAAACTACAAAGGGGTGGACCAGCAAGGACCTCTTAGAATGGATGGAGGTTTACTGCCCAGTAGAGTGCACAGGACTACTCTTCAACTCTTGTCATCTTGTGGCAGGCAGAGGAAACTGCATAGCTGGACAGCTGGGTCTCCAGTTTTGTTAGCTTGGTATCTGGAGTCCTCTTGGGAGAAGGAAGGTTCAAGTGTTCTTGAAGAACTTGGGTGAGAGTTGGGAATCCTGAGGGAATGAAATGGAGTTTCTGCTCAAAGGGTCTACGGTGCTTCAGCAATTAATTTAAAAAGACAAAAGAAGAGGTGCTCATATTTTTACAATGTAGAGAAAGCCTTACAATTACATCTACATTTTTTAACAACCATTGATGGACTACTATAAAACTATAATGTAAGATTTTAAAGGAATACTTGAAGATTAAAATATTTATGATATAGTGTTAATTTTAAAAAACAATATAAAACTGTACATATGCATGATAATTTTTATTATATTTGTCAAAAATAGGATCATATAGGGAATTGGAAATAAATGTAAACAAAAGGTTAAATAGAGACTATATCTCATTGCAAAGGTATAAGTGATTCTACGTTCTCTCATTCAATATACTCCAGCTAGATACCTCAGTTTTCCTTTCACAAGTGACTTCAACTTTAATGCTGAGGCTGCACAGTTTGGAGTGAAGGGGGAGGAAGCATACCTCCTCTTTCTTTTTTAAATTCCTGCCCTGGCTCTTAAGGTAAGATCTTCTTTGCATTACTTTTATTTCTCTCCCACAGGGGAGAAGTAGTAATCTGATTGATGAGACTCTTTCTCAACAGTAGGGGTATGGCATGGTGCCTCTGAATAAAACCAGGCTCCAGACTTCCTTTCTTGGACCTGTTTGCCTGGGCTAGGGGAGAAGTGTCCTTTCTGTCTTGGTTTCCTGTCTCCACGCACCGCTTCCTGAGTTGGAGGCCTGCCATTCCCCTAGTCCTCCATCTGCTGCTAAGTGGGGATGTTAGGTTTGGGATTTGGGGAAAGAGAGGAGAAAACCCCATTTTGTTCAGGCAAGGACTAATTTTCAAGTCAGCTCCAGTTCATAAAGCTCATCCTCTTATCCTTGGCTCCGTGGCCATACTCCAGGGGGTGAACTTGGAAGCCAGGGCCATGAGTAACCAGTATCCTGAAACCACCGTGCCCTTCTGTGTAAACACATCGGGAGTTCCAATTAAACTAACTTACCGTTTCCATCTTTACAATCTGGCAGGTTATGTAGACTAGAAAAAATATTACCTGGATGATTCAAATATATCCTGCTAGCAGGTGGTGAACTGGGGACGGACTGAGGTGGATGGGCTGGCAACACAGTTCCTTTGGCCCAAGGATAGTAGTGTGCCAGCCTGCAGCCTGGGTGCCCTCATATAACCAGTGCATCTGGCTCAGCTGCTTCCAGCAAGGTTTAGCACAGGAGGCGTTGGTGGAAGACTAGACAGGGGAAGGGAGATGCCAGGGCTTTCCCCCCATGTCCTCCAGGGTCCTCCATGGCTCTGGACCTACCAGGAAGGCCCAGCTCCCACAGGGTCGCCCTACGCCTGCTCCCTTTGTCCCCCTGCCTACAGGTGCTGGTGGTTTCCTGCTAGTGCTAATCTCTCTGTGGCTTCGCAATCCCCTATTGGCTTCACACCAGTAAAATCTGTTTCCTTTGTTTATTTCCCTCAGTAGTTGGAGATATGTCCATTTTCCTGGTTGAATCATTGACTGATAACACAGGCTTGAGTGTCATCTTAAAGCTTAGGAATGGAGCTTCTCCAGCTGCGTGGCTGCCCAGAGCTCTCAGTGGCAGACCTTGGAGTGGCAGGAGGCTGTGCATGAGAGGCCCAGAAAACCATCAGTCAGAAAACTGTGGTGTTGGTGATCTGTCCTGAGGGGGCGGCCCTTTTTTCTCTGTCCCCATTGTGTATCTCCCCCAGACTCAGATATTGATGCCATGTTCATTTCTTCAAGGCCTTACTCTGAGCTGGCTGTTCATTAGTTCCTCTGATAATATTGCCTGATGAATGCTTACGAATTAACCAGTTCCAAGGGTAGTTTTACAGAGAAAATAAAAAGTTAATTTTTTATTACTAAAGTAATATAGGCTCCTTTAGACATTTTGGAGAAAAAAACGAAAATCTAAAAACCAATTATAATTCCAACCACTCAGAGATAACCTCTTTTAAACTATGGTGATAGTGTGTGTTTTTTTATTTTTTTTTCTTGCATGTGTGCACGTGTGTGTGTGTGTGTGTGTGTGTATTTATAGCTGAGATTATATTTTATATGTGGTTCTATACCCTTGCTTTTAGCGCTTCAGAAATAAAGGCTCCTCAAAGCCAGAATTCCATAACATGACATAAATTCAACTTCCCAAGTGTGGGGTGAGTGCTCTCCTGTATCTCCCTACTATCAACCCACAGTCTTTGGCCCAGGTCTTTGGCTCCAATTCAATGCCAACAGGAATCCCCAATTTGGGGTGCTGTGACAAAGGAAACTTTCTTTAGTGCAAAACAGTTCACTTGTGATACAGCACAGCTGTGAAAATAGCATGGCTGTGAGGAAGCCCTAGGGCCAGGCCCCTCTCTGGTTAGTCTAGCTCTGCTCCCTGCTGGTCTGCTTCACTCTCCTCTCCTCTGGGAAGGCATCTTCAGTATTTCAGTGTTTCAACTCAGCCAGGGAGACAGTTTTCAGTCTTCAATGGAAAGGGAAATTGTGACTCCTAGGGCTAGAGAGAGGAGCTTGCTTACATGAACAAGAGTCCCCACTCCTAGCCACTGATTGGTTAGTCCTCATGCAAATGAGAACTCCAAATCCTCACAGTTTGATTGGTCTCAAAGGCACTGTCTTGATTGGTCAGAATAGAGCCACTCTGATTGATTGGATCTGCACAGCTCTGATTGAATGGCGAAAGCCTCAGTTCTATTGGTTGAGATAGGATTCCAGGAACTGCTTTCAAAGGGCTGGCGAGGGTGGCAGAAACACAGTGCAGGTAGGCAGTTCAGCACTGGCTTCTCTATGAAGTGCAGTTTGGGTGAGAAGGCCCGTGCGTAAATGTCTGCTAGGTTCTGTGGTTTTGTTTTTTAATTTGAGCCCATTAGCCACCAGGACCCATTCTTAGTAGGTATCTTCTTTTTCTCCCTCAGGGTTCACACTACTAAGTGCTGGGATAGTGTTGATATAAAAAAAAAGTGGATTTGGGGATAGGCTGATAGCACCCCATGCAGAATCGAAGAGCTGTCCATGTGTGTATGCAAATCAAGTGACAAACTAAAATGATGACATTTTGGGGGGCAATTGGCCGTTTCCTAGATAATGAGCATAGTATTGTGAACAGGCTGCTAAAGGGGAAATTCAGAACTTCCTTGAGATTCTGGGGTTTCTTAATCCAGGAGTAGTTACTCTTAATTTTAATTTGTTCTTAATTGAAAAAATAAACCTTTTAGAATGTGGATATTGCATACAATGATACAGCAGCCAGAGGAGATGAGAATAAAACTCTACCTCCTTCAGAGAGAGGCAAGCATTTCCCATCCCCATTGAACTTCTATTTCTTATTTGTGAAATGTTTCAGAGGAGGGAGGCTAGGGTAAAGGCCCAGGAGATACTATGTTAATGAGAAGCAGAATAAATGCTGGAAATGATTTGCATAGACAGAACCTGACCCAGCGCATATTTGAAGAGGAAGTCCCTGTGGAGGTGTCCCACGTAATGGGAGGGCCATTCTCAGCCCTGAATCTAAAAAGAAGTGTCTGAATTGAAAAAAACAGGTTCATAGTTTCTCTCTCACCCAGCCAACGCTCCATCCCAGCATTTCAAATTGGGACGATCCCTTTGCCACTGGCTGTGTGCCTGCATTGCTGTTTGCTCTAGTGATGCCCAGGAGCACCCCAGGGGCCAGCTCTCCCTGAGCCCAGTGACCCTCGAATGAGTGTGCTAATGCAGTGGGCCCTCAGCTCACTCCTGGCAACAGTGTAGGGGACAAAAGAATAGAACATCCCAACCATTGGTTATTTTACACAATCGTGTTGAGCCTTCCTGTTGGCAGGAGAATTCAGTGGCCAAGTTACTGAATTCTAGGAAGGATTTCCAGCTGCTCCCCCACCTCTCCTCCTCCATCCCCATATAGACATTGACATTAGTGTCTATGACTCAGATTAAGGCCAAGCAATGGAATTGTTAATGGAACAAGGTGAGAGGTTCAGGACTTGAAAAGAGGAAATCTGGACCTCAGAACCTTCCCATTATCCTTGTCTCCAGTGGGCATGCCAACTCATATGTGAGGGCACAGTTTGGGGTGCTTATGGGAGCAAACACATTCTGATCCTTAGCCCCCATCAGACTGGATTTGTGCTATGAGAAAAGAGCAGTGACATTGCTGAGCACCTACTGTGTGCAAGACACTGAGCTGGTGCTCCCTTCCTTCTCCTAACAAACCTGCAAGATTGATAAAATTGGCCCCAATACAGTGAGGAAACTTAAAACTCAGAAAAACTAGGAGTCTCACTCTAGGTCAACAGATCTAAGGTTCAAATCTGAGTCAGCTGCTTCTATCCCTGTGCTTCTTCTAACATTCTTTCATTACATGAATAGTTGTTGAACACGCCATGTCTGCCCAGACACTTTGCTAAGTGCTAGAAACACAGAGTGAACAAAACCTTAGGCTTGGAGTTCAGTGGCGAAAGCAGGTCTCACACACAGAACCAGATATATAGTGACAGGTGTGAGTGGAGCATCCCGGGGGCCTCCTGGCAGTGAGGCAGTTGCAGAATTAGGAGTAAATACACCCATTAGGCTTGTTTTCATCGAAGGAGAATGTTCTGGCTCATGAACAGGCTTTAGATCTTGGTCCCTTTTAGCCTTGCACCCCTCCTCATTCACACAAAACCATTCGGCTCTCTGTTTTTGGGATGGGTGGACCAGAGGAAAAGCATAGAAGTTGGGAGCCTGTACCTGCCTTTCCATTCCTGAAGCCAGAGCATATGTTCCAGACACCAAGCCTGTGAAGAGCACGGGGCTTGGCAGCAGATTTGGAAGAAAAGTAAGCAGTCAGCTTCCAGGCTCTGAGGACAGAGCGAATTATTGTGCTGAAAAGAGAGGAGTGTCTGAGGTTCTGTGACAATGGGCAGGTCAAGTCACCATCTTGGCTCAGTTTCCTCATCTGTACACAAATCTATGTAGTCACACGGCACCCCCAGATCTGGGGGTCGTGCACTACCCACCACAAGCCACCTGGTTGTCTGTGGAGCCCGGCGTCAGAAAACCCGCAGTTGAATCATCTCACCCAGCTGTGACATCCTGAGCCCATCTGCAAAATGACTTCACTCCCGATTCCCGTGGGGCGGGTGCCTGCCTGCACATGGATGCAGACTTTGCCAGAAGGGCCTCACCAGCACAGTGGGAAAGAGCTGGTGTGGTAAGCAGCGAATTCCGAGTCCATCGCTTTTAGCTTTGTGACGTCAGGCTCTCTGAGCCCCAATATCTCATCTGGAAAATGGGGACACAATATCTTTTCAAACCATAGTAAGAATGAGAAATAGTGTGGCAGGTGCTAACACAGTGCCAGGCACACATACCCAAGAGCATTGCAGGGTAATGGTTAAAAGCTCAGACAGACTTGGGTTGCACTCTACTTCCATCACCTCTAGCTGCCCTCTCACTGGCAAGCATTACAGAAGTTATTATTATTAGCAGTTATTGGGGGAAGGATTATAGCTTGTGTACAGGCTAAAAGGGGCTTCTTATTTTTAGGTGGGTTTTGAGGACAAGAGTCATAAACCACAATGCACAACGGAGCACTGACTGGCAAAAATAGGGCACAGGAGCCTTAATCTGAAGGAGCAGATAACACTACTGGTGTCAGTTTTACACAGACAAGACTTCTTCAGATAGAATCAAAAACTCCCTTCACTGATAACCTCAGTGTTTTCTTTAGTGACAAGATTATTTCCCTCGCCCACAAAGCCAGGCTCCAGGCTAAGCCTCAGAGCGGCTCCTTCAGGAGTATATTGTTTCTAGTAAACCAGGTGCTGTTAAAACCTGATACCATCTGGTCATTGGCCCTACAGAGACAGGTGCCCAGGAAGGTGAGGTGCACTCCGTGGAGCACGCTGTGCAGGCCCGCTCCTGAGGTTGGGCGGTTGAGTTGCATGAGAGGAACTCAACTGAGTCATTTCAAAGAGTAGATGAATAGTCCCAAATATGAATGTATCATAATTTAGTAAACCTGTCATGAATTTTTGCCCCCTTATATTATTTATAAGGTTTAAAAAAATAATGTTACAATTAACTTTTCAGGCATACAGTTTTGTGCTTGTTGAATCTTGTTACATAATACCAGAGGCCCTGTGCATGAAATTAGTGCACTAGGGGGAGGGGGTCCCTCAACCCAGCTGTCACCCTATCACAGTCTGGCAGCCCTCAGGGGATGTCCAACTGGTGGTTTAGGTCCACTCCCCACAGGGAATGAACCTAAGCCATTAGTCAAACATCTTTAGCACTGCAGCAGAGGTGGGGCTGCGCCTGCCAGCCATGAGCCCGGCTTCTGGCTGAGCAATGCTCCCCCTGTGGGAGCACACTGACCACCAAAAGACAGCTCCTGTGTTGAGCACCTGCCCCTTGGTGGTCAGTGCATGTCAGAGCAACCAGTCATTCCGAGGTACAGTCGGTTTGCATGCTAGCATTTTATTATATAGGATAAAACACTGGTTATTAACCCTGGCTGCAGTGGTACTACAATCATTTAAGAAACTTAGAGAGATCAAAAATTCAATGTTCAGACTTGACCCTAAGCCCATTCAATCAGAATCTCTAGGGATCTGACCTAGAAATTGATATTTTTTAAAGTTCTTCAGGTGATTCTAATGTGCAGAACCACTCCTAAGTGTTATTTAAAACCCTGCCAAAGATCAGCTAGGACAATGGTTTTCAACCCTGGCTGCATATTAAAATTATCTGGAGAGCTTTAAAATGTCTTAATCCCCCAGCTGTTCTCCCCCCACACCCACGACAATCCAATTGCTTCATATTCTCTGGAGGTGAGGCTTAGAAATTAGTGTTTTGTTAAACTCTTCAGATAACTCCAATATACAGCCTGGCCGAACCCCTGCTTGCAGGGAGTAATCAGGGGACCCAGAAGAGAAGAGATCTGGAGACTGAACTTTAGTGTCTGAAAGAGGAAAGAGTGGCTAAGCTAGCAGGAGAACCAGGAAACAGAGGGGTGGCAGGCTTTCCCCAGATGTCTGAACTGTGGCTGCCCATTCCCACTGAAGAATTAAAAATAGAAGATCAGTGTGCATAGATGAGGCTGTAGGTCAGTGGGTGTTTCCCAGGGTTCTTTGGGCACTTCATCTCCTTCCCCTCCTCAGTTGTCACCTTCCCTGAGCTGCATCCTCCCTCGTCACTCACCACTCATTCCCCGGCTGTCTACCTTCCACAAGTCATGTTGAAATTCCTTACTCACTGGAAACCTCCCTCCCCATTCCCAGTGTTGTTGCTAGTTCACGCATTTTTATTCCTTTAGCATCGTTTTCATAGGGTCTCAGAGGGAAAGCAGATAAATTCAGGGGATTAGATGATTATCTTGAACCAGAAATCTACCAACTTTTTAAAATGTGAGGATCACTTTAAATGCTAGAACTGTTTTGAACAGAAACCATATGATGGAAGTTACATATACTTTTGGTATCCATTAATAGGGAAAATGCATATTGATATAAAGTCTTCTGAATGAACTCACTACCACTTTTAAATGCATTAATGGTTTTACATTTACATATATTTGGAAACTAATGGCACAAGAATGTAGGAGAAAGTTATTAGGGCTGAGAACAATGTTCAGTGAACAAATAGATTCAGACACCTTTGCAATTCATTGCAGAGTTGTAGGAGTCCAGTTATCACGGCCCCACAGCTCTAAGCCCTGAGAAGCTATTGAAAGTTTTAGAACGGGGGAGGGGATGTTCCTGGGGCATCTAAGTTCATATCTAAATGCATAATAATCTGGCCACTCAACGTGTGTGTGTGTGTGTGTGTGTGTGTGTGTGTGTGTGTGTGTGTGTGTACTGAGTGGCCATATTATTATGACCATCCGTCAGTACTTTGTTGGGCCACCTTTTGCCTTCAATACTGCGGCGATTCTTCCTGGCATTGACTCCACGAGATGTTGAAAGGTGATGCAAGGAATCTGACACCATGCCTGATGAATAGCACTGTCCAGTTCTGTGAGATTTGATGGTTGTGGAACCAGCTGCCTGATGGCTCTTTCAACTTCATCCCACAAATGCTCATTTGGATTGAGATCTGGTGATTGTGGGGGCCCACCTAAGCAAGGTAAAGTCTCCATCACGTTCTTGAAACCACTCCTGCACAATATGAACACCATGGCATGGCGCATTGTCTTGTTGGAAGAAGCCATCTCCATTGGGATACGCCATCAACATGATAGAATGAACTTGATCAGTGATGATACTTAGGTATGTTGTGCTATTCAGATGTTGTTCCACACAAATTAAGGGACCCAAATCATGTCAGGAAAACATGCCCCAAACCTTAACACTGCCCCCACCAACTTGAAGGATTGTACCCATGCATGTGGAGTGCATGCTTTCATGATGTTTCCACAAAATTCTCACTCTGCTATCTGCATGAAAACATGATTCATGGGACCACATGACTTTTTTCCAATGCTCGGCTGTCCAATCCTTATGTTACTGTGCAAATTGGAGATGTTTTATCTTGATAACTGCAGACAGCAAAGGTATTCAAACAGGCCTTCGGCTTCTATATCCCATACAATGCAGTGTACGGCTAATTTGAATACAAACGTCAGGTAGTCTTCCTCTGCAGGCTTGGTCCCCCCTGCATCTGCCCTCCCCTGCTGGCCATCCTGTGGTGGTCATCTTTTACCACATGGGACAGCCATCCTGTGTCAGGGTGTGAGGGTCAATTTGCATGTTACCTCTTTTTTAATATATGCATATTATCTCTTTATTATATAGGATTAAAGGGGTAGGATTTCTGCTTCAAAGAATATGAATATTTTCTAGATTTTGGTGTTACATTTACAGTTTCCAGAAGAGCAATGTTTCCACTTCCTTAATATT
The DNA here is from genome assembly GCA_027563665.1 of Antrozous pallidus. Classification (NCBI taxonomy): domain Eukaryota; kingdom Metazoa; phylum Chordata; class Mammalia; order Chiroptera; family Vespertilionidae; genus Antrozous; species Antrozous pallidus. Next base: position 18,491,389 of record CM050513.1, read on the forward strand.
TATCTAATAGATTATGTTTTGGTTATCTATTACTACACAGCACATCATTCCATAACTTAGTGGCTTAAAATGGCCAGCATTTCATGCTTTCTCATGGTTTTGAGGGTTGAGCAGGGCTCAACTGGACAGTTTTTATGCTGGTCTCACTTTGGGCTTTCTCATTTAGCTGCAGTCAGAGAGCAACCGGGCATGACCTCAGAACTTAGTATTAAATCACTAGGCTTCTGGCAAATTAACTGCTGAGCTAGAAATGAGGATGAAGGCAGAGAATTCAGAAGTGCTTTTAAGATCCAATATTTCAGTTTACAATTTCTTCCTCAACTTATCCACCCCAATTGCATATGAAGGATGAGGGATAAAGAAAGCATCACAGGGCAAAGTCAGAATAGAAATATAAACCCCAAGATATGGGTGGGCTTCAGGAGCATAAATGTCTTTATTTAATTTATTCCAAGAAACTTGCTTTAGCTAGAAATAAAGAGGGTTCCAACCTACCCCTGAAGCAGCAGAAATAGAATACTTATGTGAGCTTTTGTTCTGAATTCTTTCTGCGCCTCACATCTTGGTGTACATACAATAATTACTACTTTATTTTTTAAACACTACTTCTGCAAAGCTGGAGTGTCACCAGCATAGGCGGCAACTCTAAAACAAAGACCAAAGTGTATAAATAGCCCCTCTGAAAGCACAACGAAGGGTGGCTGTGACCTCCGTGGAGGAATCAGTATTTCAAATAGGCCTCAGCAATTCTGAAAACATATTCTATCTTATCACACACACACACACACCCCAGCCCTGTCTCCTCCACATTCCATGCCTTCTCTTCACCAGCTTTCTCCTACTTCCCACCTACAAACAAAGGAGCAATAGGAAAAGCTCAAATATAATTGCATACAGTCCCCAGCTGGGCTCTCTGCTGAGAACTTCTGGAATGAATGTGGGACTGAACAGAGAGAGGGCTGTGGCATCATCCCTATGTTTAGGAAGTTGGCAATGGCTGAGGAATGCAATTGGAAAAGTTCCAACTGATCTGCCAATCAAAAACCGTCTCCTCCCTGCAGACCAGAAATTCTCCCTTGGCGTTGACAGAGGAGAAGAAGGTGGGGACAGGTCTCAGGTGAGAAGACAGCACTGAGACAGGGAGAGGACTGATAGCCCTTGTGGTGAGGTGAGATCAGGGAGTGATGAGGTGATACTGATGTCAGGGAGCATTCCTGTGTGGACAGCAGAAGGCTTTCTTGTTGGGCAGACCCAATACTAATTGTTCTTTTGTAGTGGTTCCCACATCACCAGTTTATGGAAACCTGAACCTGCCAATCTTACAGCACTTCATGTAATATTTTATCCTAACACAATAATGGCAAAATATTGTCATATCTAATTATTTTAACTTAACCTCCTCAACTGCATGTGTTCTGATACCTTTGTAAAGCTCTGCCACCAGCAGCTAAAGGCGCCCAGGCTGCCAGTTTCCATCCCTGACTCTGCACTGGGCAAGGGAGCAACCTCTCTGCTGGGCACATGTGTGCTCAGGACCTTGTGCTTTATAGTGACACTCATCCATCAACACAGGGTGGCCGTGCCTCATCGCCAGGGTTGTCCCGAGGACTAAGTCCAGCCTCTAAATGAAGAATGTGGAGCTGGGCTTTCCCGCTGGAGCAGGGAACTCAACTAATCTTCAGCCATAGCTCCTTCACCTGGATGTAGGTCAGAATCAACATGGGTATCCTTCCTAAACCCTCACTTGAAATAAGACTTCTGGATCAAGGCCATTCAAATGATTAAGTTCTCAGAAAATGGATATGCCCATTTGCACCAAAAGTGTGTGTGAGTGTTCCAGCAATCACTTCATTCCACCAACACCGGGCATTACCTGCTTATGTCTTTTTCCCCCTAGTCTACACAGAATTCCAGAACCCTAGAGTGAAAGTTGATGGGAGAGCAGGGGGGCATTACAGACCGATAGACATATGGCTCCTGCCAACAACCTTCCCCACAGGCCCCTCCTGTTCTGGGGAAGGTGCAGGTTGACTAAATGATGGGCAATCCTTTTGTAAGAAATATTTATTGTTGAAAGTATTACATTTATCCCTCTTCCGCACCCCGACCCCCCATTGACCTCTTCTGCCCCACCCCCAACATGACTGGCAATCTTGGGTTTCTAGACTATTGCCAGAAAGGCTGTCTTGTTCTTAGCCAGGGCCCCAGCCCTATAATCCTGTCTTCCTCTGCACCTCCCTCCTACAAACTCAAATCCCAAAGATTTGTAGGGTCCCAAGAACTGAGATTTTGTCAACAGGGATGAATAGTATTTATGTTGAGACTGCAAACCTATTTTATCATGCTTTTCCCAAGCGTGGCTATTCTGAGTCCAGGTTTGCTTTCTATCCAAGGTACTTTTTCAATATGTCCTTCTTTTGTACCAGCTTGGGTCTAACCCAGGTCATTCTGGGGCCTTCCTGCACACAGATGAGGTCTCACCAGGAGCACAGTGTCAAGGACTGAACTTGTCTCAGACCTGGTCTTGGAAAGAAATATTTTATTCCCAGGTGCAAATGCAGAAAACAGATAAATATATAAGTTGCTTATTAAAGTAAAAAGGGTGAGCATGAACAACCCTTAAATATGGTATATTTTTCAAAGCAAGCTTTCTTGTGAGATTTTTGTTAAAGGAGAAAAATAACTTGAACTGAAATTGACAATTTGGTAACTTCCATCCACTTTTAGGTTTGTGCATAAAAAAAAAAGTTTATTTTGTTGTTGCTTAGTACAATTCAATATTCATTGTTTATTTTTCTTTTTACCTTTGACCCCCATCACTCATTTCTCACACTCACCACCTTTGGCAACCACCAATTAGTTCTCCAATTTATGAGCTTATTTTTGTTTTGTTTTAAGTTTCTACATTTTTTTTTAAAAAAAAGGTCATATGGTGGGGAGAACTAAGATGGCGGCAAAGGTAAAACACCTATCTTGCCATCATAATCAGCAATTTTAATACTACAACTTAATGAAAGAACAAACACCTTCCAGAATCACCAGAAAGCTCGCCGAGTGAAAATTCCACAAATAAAAGTGAAGATAAGACACTGTGACTCAGAGGAGCGGGGCGAGACAGTGTTGAAAGATTCGCGCGGAGAGAGGTTCGGAGTGCGCGCTGCGGAGAGGGCGGGCGGCTGAAAACCGGCCAGTTTTCTGGAATGGGGAGACAAAGGCGTCCCACTGGACTGATTCTCCCGCTCTGGGTGAGGTCCAGAGAACCCACTATCACACGGGGTGAAAACTGGACAGTGGGAGGGCACGCCGAAGCTCGGGTGCTGCCGGGTCTCCCGGCTTGTAGAGAAGGCAGCTTGCGTGCAAACAGCTCGGCTGCGTGACGGCGCAGAGAGCGCACTGCGACTTGTCTCTCATTCAGAAAACCGTCAGACTGCTTTGTTTTATGACCCTGGGTGAGTCATTGCGCATGCAGACTCATTTTGGGAAAGTCTGAATTCCCCGGCAGCCGGTGGAGCTCCGCAGCGGCTCTCTCTCAGAGGTGCTGGCAGCCATTGCCCCCTGCAGAGTCCCCGGGGCCGCATAGGGTGGAGCTAACACTGTCTGCTTGGCCCGGAGACTCCACCCACCCAACCTGAGCACAGCTGAGCTTCACAGACAATTGGCCTGGAGGTCAACCCTCCAAGTGCTAACAACGATTAACCTGAGCTTAACTTCAGCAAGACTGTGCAGCCCATATCCACCTCAGGTAACCGGGGAGGCTGAGCCACTATCCCTAGTAGGAAGTCTACCACACAAAGCTAATTGACCAACTCAGGGAAGCAGCCACCATGCAGAGACATGGAAAGAAATCAGATGTGAAAGAAATGGAGGAAAAAAAACGACTGGACATGGAATTCAAAACCACGGTTATAGGGTTTTTCAAGAGGCTCCAACAAAAGATCGAGGCCTATAAGGAAATAAGCAAGACCACAAAAGAAATGAATGAGTCCTACAAGAAAATGAACAAGACCCTCAAGGATATAAACGAGAGCTGCAAAGAAATGATCAAGACCAACGTGGAAATGAATGAGTCCTACAAGGAAATGAAAGAGACCCTCAAGGATATAAAGGAGACTCTCAAGGATATGAAAAAGGACCAACCAGAAATTAAGCATACACTGACTGAAACAAAAAATATTATACAAAGACCTAAAAGTGCTCTGGAGCACCCCAAGAACCAAGTTAAAGATCTGAAATACAAAGAGGTAAAATCCACTCAGCTGAAAAAGCAAGAAACCAAAAGAATCCAAAAAATTGAAGATAGTGTAAGGGGCCTCTGGGACAACCTCAAGCATACCAACATCCGAATTATAGGGGTGCCAGAAAAAGCGAGAGGCCAAGACAATGAAAACCTATTTGAAGAAATAGTGACTGAAAACTTCCCACACCTGGTGAGAGAAATTGACTTAGGAGTCCAAGAAGTGCACTGAACCCCAATATATAGGAACCCTAAGAGGACCACACCAAGGCACATCATAATTAAAATGCCAAGAGCAAAAGACAAAGAGAGAATAATAAAAGCAGCAAGAGAGAAACAGTTGGTTACCTATAAGGGAGCACCCATACAATTGTCAGCGGATTTCTCAACAGAAACAATGCAGGCCAGACGTGAGTGGCAAGAAATATTCAAAGTGATGAACAGCAAGAATCTACAACCAAGCTTACTCTATCCAGCAAAGCTATCATTCAGAATTGAAGGTCAGATGAAGTGCTTCGCAGATAAGAAAAAGCTAAAGGAGTTCATCACCACCAAACCAATATTATATGAAATGCTGAAAGATATTCTTTAAGAAGAGGAAGAATAAAAAGGTAAAGATGAAAATTATGAACAACAAATACATATCTACCAACAAATGAACATAAAAATCAAGTGAATTGATAGGCTATTGAACAGGATAGACTGGTGAATATAACAGAGACATGGACATAGAGAGGGAATGGACTGACAATTCTTGGGGAGAAAAGGGTTGTGGGAAGTGCAGCAAGAGACTGGACAAAAATCTTGCAACAAAGGGAGAGGACAGTGGGGAGGGGGAGGTGAGGGTGGAGGGTGGGATAGGTACAGGGTGGAGGGGAGCTATAGGGGGATAAAAAGGGGAAACAATGTAATTAATAAACTGAACAATAAAGATAAAAAAATAAATAAATAAACAAAACATGTTCCACTGAGGGAAAAAAAAAAGGTCATATGGTATGTGTCTTTCTCTGACTTATTTTACTTAGCATGATGCCCTCAAGGTCCATCCATGTCACAAATGGCAGGATGTCATTCTTTTTTATGGCTTAATAATATTCCTTTTTATATGTATACTACAGTTTCTTCATCCATCCATTATGGATGGACACTTCAGTTGTTCTCACATCTTGGGTATTATAAATAATGTTGCAATTAATATGGGGAGGCATATGTCTTTGGAGTTAGTATTTTTGTTTAATTCAGGTAAATACCTAGAAGTGGAATTGCCAGATCATATAATAATTCTATTTTTAATTTTTTGAGGAATCTGTGTAGAAGCACAGGACTTGGTTGGAAAGTTTGTAAGAAGGAAACGCCAAAACATTGGAACCTCCAGGGGGAGTTGGTCAAAGGCGATCACCCCTGCCCTGACTTTTCCAAACAAGTCTAAGCCCCCAGGTATTTACTGGAAGCTTTATGCTTAGTTTTTAGATGTCCTTGCTTAAAGGACACTACAGACACATGTGTCTTCTCAATGAAGCTTACCTTACTGACAGTATCAAGTAGTTAATTTTAGTTCAAGCTATTGTTTACAATAAAAGCCTGAGGAGGCAGAAGAATGGGGCTGCTTGGTTCCTATACCCAAGCATTCCCTTAGTCCTATCTTTCCCAGCAAACGTGTGTCAGAGTATTCATTCATCTGTCACTCAGGGTCTGCTGGTCAGCCCCGGCAAACCTCTATCCTTTTTTTTAATAGTGGGTGCACCAATTTATACTCCCACCATCAGGGCACCGAGGGTTCCCTTCCTTCCACATCCTCTCCAATACTTATTTCTTGTCTTTTTTTATAACAGCCATTCTAACAGGTGTGAGGTGATATCTCATGGTATTGATTTGCACTTACCTGATAATTAGTGATGTTGAGCATCTTTTTATATACCCGTTGGTCATCTATATGTATTTTTGGAAAAATGTTTATTCAGACCTTCTGCTCATTTAAGTAATTTCTTTTGGTTTTTTACTATTGAATTGCATGAGTTTCTTATATATTTTTGGATACTAGTCCCTTATCAGGTATATGATTTGTAAATATTTCTTCCATTTAGTAGGTTCTTTTTATTTGCTGATGGCTTCCTTAGCTATGCAGAGCTTTTTCATTTGATGTAGTCCCAACTATTTACTTTTGTTTTTGTTGCTTTTGCTTTTGGTGTTAGATTCAAAAAACAATTGCCAAGACCTATGTGAGGGGGGTTATTGCCTGCATTTTCTTCTAAGTATTTTATTATTTCAGGTCTTATGTTCTAGGCTTTAACCCACTTTGAGTTGATTTTTGTGGATAGTATAAGATAGCGGTCCAGTTGCATTCTTTTGCATGTGGCTGTGCAGTTTTCAAAAAAACATTTATTGAAGAGATTGTCCTTTCCCCATTATATAGTCTTGGCTCTTTTGCCATAAGTTAATTAACTGTATGTGTGTGGGTTTATTTCTGCACTATTTCAGTGGTCAGCAAACTGTGGCTCGTGAGCCGCCGTTTGCCACTGTTGACTAATAAGATTGTCAACCACTGCTCTATTCTATTCCATTCATCTATCTGTTTGTTTTTATGCCAACACCATACAATTTTGATTACTATGGATTTGTAATATAATTTGAAATCAGGGACCATGATGCCTCCAGTCTTGTCGTCCTGCCTTCTCAGGATTGCTTTTGCCCCCCTCCCTCTCTCTCTCTCTTTCTCTCTCTCTCTCATTTTGTTTTACAATTATTTTTAAATACCACTGCAATTTTGATATGGATTACATTGGATTTATAGAATCTTATTATCTAATATTTATGAGACATTCCAGCCACATATTAAAATCATTATCCTCATTTGTTAGAGGAGTAAGTAAAACAGAAAAATTTAACAGTTTGCCCAAGGTCACAGCTAACAAATGGCAAGGTCAGGGTTCAAACCCAGTTTCATTCACTAGCAAAGCCTTTTTCACCTTGCCAGGTGGCCTCTTTGTGGGAAACTTGCCAAAGGAAGGCCAATTCAGGAGAGCTGCTCAGTGCCCCCTTCTAAGAATGCCATGACTGCTCCCTCTCCACATTCCCGGGGGACAGTGGCAGACAAGTTAGTAGACAGTGTAAGTAGGTCTCACAGGGAGCCCACTGTGGAAGCTTAGCTCTCTTGAATATAATATCCCAAAAGGAGTGTTGCTTACCTTATTTTCCTAACTCTGTGCCCCAGATCATGAAGAGCCATCATCAGAGTTGGGACATCAATTTCAATAATCAACCACCACTGATACTCTCACTGCAGGGGCCGTGGCCCTCACAGTTACTAGGATAACAAAAGGATTGGTTGAGCATGACTGAATCTACACTATGGATGGGAAGTTCATACTGTTTACTGTACTGTCTGCTCCAATGGAACTACACACAACAAACTATAGTGGCAGGAGCTTTGCTTTCCTTTTTATTTATCTTCTCAGGAGGGCTGGGTGGAAAGCCTTTGTGACCAGGAGTAAAGAGGAACTGCCCTTCTCTGGGCCCTTTCCTTCACCACCTAGTTCTGCTTTCCTTTTCTGGGCCACTGTCCTCCCTGTCCCCATCCCTCCACTGCACAGTGTCTCTCGGAGTCTTGCCACCCTGGTAAAGCAGTGGTCACCTCACTTAGAGTAGCTAAGAGTTGGTGTCTTTCCCTCTGCTAGACTGGGGGTTGCCTGAGGGTGGGGCAGTTTACTGCCTATAACACATGTAGGAAGGTACAAACTAGTTACTATAGATCATTTCATTAGTCATGCTTTTATTTATTTTTTTAAAATATATTTTATTGATTTTTTTACAGAGAGGAAGGGAGAGGGATAGAAGTCAGAAACATCGATGAGAGAGAAACATCGACCAGCTGCCTCTTGCACACCCTATACTGGAGATGTGCCCGCAGCCCAGGTACATGCCCTTGACCGGAATCAAACCCAGGACCTTTCAGTCTGCAGGCCGACGCTCTATCCGCTGAGCCAAACTGGTCTCGGCTCATTAGTCATGCTTTTAAAAGTCCCTTCCACCAAATGACAACAGACGATTAGAGCTAATGCCTTGCAAAGAAAAAAAAAAAAGTCAAATGTTAGCCCACTGCGACATTTTATGAGAATTTACTTACCCTCCTTTGTTCCCTCCTTCCCTCTCTTCCTCAGTTCATTCCTGTCTTCCATCAATGAATGTTCAGGAGCCCCTACTGAATAGCAAGTGCTAAAGATATAGAAATAAAAAATATAGGCTTCTAGTTTAAGGGGCAAACCAGACATAACACATTTTACCACACAACCTGACAGGTGTATAGTAGATGTATGCAAAATGCCGAAGGAAGCGGTAAGTGACTTACCCTATGGAGGGGTGGGCAAAGGTGTCATCTGAGTGCTTTTGGAGGATGAATGGAAAAGGAGAAGAAAGACTCACTGGCATAGAGCCCAGTGGATACAAAGCATGAAGGCTGGAAAAGCAGTTCAGGGGAATGGACTATAGGTGGGAGGAAAGGTTGGGGATATAACGGAAAATGTAGGTGGGCACCTGTGTGCCACAAGGAATTAGACTGCTTTCCATAGGCAGCGGGCTCCTCCAGGAGGCACTTCAACAGAATCTTGAAGAATGAAAAGGAGTTCATTAAGAAAGATATATTCTCAGAAGAACAAAGTTAGAGGGATCACAACACCAGATATCAAGCTGTATTACAAAGCCACTGTTCTCCAAACTCCCTAGTACTGACTCAAGAACAGACATGTAGACCAATGGGACAGAACAGAGAACCCAGAAATCAACCCAAGCCACTATACTCTTTTAATATTTGACATAGGAGGCAAGAGCATACAATGAAGTCAAGACCGTCTCTTCAATAAATGATTCTCTCTCATCATTGTTGTTTCTTTCTCTCTCCCCCTCTCCCTTCCTCTCTGAAATCAATTTAAAAATATATATTTTAAAAGTCCCTCCATCGGAGAGACCAGAGCATAGGTGTTCTTGAAAAGGAAGATCAGGTTGAATTCGCAGAGCAACTAGGACACAGCGCTTGTCTTGAGGGCAGACAAAGCCTGAAGACCAGTGGGGGGAGCAGCTCTGGGACAGCCAGAAAGGAGGGACAGCCAGGCTGGGAAATGGCAAGCAGTTCTTGCTAGTGAGCACCACCATTTGCTGCCACTCATGACCCTCCCTGATATGTGCACATGGCTGGATCATCCAGGTTTGTGGCTAAATAAAAACGTCATTTCCAAAAAGGTTCTAAAGCTAAAAATTAGACAGAGGTAAACACAGCACAGGCCCAATGCTGCCATGGAGGGCATCCCAGGTCTGAGTCAGGCATGCAGCAACTGTAGGGGCTGGGCTTTGGGAAGTTCCTGCCCAGGGTTGTGTGACTTCTGAGTGTCACTTGGTCCTGGAGTTGTTTTTTTTTCTACCTGCTGGTGCTTGGCTCATAAATCCCTTCTGTTGTCAATGGCTCTCCTGCCCAGGCCTGTAGCTTCCCTAATGGCTGTGTGTGCTGCCCCCCTCAGGAAACTCGTGGGTCCTTTGTCATGGAATTAGGGAAAAATTCACCAAACCGCTGAGTTCCTTTCCTCAGAAGCCTCACTCCTGTTCAGTACAGTATTTTCAGGGCGTGTAAGAATGATTCAGTGGTAACATTGGCATGGCAGCCCTTAAGCCAGGAGACAAGACTTTCTTCCCTAAAGAGTCTAATGACAGAATAAATATTCTCATGGAATCTGCAGGAATAATTTCTTGATCCAGCACAAGACACACAAACACTTTGAATATGAAGGGTCAGCTCTAATCCAGTCCCCACTCATGAAAATATTTTAGACAATTACTGAACAAAAGAATAAATATGTATTCTTGTGGAATAATAAACTACTGTGTTTATTATTCCACACAACCCAATGCAAAATTTAGCTGTGTTTTAATTTTAATTTTATATAATATCCTAACAATAACAACCAAGTGATACTTTAAAATTATGACAATTTTCGCCCAGCTGATATGGCTCAGTGGTTGAGTGTTTAAGGGGGAAACCAGGAGGTCATACTTCCATTCCTGGTCAGGGCACGTGCCAGGGCAGATGGTCAATGACTCTCTTATCATTGAAGTTTCTGTCTCTTCCTCTCCCTTCCTCTCTAAAGTCAATAAAAACATATTTCTTAAATTATGAAAAGTTTCAAGCAATAAACTCCATGAAAATTTTGCTGTAGCTATATTTTTTAATTGCTAAGGCAAACATATATGACCTGAGCACCTTCAATTCCACAAGATATTGACTCACTGATGAAATAAATATATTCTAATCTAATAGCTCACAAATTAAAATAAATACCAACTGCTTTTATGCATAATAATAATTTTAGGAAAATAAAAATGCTATTTATATTTAACAGCCCAATGACCATTTTACAGGTCACTGAGATAAAAAAAAATAGACACAATGCTAAAAATAGAAATTTGCTAAAATGACAATCTTATTATACAATAAGATTTTCCCAGAAATGTTTTACTTTCTTATTAAAATCATGTTTCCTTTGTTTTGTTTTTAAAAAGCCTATTGATATGTAATATCAATACATACTTTCAAAATTACATGCCATGAAATCAACTTATTTTGAGTGTACACTTTAATGTTTCTGTAAATTTATAGAGCTGTGCAACCATCACTACAATCTAATTTTAGAACTCTTCCATTACCCTGAAAAAACTCTTTGCTATTTATAATTAATCTCCATTCGCACTCTCTGTTCTAGACAAACATGAATCCATAATTTTTCTCTATATATTTGCCACTTTTGAGTATTTCATATATAAATGGAAAAATAATAAATGTTCTTTTGTGACTGACTTCTTTCACTGACCATGATTCTGAGATACATCTCTATCAGTGCTTCATTCCTTTGAATGGCCCAACAGTGCTCCATTGTAGGGATATGCCACATTATGTTATCTGTTCATCAATTCATGGACGTTTGGCTACTTGCATTTTTGGGCTATTGTAAATTAAGCTACTATGAATATCCATGTACAAGCTTTTGTGTATACGTGTGTTTTCATTTCTTTTACTGAGATACCTGCGAATGAAATTTCTGGGTCATAAGGTAAGTATATGTTTAATTTTAAAGAAACTGCCAAAGTGTTTTCCAGAATAATTGAGCCATTTTATATCCCATCATCATTAGTTGGGAACCAATTTCTAAAAATCCTTGCCAACACTTGTTGTTTGTTGACTTATTGATGATAGTCATTCTGACAGACAGTGCAGTGATATCTCATTGTGGTTTTAATTTGCATTTATCTGATTAGTGACATTGAGCACCTTTTCTTATGTCTGTTGGCCATCTGTATGCCCTCTTTAGAGAAGTATCAATTCAGATCCTTTGCCTATTTTTCAATTGGATTGTTTGGGGGGGTTTGGTATTGAGTTTTATAATTTCTTTATAAATTTGGTTATTATCTCTTATCAGATGTATTATTGATGAACTAGAGGCCCGATGCATGAATTCATGCATGGGTGGGGAGAGACCATGGTAGTTGGCCAGCCAGTCCCAGCCCTAATTGGGCTGGGGGGTTCATCATGGGTGAAGCCAGCAGGGGGGAGGGGCTGCGGGCAGTTGGTGGGCCGGCCCCACCCTCTGGTCAAACTCCCAGTCCAACTCCCAGGCAAGGGGACAATTTGCATATTAGGCTTTTATTATATAGAATATGTTCTCCCATTCAGTAGATTGTCTTTTCATTTTGTTGATTGTTTCCTTTGCTGTGCAAAAGCCTTTTTGTTTGAGGTAGTTCTGTGTGTTTATTTTTCTTTTGTTTCCTTTGCCTTCGATGACATATATGAAAAATATTGCTGAAGAAAGGACAGTGATTTTACTGCCTATGTTTTCTATCGGAGTTTTATGGTTTCAAGTCTAATATTTAAGTTTTTAATCTAATTTGAGTTTATTCTTGAATATGTTGTAAGAAGGTGGTCTAGTTTCACTTTTTTGCAAATAGCTATTCAATTTTCACAATATCATCTGTTGAATAGATTATATTTACCCAATTGTTTGTTTTTCCCTCCTTTGTCAAATATTAATTGACCATAATGGTGTAGATTTATATCTAAACTCCCTTTTCTGTTCCATTGATCTACATGTCTAGTTTTATGCCAGTACCATGCTGTTTTCATTACTATTGCCTTGTAGTATGGTTTGATATCAGGTAGCATGTTATCAACTTTGTTCATCTTTCTCAAAATTGCCATGGCTACTTTGGGTCTATTGTGGTTCATTACAAAGTTTTGGAACATTTGTTCTAGTTCTGTGAAATATGCCATTGGTATCTTGACAGAAATTGTGTTGAATTTATACATTTTGGGGGGTAGTATGGACATTTTAATTATGTTAATTCCTCTATCTATGAACATGGTATATGCTTCCACTTATTTGTATTTTTTTCAATTTCTTTCTTCAGTGTCTTATAATTTCCTATGTACAAGTATTTTACATACTTGGTTAAATTTATTCCTAGGCATTTTATTTTATTTTATGGAATTGCAAATGGAATTATTTTCTTACTTTCCCTTTCTGATAATTCATTATCTATATACTAGAGGCCTAGTGCACAAAATTTGTGCATGGGGGTGTCCCTCATCCAGCCTGTACCCTCTCCAATTTGGGACCCCTTGGAGGATGCCTGGGATTGGGTCTAAACTGGCTGTCAGACATCCTTCTCACAACCTGGAACTGCTGGTTCCTAACCACTCACCTGCCTGCCTGTCTAATTACCCCTAACCACTCTACCTGCCAACCTGATAGCCACCTAACCACTGCCCTGCCTGCCTGATTAATGCCTAACTGCTCCCCCACTGGCATGATCATCTCCAACTGCCCTCCCCTGCTGGCCCAATCACCTCCAACTGTCTTCCCCTGCAGGGCTGTGGGAACTGGGGGACTCTGGCTGGCTGAGGTGGGACTGAGGGGACTGGGACACTCCAGCTGGATGAGATAAGGTTGAGGGGACTGGGCACTGCCATCTTGTGGCTGTGGATGCCACCATCTTGTGGCCATGGGCACCATCATCTTGTGATGGTGAGGCGATCAATTAGCATATTCCCTCTTTATGGGCTTAGGTGCCGCCATCTTGTGAGGGCGTGGTGGTCAATTAGCATATTTCCTCTTTAGAGATAGGATATAAAAAGGCAGTGACTGTGATGACCAAAATAACGTGTCAACCAAACAGCAAGCTTCATGAGATGACCAGACTGGCAGGGGGACATTGAGGGGTGACCAAATGACCAAACAGCAGGCTTCATGGGGCAACCAGGCCAGCAGGGAGGCAGTGAGGGCCAACCAGGCTGGCAGGGGGGCACTTGGAGGTGACCAGGCTGGCAGGGGGGCAGTGAGGGGCTACCAGGCCAGCAGAGGGGGGCAGTTGAGGGCAACCAGGCCAGTGGGGGGGGCAGTGTAGAGCAACCAGACCAACAGGGGGGAGGGGCAGGAAGGGGTGACCAAGCTGGCAGGGGAGGCATTTGGGAGTGACCAGGCCAGCAGAGGGGGGCAGTGAGGGGCAACCAGGCCAGTGAGGTAGGGGGAGGGGGAGTTGGGGGTGACCAGGCCAGCATGCGGGGGGGCAATTAGGAGTAGTCAGGCAAGCAGGTAGGTGAGTGGTTAAGAGCCAGCAGTCCAGGATTGTGAGGGTGCAGACTGAGTTGAGGGGATCCCCTTCCATGCATGAATTTCATGCACTGGGCCTCTAGTGATATATAAAAATGCAACTGATTTCTAGATATTTAGTTTGTATCTTGCTACTTTACTGAATTCATTTATCAGTTCTAGTAAATTTTTGGTATACAATATTGTGTTATATGCAAATAATTATAGTTTCATTCATCCTTTCTAATTTGGATGCTTTTTATTTCTTCTTTTTGTCTATCACTATGGCTAGGACTTTCAGTACTATCCTATCTAATAAAAGGCTAATATGCAAATTGTCCCTTTGACCAGTAGTTTGACCAGGAATTCAACCAGGAGTTCAGGGCTGGTCAGCCAACTGCCCACAGCCCTTCCCCACTGCTGGCCAGCCTGATCGGGGTGGGCTGGCTGGATGCCACTGTGCAAAAATTCATCCACTGGGCTTTTAGTATTGAATAAGAGTGGTGAAAGCAGATATTGCTGATCTTAAGGGAAATTCTTATAGTTTTTGTCCATTGAGTATAATTTTAGTTGTGGGTTTGTCATATATGACCTTTATTATGTTGAGATATGTTCCCTTTAATCCCACTTTGCTGAGAGTTTTATCAAAAATGAATGCTGGATTTTAGAAAAAAAATTTGCATCTATTGATATGATCATGTGATTTTTATTCTTCATTTTGTTTATGTGGTGTATCATGTTTATTGATTTGCAGATACTGTACTAACCTTGCATTCCCAGAATAAATAACACTTGATCCTGGTGTATGATTTTTTTAAATGTGTTATTGGGTTCAGTTTACTAATGTTTGAGAGTTGTTGTTTTTTTGAGGATTTTAGCATCTATGATCATTCGAATATATTGGCCTATAATTTTCATTATTTGCAATGTTTTTATCTGTTTTTAAAATTAAGATAATGCTGGCCTCTCAAAATAAGCTTGGGAGTCTTTCATCCTCTTGAATTTTTTGGAATAGTTTGAGAAGGATGGATGTTTGTTCTCTTTGAATGTTTGATAAAATTCACCTGGTTAGCCATCTGGTGCAGACCTTTTGTTTGTTGGGAGTTTTTCTATTAATGCTTCATTTTCACTAGTTATAATCTCTCTATTCAAATTTTGTGCTTCTTCCTGATTCAGCTTTGGATGATTGTATATTTCTAGGAATTTATCCATTTCATCCAGATTGTCCAATTTGTTGTCATATAGTTGTATGTAGTATTTTCTTACAATCATTTGTATTTCTTTGGTGCTACTTGTTACTTATTCTCTTTCATTTCTGATTTTATTTTATTAGGGTGCTCTCTTTTTTCATGATGAGATGGATTAAAGATTTGTCAATCTTGTTTATCTTTTCAAGGAATCCGCTCTTGATTTCATTGATCTTTTATATTATTTTTTAGACTTTATTTTATTTATTTCTGCTCTGATCTTTATTATTTTCTTTCTTCTACTCACTTTGGACTTTGTTGTTACTTTCCTAGTTCTTTTAAGTATAAAGTTAGATTGTTTATTTGAGACTTTTATTGTTTCTTGAGGTAGGTGGGTAGTGCTATCAATTTCCCTCTTAGGACTGCTGCTGCTGTGTGCCATATTTTGGGTTGTTGTATTCTCATTTTCATTTGTTTCAAGTGTTTTTTTTTATTTCTTTCTTGATCTCATTGTTAACTGATTCATTGTTTTGTAGCATGTTATTTAGCCTCCATGTCTTTGTGTGTTTTTCAGTGATTTTTTTCTTGTGATTTATTTCCAGTTTCATACCATATGGTCAGAGAAGATGCTTGATATAATTCTTCTCAGATTTACTGGGACTTGTTTTGGGTCCTAACATGTGATCTACCCTAGAAAATATTTCATGTGCACTTGAAAATAATGTGTATTCTACTGCTTTGGGGTGAAAAGCTCAGATGTTATCAATTAAATCTATTTGTGTGTCTTTTAAGGCTGCTGACTTCTGTCTGTAAGATGTATCCATTGATGTTAATGGGGTGTTAAAATCTCTTTTTATAGTTATATGACTGTTAATCTCTCCCTTTATGTCCATCAAGACTTGCTTTATATATTCAGATGCCCCTATATTAGGTGCATAAATGTTTAGAAGAGTTATATCCTCTTGTTGGATTTGTTCCTTTACTATTATGTAGTATCCTTCTTTATCTCTTACTATATAGCTTTTATTTTATTTTATTTTATTTTATTTTTAAATCTTTATTGTTCAGTTTATTAATTACATTGTTCCCCCCTTTTTATCCCCCAAAGCTCCCTTCTACCCTGTACCCATCCCACCCTCCACCCTCACCTCGCCCTCCCCACTGTCCTCTCCCATTGTTGCAAGATTTTTGTCCAGTCTCTTGCTGTACTTCCCACATCCCTTTTCTCCCCAAGAATTGTCAGTCCATTCCCTCTCTATGTCCATGATTCTGTTATATTCACCAGTTTATCCTGTTCATCACACTATCAATTCACTTGATTTTTATGTTCATTTGTTGATAGATGTGTATTTGTTGTTCATAATTTATATTTTTACCTTTTTCTTCTTCCTCTTCTTAAAGAATATCTTTCAGCATTTCATATATTGGTTTGGTGGTGATGAACTCCTTTAGCTTTTTCTTATCTGCGAAGCACTTTATCTGACCTTCAATTCTGCACGATAGCTTTACTGGATAGAGTAATCTTGGTTGTAGATTCTTGCTATTCATTATTTTGAATATTTCTTGCCACTCCCATCTGGCCTGTATCATTTCTGTTGAGAAATTCTCTGACAATCGTATGGGTGCTCCCCTATAGGTAACCAACTGTTTTTCTCTAGCTGCTTTTAATATTCTCTCTTTATCTTTTGCTCTTGGCATTTTAATTATGATGTGTCTTGGTGTGGTCCTCTTTAGATTCCTATATTTTGGGGTTCTGTGTACTTCTTGGGCTTTTAAGTCAGTTTCTTTCACCAGGTGGGGGAAGTTTTCAGTCACTATTTCTTCAAGTAGGTTTTCATTACTTTGCTCTCTCTCTTTTTCTGGCACCCCAATAATTCGGATGTTGGCATGCTTAAGGTTGTCCCAGAGGCTCCTTACACTATCTTCAATTATCTGGATTCTTTTTGTTTCTTGCTTTTCCAGCCGAGTGGATTTTGCTTCTTTGTAATTCAAATCTTTGACTTGGTTCTTGTGGCCCTCTGGACTGCTTTTAGGACTTGGTGTAATATTTTTTATTTCAGTCAGTGTATGCTTGATTTCTAGTTGGTCCTTTTTCATATCCATGAGGGTCTCGTTCATCTCCTCAGAGGTCTTGTTCATTTCCATGTAGGTCTCATTCATTTCCTTGTAGGTCTCATTCATTTCCCGATTGGTCTGGTTTATTTCCTCGTAGTTCTCATTAAGTTCATCGGCCTTTTCTAGGAGCCTCTTGAAAAGCCTTATAACCGTGGTTTTGAACTCTATGTCTAGTTGTCTTTTCTCCTCCATTTCTTTCACACCTGATTTCTTTCCATGTCTCTGCATGGTGGCTGCTTTATGTGGTAGATGTCCTCTAAGGGTCAGTGGCACAGCCTCTCCAGTTATTTTAGATGGGTACTCTTACTGCAATCCTTTATGGGTTGTACAGTATTTTTGAATTTAAGCCTAGCTTGTTGTTGTTAGCCCTAGGAGGGTTTGACCTCCAGGCCAATTGGCTGTGAAGGGAGACTGTGTTCAGGTTGGATGGGCGGAGTCTCTGAGCTGAGCAGGCAGCCTCAGTGTCAGCTACGTCCTATGCGGCGCTCATGCGTGCGGGTCTCTGTTGGATGGGAATGGTTGCACACACCTCCAAGAGAAAGTCGCTAGTCTCTACCCCTTGCCAGACAACTCTGCCTCCCCCAAATGAGTCTGTACACCCAAAGTCTCACCCAGGGTTGTAAAACAAAGCAGTCCGGTGGTCTCTGGGACCAGAGGGCAAGTTTCCAGGGAGCAAGTCGCACGTCTGTGCTGTCGCACAGTTTATGCGCGCAAACTGCTTTTCCAAGCAATCCGGTTTCTCCTCAGACTAGGAGACCTCTGTCGCATCCGGCTTCCAGGGTGCGTCCCCCAGACCTCGGAACTCGCCTGGCACTGGGGAATCTGTGCAGTGGGACGTCTCCACGTACCCCGGATCTCGGACCTCGCCTGGCGCTGGGGAATCCGTGCAGTGGGACGTCTCCGCCCTCCCCATTGGCGAAATCCAGCCGGGATTGCTGCTCCAGCCCTATAGCCCATGCACGCAGCGGCTCCTAACCTCTGTTTCCACGCGTATCTTCAAGGCTGCGCTCCCGCTGCTCTTCTGAGTCTCAGTGTCCCACCTTTACTTTTATTTGTGGAGTTTTCACTCAGCCA
The DNA here is from genome assembly GCA_027563665.1 of Antrozous pallidus. Taxonomy (NCBI): domain Eukaryota; kingdom Metazoa; phylum Chordata; class Mammalia; order Chiroptera; family Vespertilionidae; genus Antrozous; species Antrozous pallidus. Next base: position 18,509,622 of record CM050513.1, read on the forward strand.
GCTGTCCGGTCATTCTGGATGATGTTTGTTTTGTTGTTATGTTGTAGTTTTTGAATTGTTGCACGGGGCAGAACAATAGGTGTTTACCTATGCCGCCCGCCATCTTGGTTCTCTCCTATATAGCTTTTATTTTAAAGTCAATGTTGCCAGATATAAATATTGTTACCCCAGCTTTTTTCCATTCCATTTGCATGGAATATCTTTTTCTATCCTTTTACTTGTAGTTTGTGTGAAACTTTCATTCTAAGGTGGATCTCTGGTAGACAGCATAAATATGAGCCTTGTTTTCTGATCTATTCAGCTAGCCTATGTCTTTCAATTCCATTTACATTTAAAGTGATTTTTGATAGATATATATTAATTGCCTTTTTATTATTTTAACTGTGTTCCTCCTCTCCCTCCTCTTTCTTCTTCTTCTCCTTCTTCTTCTTCTTCTTCTTCTTCTTCTTCTTCTTCTTCTTCTTCTTCTTCTTCTTCTTCTTCTTCTTCTCCTTCTTCTTCTTCTTCTTCTTCTTCTTCTTCTTTCTTCTTCCTCCTCTTCCTCATCCTTCTTCCTTCTTCCAGCAGGCCCTTTAACATTTTGTAGTACTGGTTTGGTGGCAACAAACTCCTTTAGCTGTTTCTTGTCTTGGAAGCTCTTTATTTCTTCAATTTTTGAATGATAGCATTGCTGGGTAAACTAGTCTTGGTGTAGACCCTTGCTTTTCATCACTTTGAATATTTCATTACAATTCTTTATAGCCTGAAATGCTTCTGTTGAGAAATCAGCTAAAAATTTTATAGGACATTCTTTATAGATAACTAACTGTTTTTCTATTGTGGCTTTCATGATTTCTCTCTTTGTCATTAACTTTTGTCTTGGTGTGGGCCACTTTGGGTTCATCTTGTTTGGGACTCTCCGCACTTCCTGGATTTGAGTGCCTTTTTCCTTCAACAGATTAGAGGAGTTTTGGTCTCAGTAGGGCTTAAGCTCTGTGGGATGGGGTGACAGAGAATCCATAGGGTGGGCCTATTGTTTTCCCCCAGGCTCATGCAACTTGGAGGGGATTGCCCCACCCAAAAAATGTGTGTGGCACCTGAAAGGTGGGAGAATGACTCAGTACAGGGATCTGGTGGCTGCCCCTTCCTCTATCTCCCCAGAGCCACAATCCTCAGACTCTTCTCATGTGACTTTAGTCTACTCTGCTCTACCTCTGCTGGAGCCCAGGTTGAGTGGCTAAAAATTAATTTTTACCCCTTTTTAAAAAAATATTTATTGTTGAGAGTATTACAGATGTCTCCCTTCACCTGGTTCCTGCCCTGCCCCAGACCTTTACTACCTTTTTGTCTATGTGCATAGGAAATGGATATATACATATAAGATCTTTGGTTAATCTCTCCCTGCCCCTTCCCTCTGAGATTCATCAGTCTATCCCATGTTTCCATGTTTTTGGTTCTGTCTTATTCATCAGTTTATCTTGTTCATAGATTTCTTGTTTGTTTATTTTGATTTTCAGATTCAATTGTCCCATTGTAGGGGATTCTTTGTAAGTAACTAAATACTTTTCTCTTGCTGCTTTTAAGATTCTCTCTTTGTGAGGACCACACCAAGACACATCATAATTAAAATGCCACAGACAACAGACAATGAGAGAATCTTAAAAGCAGCAAGAAAAAACAGTTAGTTACCTACAAGGAAGTATCCATATGACTACCAGCCGATTTCTCAACAAAAACTATGCAGGCCAGAAGAGAGTGGCAAGAAATATTCAAAGTGATGAATAGCAAGAGTCTACAACCAAGATTATAGATTCTTGAAGGTCAGATAAAGAGCTTTACAGACAAGAAAAAGCTAAAGGAGTTCATCATCACCAAACCAGTATTATACGAAATGCTGAAGGGTATTCTTTAAGAAGAGGAAGAAGAAGAAAAAGGTAAAGATAGAAAATTATGAACAACAAAGTGACAACAAATACATATCTATCAACAAGTGAATCTAAAAGTCAAGTGAATAAAAAATCTGATGAACAGAATAAACTGGTTAATATAATAGAACCTGGGGCATAGAAAGAGAGCAGACTGACAATTCTCAGAGGGAAGGAGGTGAGAGGGGTGCAGAAAGAGTTTGAACAAAAATATTACCCCTATGGATGAGGATTACCCCAGTCACCTAATATTACCCCTATGAGTGTGTGTGTGGGGGGGCGTGGTAAGGGCATGGGATGGGCTGGGAACTGGGTGGAGGGGAGCTATTGAGGAAAAAAAGAGAAACATCTGTAATAATCTGAACAATAAAGATTTTAAAAATATATTGTCTTTGTCTTTAACCCATGTAATTTTAATTATATGTCTTGTTTGTGGACCTCTTTGGGTTTCTCTTGCCTGGGACTTTCTGTGCTTCCTGGACTTCTGAGTCTATTTCTTTCACCAGGTAGGGAAAGTTTTCTGTCATCATTTCTTCAAATAGGATTTTAATAGCTTGCTCTCTTTCTTCTCCTCTGGCACCTCCATAATGGAAATGTTGGTACACTTGAAGTTGTCCCAGATGCTTCTTAAACTTCTTCACATTTTTTTATTCTTTTTTCTTTTGCTTTTCAACTTGGGTGTTTTTTGCTCTCACATAATTCAAATCATTGATTTGGTTCCCAGAATCCTCTACCACTTAATCCTGTAAATTATTCTTTATTTCAGTTTGTGTATGTTTTATTTCTAATTGGTCCTTTTTCATGTCTTTGAAATTCTCACTCAGATTCTTGAAAGTTTCACTAAGTCCCTTGAAGCTCTCATTAAGATCCTTGAGTGGCCTTATAACCATTGTTTTGAACTCTGTATTTAATAGTTTACTGGCTCCCATTTCTTTCCTTTGTGGCGTGTTTCTTTGTCTCCACATTTTGGCTATTTCCCTGTGTTTGTTTCTATGTGTTAGGTAGAGCTGCTATGTCTCCTGGAATTGGTAGAGTGGCCTTGTGTAGTAGGTGTCATGGAGGGCCCAGTGGCTCAGCCTCCCCAGTCACCTAAGCAGGGCACTCTAGGTGCATCCTGTGTGGGCTGTGTGCACTGTCTTGTTGTAGTTAAGCTTTGATTGCTGTTGGCATCACTGGGAAGAATTGACCTCCAGGCCAATTGGCTGTGAGGACCAGCTTCAACTGCAATAGAAGAGCTGTGGTACACTCCTATAGAGCAGGACTTGCTTCATTGGAGCTTTGGTGGTCCCTGAGTCTGCCCCTGGAGTGTGGTGCTTATGGAGGTGTAGTTATAATCTAATATTGTCTGAAGCTGTCCACTGGGTGCACTGACTTTAGGTCCTCTTGAAAAAAACAAAATCAGCCCTTTCCTGGGGCCACCCAACTGTAGTCACAAAAAACAATCTGCAGATTTCTGCTACTTGTATCGGGCTTAGAAATACCCAGGCAAGGCCCAGCTGTGAAGCAAAGTAGGCTGGCATGAGTGCCAGTTTGTTGGCTTTTAATGGATAATTTTGGGGCACACTGACACCAGCTCCTGCTTGTTTGAGAGGTTTTAGCTAAGTCTGAAGCCTGTGACAGGACAGGCCATTCATATGGAAAATCTGCTGCAAAAAGCCTGGTTTATCCTGCAAATTGGATGGGACAGGTCTCAGGGAATCATCAGGACAGATCAAACAGTGTGGCCTTGCTGATGGAAACTCAGATATGACTGCCAATCAGTTCTATGATAAGGGAGGTCCCAGCACAGGAACAATGACCCCTGTGAGGACCCCTAACTTGCAGAAAGTGGCCCCTGAGTTCTTGCCCTCATGCCAGACAATTCAGTTCCTCACTCAAAACCACCGCCCAGTGCTGGAGCTCAGAGGAACGGGACTGTGTAAGTTCATGTGCTGGCCCTTTAAGAGGAACTGCATGGGACTCCATGTCACTCAGACACAATCCCCAGCCCAGAGTTACAGGATATTCTCTTCCAAGCTCTGGAACCCTGGGCTGAGGGTATGGTATGGGTCTTGGACTCCCCTGCTTCTCATGAGAGGCCTTGGGAGATATCCCTCCTGGTTAAACAAACTCCACACATGGGTGTTGGATCAGCCTGTTCTGTGCCTCCTCCCCCTTTTCTACAAGTCTCAATGTACTTTCTTCTTTACTTCTCTAATTATAGAACTTTGCTTCAGACAGATTTCAGGTGGTTCTTAATGATGATTTTTCCATATTTTATTTGTAATTTTTATGTGGTTGTGGGAGGCAGTGAGTACCAGTGTTTACCTACTCTGCCATCTTGGTTCTCTCCTAGTCTTTTTCCCAACTAATCTTTGTTCTCTGCAAATGAAATTTTGTGTGTTGGCCCTTTAAGAGGTTGCCAGTGTCTCTTAGCAGACTCCAGTATCCCCTTAGTGGAGAAATATTGCTGCTTGATGTTATGTGGGCACCTCTTCCCAGCTCTAGTTCTCTGGTCTAGGGAGACTGGCTTGGGGTTGAAATCCCACGCTTCTCAGGAGGAACCTCCACAGCTGAAGTGTTCCTCCAGAACTTCAACCACCTCTGTCTATGGGAGTGGGCATCTCTGCTTTTCCTACCAGTTTCAATGTGGCTTCTTCTGTAAATCCTTGGTTACAACACTTCTCTTCAGCTAGTCTTCAGGTGGTTATATAGGATGATTGTTCTATAATTTAGCTGTAACTTCAGTTTGGTCTTGGGAGGTGGTGAGTGTAGCTTTCACCTACTCTGCTGCCTCTTGAATTCTCACACTTCCAATTTTAGATTCAACTATTCTGTTTCTTGAAAAGGCAGCAACTACAAAATATATACATGTTCATAGGCTACTTGTAAACAAAAGATTCACTTCATCAAAAAAGCCTAGGAAAATTAAACCATCTTAAAACAGGCTAAAGTTATTATGAAAAATGAATTTAAATGACAGAAAATAAGGAAGATTATGTTTATAATTCAATTGCAAATCACATTACAAATAAGGAAATAAGAAGGTGATAGAAAAGGATTGGTTTTGAATCAGAGAAAATTCATCTGGTATAATCTAATCTACTGTTGTTCCTACAAGGCTTGTCCATGTCTTTTCTGTGGATGACACACTTTTCATAAGTATGTCTTCTATTGATTACATCAAGCACTTCTATACTCGAGGAATTGAGTGTGTTAGAGTGTGTGTGTGTGTTTTAAATGCTATCAAGTCCATGTGAAATAAACTTTTGTTATCCCCATGGAACAGATGATGAAACAAAGGTTTGCAGAGAGTAACTTCACCAAAGAAACACAGTGCCAAGCCAGTTGACCTGCCACTGGCTCCAGGTCTGTGTACCTACTGATAATCAGTCAGCCATGAGGCTCTCCAGGCCTCTCCCAAATGTAGAACTCTCCCTTGTCCCATGTTTCCCTCTCTGACTTTGTTACATGAACAGTGAGGTGAGTCTCTCAGTCCCAGTTTTGTATTTTCATCCATGCCATTGCCTTTGCAATGGGGACAGCTCCACACTGTGTGATGAAGTTTATAGGCAGGCCCTCTGGTCACACTTGTGGTGTCCAGGAAGCAGGCAATGGCCTGGCCTAACCAAGTTTTGGGTAAAATGCATCCCCTGTTATACTAGCTATAAATCAGCAGCTTCCCCTCCCCCCATTCAAGAAAGCAAGTGGAGTAGAGGCCAATTATATAAAAAATAATAATAACTTCAAATCCATTCTAATTTATAACAAATGAAATTAAATAAGTAAAATCAGTGGCAACTTTTATGACTTAAACTATTAATATAAAAACTTATCCATACTAGTGTGTCACATAATGATCGAGTATGAAAGGGGGCACTATAAATTTCCAAAGACTACCAATTGTAGTCTATAAGTAATGCATCATAGCATAAGAAACACATACCTTTCCACTATTAGCCCACATTATTCTGTTACATGCTCTTATAGTAATAATTTAAAGTTTCAGTTACAATTGCAGATATAACTTCAATTATAAGCAGATGTCCATTTTACATTTTATGATGACTATTTTTTACAACAAATATTACTACCAAAATAGTTGACCAGATCAGTCATAAAATCCATCAGTTATGTGCAGAACATGAAAGAAGTGGTTGGACTGGGTTTCTTCTGTGTTGTGTGAGAGCTTTCTGTCTTAGAGGCAGCAAGGTCAACCCAATGTTACACATGTACTCACTTACTAAGCCTTCTGACAATAGTGATGATTGCAGGGGATGGATGCAGTTTGCAACTAGAGAATCCATTATAATAATTAATACAAGGAAATCCAAGACTTCATCATTACTCCTTTATGAAACAGAGACTTTCCCTGTGATTTTCTCATAAATCATTTAGACTTTCTGTGATTCTAATTCAGTAATTATAAATGACTATAGTAGTAAACATCTCCTTAGCATAGAAATTTGTTTCAACAAAAGATGCCAATGTCAGTAATGCTTCCCAGTGACTTAGAAACTGTAACTACTAAAACTGTAACAAAATACCTAGTGGTCTCTCAGCTCAAAGCTAGAAAAGGAAAGCCTCTAAAAGACATGAAGTCCTACACCAAAGCTCATACACTTTATTCAAAGAAAGGCTGCCTTCTCTTATTTCAGTGACCATTTTTCAAAGGCTCAGTGGTGCAGTTTACAGCCCACAATTGTTCCAACTTAATGCACACTGGAGATGCCAGCTTTAGGCTGGCTGCTATAGCTACTGACACAGACACAAAAACAGCAAAGGTGCAGTCCTGCCTTTTTGGAGCTGACCGTGGAGAGGACAGGATGCACCAAATATTCAAGTAACTTTATATTAGAAGGCAGAAAAAAAGAAATGCCACAGAAGAAACATATGTAAAATGACAAGGATCTAAAGAAGAGAAAAATTCACCCAGTTAGACAAAGGGAAGTCTTCACAGAAGAGGTGGCACTTGAGCCTGGGCTTGAAAGATGGCTCCGGATTCCAGGAAGAACTTAGAGTCCAAATAGGCACAAAGGCAGAGAAGCACAAAATGTGGTTAGGGATCAGCAAGTGGTCATTTGTCTGTTCAGCAGTAGTGGGTGGAAAGAGAGTTAAAGCTGTAAAAATTTGTGGTTGCAATGACAGAAAGTAACTGTAAGAAAATCTGCCCAAGAGTGATCTGAAGACAGGAAAAGACCAGTGGACGCATGGGGACTAGAACAAAAAATCAGAAATAAAGGCTCCTATCCCGTTTCTCACAGGGCCCCACAGTCTCTTGTCTTTCTGCCTGGTTCTGCATATCTATTTCATTTTCCTCTCTGCAGACCAATTCACCTGTATGGAGTAAACTCCAGCGTACACATAGCATTGGCTTACATAGTGAAATGAACAAGTTTATAAGGCTTTTTAGTGAGCACTGTGTTGGTTAGGAGGAGGTTCAGCTGCAAAATAAAAACTTTTTTCTTTCACAGTCAAGAAATTCAGCCGAACCGGTTTGGCTCAGTGGATAGAGCATCGGCCTGCAGACTGAAAGGTCCCAGGTTCGATTCCGGTCAAGGGCATGTACCTTGGCTGCGGGCACATCCCCAGTTGGAGGTGTGCAAGAGGCAGCTGATCGATGTTTCTCTCACATCGATGCTTCTGACTTTCTATC